>JAGSMT010000384.1:0-90402 GCA_029286875.1 Lamproptera curius
GGAAAATTTAAAAAAGCTTAATTTAATACTCATTAAAATACAAACAATTAATTTGAATGAACAAATATGTTAAATGTTGGCAGGTGTAGTTGTGTTGATGCTACAATATAATTTGCGACTGAATACTCTCTTAGGATTTTTAAAAATGTACTTTACAATTTTTATACATGAAGCAAAAAAATGACCTTTTGTAGGATTTGCGTAGAGTACGGTATCTCGATTATTGTACTCTTCCCGGGGATCACTGCTTCCGTGAAAATTATAACAGTTTTTAATTTTTAGCAGGAAGAAAAGTTCAATATTTTGCCTTCAAAATAAAATGACATTTTGAACTTTTAGTGTAGCAATTATTTTAAAAATAAGAATACGTATGAACAAATTTCCAGGGATTCGCGAAATTTTTTAATAATTTTACGTTATTTAGTGCCATTAGACTACGTAATAGTTATTTATTGGCAAGTAAATGCTATAATAATACAATTTTTATAATATTTATTTTTAAAATATATTTTATTTATATAACAAATGTTCTTATTTATGAAGTTAAATATGAATTATGAATGTATTACTATTAGTCAAAGCGCTAAAACAAGCCGGCCATCAGGAAAGCATAAGGAAAGCGAAGAGGCCACAAATCCGCTCACCGCCTTGAAGCAGGGGTTGTTGTCTCGTTTACCCAGTAAATACGCTGGCAATTGTGCCCTACAAATCTGAACTTTTACACTACAGATTGCGAGCAGAAATAGACATCGCACAGGTAGCACTTAGTAACTGTATTCTCTGATTCACCCTACTTTTGTTTAGTCTGTTTAAAATATTTTAATAGTACATTTGATTTATTATGCGTTGTTATTGTATCTTCTAGACTTGGACATGTATTGTGACTCTGATATTTTTAGCTACGCAAATGATGAGCTCGTTATTTCATGGTGAACTAAAAATAGTAAGACTATTTATGCAATTGTAGTATTTACACTAATACAGATATGGTGCTATTTGAGTCAATAAACTAAATTAAATTGAAACCTTATAGATACTCATAGTTAGTACTATTTATTCAAGCTCAGAAGAAAATGTAAAAAATGAGCAAATTTTACAGTGAAATTAAAGGTTTGTCAAAGAGGAAATCAACAGGACTAAATTAAGAGTTACGCAAGTGTATACTTTTACGAGATATGGACTTAATATTATTAGCAACTAGGACCAAACTAACATAAAAAAGGTTTTTATTTGAAGATTATGCGTAAAAGAATTGAGGAGTTAGGTGGTAGCTGAAACTTCCCAAGGAACAGAAAATTGCTGTCCGTTTGAGGATAATGTGCCACGTGGCTGCGGCATAGAATTTAGCTTCCCCATTTCCTCCCGTGGGTATCGTAAGAGACGACTAAGGGAAAAGTCACTTATAATTCCTTACTATGGCGGCCGACAGATGGTTGGACAACATTGTTAAAATCGAAAGTGTGTCGTCAAGGGTCGCATACCTTATACTCAGAATATCCAAACGATATACACACTCCGATAAGGAGGTCGATTCGTCCTACAGGCTGGTATTACGCTAGAAGCATGGAGAAGAAGCTTAGTGGTGCTGTTTTTCAGGAAAGGCGATAACAGCCTTTTGAAAAACTGTAGACCGATTTCCCTTCTCATCCGCGTTTATGTTCTGTTCCCGAGAGTCATCTTGAATCGTCTCGCTTCCTCGCCTTTGTATTACAAAATGAATCATATGATATTACTTTATTAAAATAAATATCTCAGAAGTCTATGCTACGACTATGGATGCTAAAGGGGTCCGAAGCGTTGGGTGTAAATTTTAAATAATTTTAAGTAATTAAATTCTGTAATATCAGTTCAACAGGCAGGAGAGGCAAAACATGGCAACGTCAAAGAGGAGATAAGCAGCCGGATTGACAATGATGGTGAAATAAAAATGTTAGATAACACATAACATTTTAGTTGACAACACGAGACATCTATTTCTTAATATAAAGACCTTTTCAAAAATTTCTGAATTTACTTAACGTAATTATTCACTTTACATTATAATTTGTTGTATATTTACTTAAAAAAAAGAATTATAAAAGTAACAAAAAAAGAATTTTAAAAGCAACAAAGTTCCAAATTTAAAGGTTATAAAGTACAATCCAAAAAATAAAGGCGTTAACTTAAAAGTTAAACAGTTTTACCCTTTTGGTACGTTTTATTTTTTATTTCTCTTTAATTCGCAAACAATAAATAATTCATCACTATTTACACTAATTATTAGTAACCTGCTATTAATACGTAACTCTCTATTATTTTTGTTTATTTTAACGATCACAATCTATAATTGACGGTATGTCCATTTAAAACATATTTCTATAGAAATAAACCATTAGCATTGATATAAAGTCTAGATATATAGGTTTTATTGATGTACCTTTTAAATAAACAAATAAAAATAAAATGGGCGGTGAAATGTTAGCTTGTTTAAAAATTAAAACGTTAAATGTCGACGACAGGCTCTAAAAAACTCAGACGGGCTTGTTAATAAAACCCAATGATTTATTTTGCTGCCATAAATCCGCGCACAGATAAAACTTGACAAGCAATAAAAATGATATCGCTATCAATACCACTAGTCTTTATTTAAATTTTGCAAAACTTTTGAAAAAGGCCGCTGGTATTAAAACAAAGTAAAATTAACAATTGTATTAATAGAAATATCATTTATGGACGAATTACTCAACATCTACCAGTATCAAACTAAGAAAAGAATAAAACGAAATGACAAAAGAATCCATAAGTTGGTATTTTTTTATTTGTCAATATTTAAATTTTAAATAGATTGAAACACGAGAAAAAGGGAACGTTTATTACACATACTTTTCAAGAAGTGGAATCAAACACGACCATTTGGCGTAACAGTCAGCGTAACTAACCCCTAAATCAAGTCGATTATAGTATAATATTTCCTTAATTAGTGATACAGTTTCATTCATGTTGCGACTAAATTTACAATGATTTCAATCACTTGACTTTATCCATTATTTCTTTTATTTCACGATTATTATACATATCAAATCCAAAAATTTATGGATTTTTCGTTACTTAAATATATTTATTCCCGACGTTTCAGATTTTTCCAGCATCCATGATCACGGCCAGACTAAGTTGATATATGTACGTATCTCAATGCCTTATTATAACTCTTAAAATGACAGCTCACGTTGACTAACTCAACTTTTTACTGACATTTAAATATGATGACCTGCGAATCAATTATTTCTACTTTAGAAGATCTGTATTAGATATCGGCCATCAACACAGGAAATGTATGCAATCGTTTTTCTTTAAGTTCTTTGTCTATTGGGATAAATAACCAATACGGCGGAGAAGAGATCACTTTCTACATATCTATTCAACGCAAAGATGATTTTACAGTCAATCGGGTAATTTCCTTACCAACTATAAAACGATAAAAAAAAGATATCAAGTCCATTGCAGGATTTGAACCCACCTCTGGTTTCTAAGTTGCAACTGAGCCACAGAGGCAGTTAAGTAAAATCATTACTGCTGTAACAATTTTTAATAAGAATGTGTTCATGCCGAAAATTATGAATACAGAGACGACACTACAGAGTAACAAAATAACATTATTATGTAAACGTACCCGTACTTGCGTCTTCAACGCGACGTAATAGCATTCTTTACGAGCGCACAAGTTTCTCGTGTGTCTGAAGGGGTTGCTCCACTATCATCCAATGAATTCAATTAGGATTTGGATCCTTCTTCACGTGTATACCGTTGCATATGTAAATTGGAGGCTGGATAGCTCAATGCATTTAAGCAACGTTTTTCTATAAAATTACGTTTCCAGATTTTTCTACTAAGGGGAGTCTGATTTATTTATAGCCTGTGAGGTTGAATGCCTATATTATTAAAATATTATTTTCTAATTAAATATAGTGTGTGGTGTCGTTTAAAAAAATAACTTCGAATACGAATTTCCGCCGTATCCTGTAACCACATTGTTATAGTTATTTTGACAGAAGTATGCAGTCGTTACGCTTTGCTGGAGAACTTACAAAATATGTATGCGGAACCGATTTTTGCATGCCCATCCGACGCATGAATCATCTTACTTTTTAGACGATTGGGTGAAAGTTTATTTCCCGCAGGATTCGAACCCACGCTCTCCGGTTCATAAAGCAATGGTTAATACCGCAAGCCCACGGGGACGGTTTGCGTAACCTATCTCCAATAATAATAAGCATAAATGAAGTCGTACTTCTGATTATTAATAATTCTCTTAGTCATGACTAATTCAGGATATACCGAGATATTTTAATATGGACTTATGAGATTCGAATATGAATAATTACCGAGCCATGTTCTGGGAGCTAGCAGCTTAGGTTGCGCAGCTGCTAAAAGTATCTTAATTAATGATAGTCATTTCTCATGCCCCCATTTCCATCGTTACAGACACTGAGAACTTCTGAGAATGTTCCAGTCATTCGATTTTGCAGAATGTTCTAAATTTTTATTTTATAACTCACACTCACACTCTTGATGCTATAAATGTATCGTAAATTGTTTCTTTATTTATTAATCAAAATTTTATGCACAAATTGTACAGACCGTCTCTGTCCAACTTGTGCAGAGACACACAGAAGAACACAACGCAGAGCCTCAGTAATGAGTAAAGAATGCATCTGAACCGAGTTGGCGCTACGCCAACTATCTCTATTATCTATCCATGCAACTTCTGCTAAGTGTTGGACACTTATGTTCAAAATATTTATTGGCCTATTAAGCTTGAAAAATAGATTGTAAATCAGTAACACTATGTAGTACGTGAGATGCCAATAGACACATTTTGTGGCAGCAGCCTAGACTCGTCTATGGGAACAGCAAATATGTATTAAGTATAAATGAGTTTGTAACCTAGTTTTTAATGAAATATTATAGACATGTTGACACGTAGATGCTAGTGGCGATAATAGTAAATAAATAGTAAATTTAAAGTGCTGATTCAAAAATCATTTATCATTAATAAGCAACGTATATATTGAAGTTACATACGCTACTTTGTACCATTGGAAAATCCGTTTCGAAAATGTAAAAACAACATGGGCAGAGCCGTAAATAGACTGCTAGTCAATGCATATGAATACATGATGATTTCACATGGCACAAACTTCTTTTTCTATCTTAAAATATGCTAGAAAACATGTAACCCTTTTGATTTGATTAACTGCCTCCATAGCCTAGAGGTGAGGGGGTGTGATTTAGATACCGGAGCTCAAATCCAGCGTTTTGACTCGACATATTTCAATGTTGTTTCCTAGTTTGTTAGAGCAATATTGAGCCGAGCACCCAATTTTCTAAAAAGTAAGATGATCCATGCGTCGGATGGACACGTAAAAAGTAGGTCCACCCACCAACCCATATTGGACCAGCGTGATGAGGATACGGTCCATAAACCCCCTAATGGATAAAGCCCCCCTAGTTTAGGCCTATGTCCACAGACTAACACAGGCTGATGATGTCAATAACTATATTTACTATGCAGGCATATCTCGTGGAAGTAAGATTAACGTATCACTGTTTACATTAAAGAGCATATTAAAAATAGGGCTAAAATATTCTTGTATTGCAATTAAAATTAATAATGATGCAAACGGCATTTCGTTCAGTCTATTGTTTATTTCCCTATTATGAATGCACATGCGTCAATGACTCTAATGTGACCTGGAATCGGGAGTATAAACAATTGCTTTGTTATCAGATATTGTAGTACTAAAATTTTGTAATACAAAATATTTGTCAACAATGCAAAAACATATTATAGAGGTTGCGCTTTTCGAGTATTCGAATTACAATTGATTGTACCACTATAAATAATTGTGGGTAAGTATTATATATTACTTATTAGTAAATTTGCCAAATTTCTTACATGCCTACCGTCTAAATAATAATATTTTAGTAAAGTGAATCGTAAATGAAAGAAACGAGATCGTTGTAAGTCATTGCGGATTGCCTTGCATGGCTAAATTACTTAGTGGTGTAGTTTTAATAAACTCAAAAATATTACTTCACGGTCGTATGACGTGTCGCTACCCACTTGAACTGATGATAGCTCTAAAAGGAGGCCGAAGTTAAATCAAATTTAATCGTACCTAGTTCGAGTTTACCCTAAGTAAACGTACTCCGAAACCTCTTCGAGGGAAGTGCCATCAATTGCGATCGGTCCCGCACCATTTTTTTCAGGTCCTATGTGGTCAGCCATGATGACGATATCGTTCGAAAGTCGCAGATGTGGAATGTACATGCCGTTAACTTTTATGCCCCATCCTTCTTAGTCGAGCGTCTTAAACATATCGTCCAGCGCGGTGCAGAACAATTTCGAAGGCATAACATTTTGTCTCACATCAAGGCGCAGGCGGATAGGCTCAGTATGCCCACTTTGGACTACGACAGACATAGTGGCAGCGTTTTTGGCGAGAGACCGGCACGCCTGCCATCTGGCTCTCGTGCGTTCTGGTCTCTCGCCAAGGCTGTCCAGGGTATTTTTTGTCGGTCGACACTTCCTCCTTTGCGCGGGGAGGATTATTGGCCTATTCCGCAAGGGAGATAGTCGATCTTCTTGGATCTATCTTTGCGGGAAACTCGACTCTTGACGACAGGGAAAGCACTCCTCCTACCATCCCGAGGTGTGAAACCAATGGCGGACGTCCGCTTCACACAATTTGCTGTGCGGAAAGGACTATTCTCCCTAGATGTCAATAAGTCCAGTGGGCCCGATGGAGCATCTCCTATTATGCTAAAGGTGTGTGCTCCAGAGCTGGCACCGGTTTCAACACGCTTATTCAGACACTCTTATGTCCTCGGCGTTGTCCCACATTAATGGAAGACGGCTCTAGTACACCCGATCCCTAAAAAAGGCGACCGCTCAGATCCGTCCTACTACAGGCCTGTCGCTATCACCTCCTTACCTCCAAAATTATGGAAGATAAATTGTATAATCCATAATTGACCGCCTGCTCACTGGCTACCTGAAGAGCACCAGCTGGTCAGCGACCGCCAATATGGCTTTCGCAAGCCAGCAAAGATCAGCTGGTGATCTCCTGGCTTTACTGACTCACCGTTGGGCTCAGGCGATTGAGAGTAAGGGTGAGGCACTAGGCGTTAGTTTGGACATAGCGAAAGCCTCGATCGGGTTCGGCATAAAGCCTTACGCTCGAAGCTTCCTTCCTATAGGCTTCCTGAGAGACTTTGTAGGTGGATCGGCAGTTTCCTTGCGGAACGGAGAGTTAAAGTCATCGTTGACGGCTCCTGCTCGGACCCCAGGCACGTAAACGTTGGTGTTCCCCAAGGCTGCGTGTTATCCCCGACATTGTTCATTCTGCATATCAATTATTTGTTGCATACCAGTGGCATTTATTGCTATGCGGATGACAGTACCGTGGATGCACTGTATTTCGACCGCAGAAATATTTCTTGTGATCACGTCGATGAGTTTCGGGACAAACTTGTGTCTGAAATCGAATCATCCCTTATGAAGATCTCCGATTGAGGGGGACTAAATCTAGTCCAGTTTAACCTTTCTACGACTCAAGTTTGCGCGTTCACCGCTGAAAGCGCCTTTGTCGCATCACCAATCTTTGGAAACAGTCACCTTTGTGCCAAGCCAAATATTGGATTTCTGGGCGTCGATATTTCGAGTGTAGTCCAGTTTGGCGGTCATTTGGACCGCTAGGCTAAAATGGCCTCCAAAAACTACTCAACAGAGCCAAACAGTACTTCAAGCCCGCTTACCGCCTTAAACTGTATACGGCGCAGGTGCAGCCTTACATGGAGTATTGTTGCCACCTCTGGGCTGGAGCTCCGGTCTATCAGCTAAATCCATTTAACCGAATCCAGTGAAGGGCATCTCGGATTGTCGACGATCCTGAACTTGCCGATCAGCTTGATCCTTTGGCACTGCGTAGGGATCTATCTTCCCAATGCATACTTTACAGAATTTAAATGGGAGTGTTCCGCAGGCAGTTGTTCAACTTAATAGAAGCCGCTGATTTTCGCAACCGATCGACTCGTGGGCGCGGTGAATCACTTACCATCAGTGACCCATCTTGCTCGTTTTTGTTAGAAAAATCCATTTGCCAATTGTTTTAATTTTAGAAAAATTGATACCAAGTAGATGGTACTACCCAACCAATTTGTGCAGGTTCATCATCATCATCATCATCACCATCAGCTTCTGTTAGTATTACATAGGTAACATAGGCCTCCTAATTACAACCCTTATCCATTAGAGGGTTTTTGACCGTATTTATTTTTTTATATTATATTTATTATTATATATATTATATTTTTCCACGCTGGTCCAATGCGGTTGGTGGACGACTTTTTAGATGTTTTATCATCATACGCATGATTGGCTTGACTGGCATGGCAAGTGGTTGACTTTTTATGTTCAAAATAGTTCGTAAGTCGTTATTACAAACAGATATTTCAATATAAATACCAAAGAAGTGAAAAACACGCTTTAGTAAAAATTCAAGTCTTTTCATTATATATGTGAAGCAACTCTGCTGAATTTCATAAAAAGCAAAGAAAATCTCTTGTTACCCGTGGTAAGTAGTAGTCTACTTTACATTTGATCCAGTTCGCGCAGTGGTTACTGATCATGACTTTCAAGTGTGAGGAATTGATTCCCACTACTGGAAAATATTGTGTGTTTTACTCGTGACTATGTGCTTGTACCCGCAAGATACATACTTATTTAAATAAGAAAATAAATCCGTTTATTTATCAGTTATCCAGTTATCTAGATCCCATAGTACAAGCTTTGCTCAGTTTGGGGCTAGATGATGTTATATTACGCTGTCATAAAGGAAACGTAGAAAAGGATTAATGACCTAATTTATCATCATCGTCATCAGCCCGTGTTAGTCCACTGCTGGACAAAGGTCTCCCCTAATGCACTGCCTTCTCCATAGAGTGTTTTTGGACCGTAACCCACCACGTTGGTCCAATGCGGGTTCGGGGTTGGACGGACTTTTTACATCCTCATCCGACGCATAGATTATCTTAGTTTTCAGACAATTGGGTGATCGGCTCAAATTGCCCTAACCAATTAGGAAACAACGTTAAAAATTTGCTGATTATTAGAACCAACGACCTCCGGTATGTAACGCACACACCCTTACCACTAGGCTACGGAGGCAGTTACCTAATTGGTACTCATTAATAGTACGTACTTATTACAATACACAGTTAAGTATGAAAAAAACGATTGACGACTAACTGTATATGCTTCTGTTATATAATTACAATTATTTAGCACACCTGGCTTTTGTATGTAATGCATGAAGATATATAGAAACAGAAATTATTTACACGTTTCATTTTGATAAATCAAAATTTATTTCCATTTTCTCCTTAATCTCAAATGTGTGTGTGAGTATCCTAAACAAGTTTTCCTATTATCGCAACTGCTAAGCTATATTAGAGAAAAAAGAGAAAACCTCAACACGAACTCCATCACGAGGCTAGACAGGCAATTTTTACTGTGAGCTATTCCGTGATGTCTCCCTAAATTAAAGGCTCCGAGATAATGTAAACATTTACAGTTAGTTCCGAAAAACAATTCGGTTTATCTGATTTGCCTCTACACATACACGAATTGTATTTTCGGGGAAAACTTGATTCCATTCTATCGGTGGAAAAATTAAGTTGTTTTTATAGTAATAAAAAGTTGTATGTAAAATACTAAGTTGATAGTAGTAAGAATAAAGGCACAATAAAGTAAAGTAAACATTATTAATTAGTTATTATGGAATATTTTTTTATGTAAACCGATATAGCTTTTTTCATAAAAATAACCAATATCAATGAAAAATTGCGTGATAGATTGCAGTCCTAGACGATATATGTCCGTAACAAAAAGCAATCTTATATTGATCGGCTGTTTGCGAATCCTACCAGCTTTTAAATAATGGATTTGATATTTTAAATAGCTTTTAATCCTTACTTATGCCGCAAAATGTTCAGTTGAGTTTTATTTATTTCTGCATTTACGTAACTTGTCTAGTAATTCTATTCATAAAGAATAGTTGATTGATGTCATAAAACGCTTAGAAGCAGTAGCTGTGCACCTGTAGGTCGAACAAGACGAGACGAAAGAGGCGAGTCCGTCCCATGACTACGATGTGTTAATACATCGTGGTCATGGCTTGAATAGGTAATGTCGGAAAACGAAGTAATCCTATACTTATGTTTGAGTGTTTTTAATCTTATTTCATACGCAGCCATATTTATTTTCAAAATAAAATAAATAGTAAGATAATAATCAATATCAAATTAACTATAAAAATTTTAAACTATATTTTTTTTTACTAACATAGTCAAAGACAAGTTAAGCAAGTCTCTCAGTTTTTGCAAGCATTGAGGTCATGGCGCTATCTTCTTTGAGAAGATAATTTACGCAACTTTATTCTGTTTTTTGGTACATAAAAACTGCTTTATTTTCTTGATTTCTTTTAACATTTATAGAATCTTGTTTTATGAATTACTAGTAACCCGACCCTGCTTCGCACGGGAGCTATGCTGATAAAAATATACCTACAATATTAAGCAAGTATAATACATTTAAACTTTCCTCTACAATCACCGGTTTTACCGGTGGTAGGTCCTTTTACAACGAACCTCTGGGGTACCACCGGGTGGCTATTTCTACCAAAGCAGTGGTGTGAAAACACCATTGTGTTCCGGTTTAAAGGGCACCAGCCAGCGTATTTACTGGGTAAACGAGACTTAACCTTAAGTTGGTGATACCAGTATTGCCTATTTCTATAAGAATCGGTGACGACTTTCCATCAGGTGGCCTAACTGCTCGTCTGCTCTGCAAGGCAACAAAAACAAGTCACTCAATCTATTAAAAAAAACCACATCAAAATCCTTCGCGTAGCTTGAAAGATTTAAGCATAAAAAGGGATATAGGGAAAGAGAAAGTGACTTTGTTTTATACTATGCAAAACAAATTTTATTACGACTGCAATTATATATATTATTAAAAACGTAATACGAACTGGATAAGCTTCTTAACAAGAAGATGTACCTACGTGTTCTCACACCTAACACCTCTGGATTCGTGCGAAGTAATCTCAGACAAGGATAAATGACATTGCTTCGTTCATTGCTGTCTACAGTAGTGATGCAGCGGATAGTGGCAAATATTCGGCTGGCCAAACGATGTCTATGTGTTAATTTGGCGGCGGGCGAGTCGTACCCTGTTCCTTATTGTTCTGGAACTATTTTTTCATAAAAAAAGACGATGCGAAGTACGTAGTGTGTTAAATTTGCAAATTAAAATTACCTCGTGGTGGCGAAGCGAAAAAGGCAGGGACTTATTTTATGAAAAACCATTTGCAAAGCAAACAACCCGACAAATTCTCCTATATTTACGGTGGTTCATCTTCAACTTCATGCGGCGGAAGCAGAACTTTTCCTTCTACGAGTTCATTCATTATCCAAGTACGAGAGCTCCCGCGCAACTGGCTTCTCATCAACGATTAATTTTGGCGAAGACAGTAGAAAGAAAACAATATTGGGGTATCAATGAACCAAAATGTAAGAAATATCATTATTTAATTGGTAAAATGATTGCGTTAGATAATGAGCCACTATCAATTGTGTACAGAATTGGTTTTATCAGGCTTATGCATAAGGCATTTGCTGGATACAAGATCCCCGGTCGTATATTTCTGACTGAAAAAATAGTACCCAATATTTATGACAAAATCAATAAAAAATTATAGAATATACTTCAAAAGCTGCCGTGGTGTCTGTAACGTCAGATATATGGACTTGCCACCACAATAATGAAAGCTTTTTAAGTTTTACAACCCACTGGATATCACTTGAACTCAAACTGGCATATGGCGTATTGGCAATGAAACCCTTTTTAGGATCTCATACCGGGGAAAATATAGCGAACGAACTGAACGTTATTGCCGCGCGCTGGAACATTGCTCTGAATAAAATTCACGTTGTTGTGCACGATACTGAGCTTAATATAGTAAAAGGAGTTCGGGTAGTTGAATACGATTCTGGGTCGTTGCTTTATTCACTAGCTTGAAAGATTCATCACTGAATCACTTAAATGCCATCCTGATTTAATGGAGATGTTTGCTGCTTCTAGGCGCATTGTAACCCATTTCAATCACTCGGGATTAGCGCAAAAAACCTGAATTCCATTCAAAAGGAGCTAATGTTGCGAGAACGTCAGTTGGTGCAATATATCAGTACGCATTGGAACTCCATCTACTATTTACAGGAGCGTTTATTAGAGCAAAACAGGCTGTTTCTTTATATAATGCCGACCACGATAAATTAAGTAACGTGAAGTACAATGTGTCAGCCTTCTCAAAACTTTCAAGCTTAAATTACCAGCTCAGGTTTGTCTTGCATTTCCGAAGTCATACCACACGTGATTACGTTTATGAGGTATTTACAAAAGGAAGAAACTGCACGGAAAGTACTGAATTATTTGCATATTTTAATTTCTTTGGAAATTGAGAGCAACTGTTGTTCATAAAACATTTTGGGATTGCTTCAACGAAGTCGCTCAAGATTAAAACGAAAATACGAAAAATATTGCTATAGCCGACGAGCTTGACTTTTACCTAAAAATGGTCCAAGTTTATCGACAGAGTGATCCTTATGCATGATGGGCAGCAAACGCCAATATATTCCAAATATTGATAAAATTTGTCCAAATATATTTGTCCTCACCATGTAGCAGTGTTTGTAGCGAAAGACTCTTTTCAGTAGCAGGACTTGTATATGAAAATAGGAGGAACCATCTGTTATCCAAATGTGCAGAGAATCTCGGTTTCATTCACCACAGTTTGCCGTTAGTTGATTATGAATATCAAAGTTTCTTTTTATTTATTTGGTAAAACTTATTCTATTTCATTGAAAATTAACATACAATTCACTACGATTGGTTTGATGGATATCTAATGCCGATCATAAGATTTTAACTACTTCAAATGTCGCCTGAATGATAAGTTTAAATTTTCAAGTTTTGAAAATTTGTCTATTAAATAATTACAATTTTCTTGAGACATTGCAAAATAATAAATTCTATAAACGGCTAAGCTCACGTGAAATAGGATTGGTGCCGACTAGTTTCGGACCTGTCAGAGGTCTTTATAGGACTCAGTGGGATAACTCAAGGTTATCCCACTAGTCCTTATTTCCCGTCTCGCAATGATCATGATCTCCAATTAGTCCGAAACTAGTCGGCACTAACACCGATTTCTTGTGAGTTTAGCCGATTCTAGAATACATTATTAATTGTTATTTGATTGAAAATTTAAGCAAAACTTCCTTCGTAATATGCTTTCTAATTTAACATCCATGTAAATGAGTAGATCCAAAGAAAATTTAAAAGCGAAGGAAAGTGTTAAGCAAGGTAAATAAATATATAAATAAAGGAAATGTACAAATTCTGCTATGAAACAAATTTTGCTAAATAAACGTTTCGAGGTTTGATATTTAAAGACCTCTCCAGAAAACCATTAAAGGCCCAAAAAATAAAGTTTTATTAGTCTTATTATTGGCAATTGAAGCACCTTACTTGATTGCTTTGGTTAATTTTATTAGTCACGTGGGTTTTTATTTTGGCATATAATTTAACATAATCCTAAGTATAGAACATTTATAACTGTTTATGTTTAAAGCAGAGTTATGTTATTTTGGTCCCCTTATTTATAACAAGAAGTGTTACATAACATTTGGTATAGGCATTTAAGGGACGTTTAGGGTATGATGTCATTAAATTCTGGATATATTTTTTTAAAGATTTAATCAAGACAGATCTGTTATTAAATCTACCACCAATAATATACAAATATGTTTATATTAAGTATATATAGAAATTATTTAAAACTTTTTTTTCAAAAATAAAGTTTTAAAACTTGAACAAATTACATCTCATCATTAATTTTTGGACATAAAATACACTTAATCGTTAAATTTTGCGCAAATTTAAACATTTCACGTCTATTATGCTGATGTGACACATGTTCACATCACAATTTGCTATACATATAATAAATTTAGGCTGCACCATCCTATTCATGATTTCGAATGCAGATTGATAGAAAGAAGGTCGTATGTCATTCACTCTGTAGATATCTAATTAAGGCTTTATTACATAAATATAAAATTTAATAGGTTGATAAGCAGCTGACACCGTTACAAGTTAATAAAATTACGAAGTATACAGTAAACTAAGCGTTTCCTAACCGCAGTTTTATTCCAGCTGAGAGTTCGCAGCATAATTTGGCACCATTGGCGTCCAGCCAAGCCTTGTTTGGTAAGTGATGTGTACGTATATTAACCTCATACATCGCCTTTGCATAACATCGCCATAACTGTAACCGCATGCCGTAATAATACTGAGTTATGAAAACTGCTCGCGTTATTGTTCATTAAACTTAGAACAGCATGCGCTGACTTGGTGGGTGAGACGATGTTCGGAGAAACTATTAGAACAAGTTATTCGAAAAAATTTGCACATAGCCCAGATAATATTAAAGTATAATAAGAGTTATATAATCACTCAAATTCATGTGGACTATATATATACCTATAATTATCATTTTTAAATGTTTGTTGGGTCACGGTTCAATATTAGTTGATTTACAAAAAAGTCACCCACGTCATTATTTATATGTTTACTGTAATACACTTATGTCAATTTATTAAAAGAAGTTTTTATTTACTAAAAGGGATTTTTGTTCAAAGCTTACAGTCAATATAGTAAATCGTTGCACACTTTGAAATAAATTAAACTAATAATTGTTTCTTTTATATTAAGGACGTGATACTTTGCACATGTTTAATATACAAAACCTTTCCTTAATCATAAACCTTCCTCTTTAATCACAGTTTTAGTTTCAGCCGAGTTTCGGCCAAAAATCAAGCTTCGGCCACAGTTCGGTTCCGGCCAAATTCGGCCGAAACTTTGCCGAAACTGAAACTGATCTCAGAAGTTGTCATGTTATAAAAGTTAAACGATTTCGAAATTGATTGATTCGTTGGGAATTGTAGCGTAAGAAAGTGTAGCATTGCTAGTAAGTTTATAATCTAGCTCAGATGCGTCGATTTTAGTTGTGACAACCATTCCAAGTTACCTAAAAGATATTGATGATTCTTCTGAAACGACGAGAAAAGATCAAAAGGTAGTGAGAATTACATGTATACTCCTTAGTAAGAAAAATGAATAAACACTGGAAGGCATAGCTCAGATATTTTTTCTGTCAATAAAAAAATCTTCGGTTCTCCTTACTTTTTTTCGGAATGAAATCATTTGTTTGCTTTCTGTCGGCACGTGTTTTCTAAAATAGAGAAAAATCAAGTGCGGGCTTGTTAAGAAAAACCTCTATTATAAAAAATAACGACGCAAGAGATTCAATGCGATTTGGAGTCAACATTAGAGGAGTCTGCTTTGTCATATTCCTTTGTCACAGGTGGAGGAGCTTCAATTTAGAGTAGGAAGTAGATAAAGCACGGAAGACCAATATCGTCGCTACCGTCCATCGACTCAGTCTTCCAAGGTAATGCTGCCAAATTCAGAAATAGCAGTTTTGAGCGACCGAAGAATTACCATCCGATTCTTAATTCGAGAAAAGGGTATTTTGTAAACGTTCAGTTATTATCTGTGGATAAATTTGTATCTTAAAGGATATTGATGCGTTTGTGTCTTAAAGGAAATTAATGTTGTAATTACTACTTGATATTTAAATACCCCGGTATTTATCTATCAAGTAGTCATTATACTTTTTCAAACTGTTAAAGTATAATATTGTATGTAAAAATTATTGAAAGGTAAAAAATAAAAAAGTCTCACCGAGTTTCTTACGCCGGTTCTTCTCAGGTTACACGCTTTCACTTCCAAACCGGTGATAGTTTATTTGACAATCAAAAACAAAGTGTAATAAATCCATATTGAATAAATCCATATTAACACACATTTTCACACATGCATGACGAGCGCTAGGATTTAAGATGGCGGTCCACCAATAAGAACGTGTTCGTATCTGGAGCATTTAGTTTTTTACACATTTTGTGTAATTTTCATATGTACTTTGGCTGGGGTATAGGATAGGTGATCGAGTAAGCTTCAAGAATAGCAAATTTCCACAAGGCAAATCTAAGCATGACGATTATTTATATTTATTTATCGCTAATAAAATGTACCTGCTGCGGAAGTACCTTTTTATTAACACCAATGTATTTCATCATAAGCCTGTGTTTGTCCACTGCTATACATAGGCTTCTCTTTCTACACACCTTCTCAATAGGGGCTTTTGGACCGTATCCCACCACGCTCGTCCAATACGGGTTGTTGGTTGGACCGACTTTCATGCCATGATCCATCCGTAGGGCATGGATCATCTTACTTTTCAGACAATTGGGTGATCGGCCCAAATTGCCTCAAACCAACTAGGAAACGACAATGAAAATTTGTTGAATCCCGCAGGATTTGAATCTCCGGTTTCTAAATCTTACTACTAGGCTACGGAGGCAGTTTATTATTATTAGTTTATAATTAATGCATACGCAATATTTTATTTCACGAAACAAGATTACTCAATAAACATATATCGATTTAAAATATACTACATATTTAAAAAAATCTTTTCTTAAAGGTAGTTTTAAAGGACAATAACTTTTAGGAGATTGAATCGATGTCACGCGTAGTTTAACACACCTGTTTGCTCTATTGGCTCGGCCTAGGTGCCTATATGTAGTGAAATTATCTTGGAATCTTGTATATTCTCCATAACATTTCTATTTTGATCGATGCGAGAATAAAACCAGAAAATTACTTGAAATCTTATTATTTAACTTATTATTATTTAGAGTCAAATCTAAGTTTATTAAAACAAGTAAAGTTTTAGCGGATAAATATTTCCTACTTCAAACAGTACATAACCGTTTTAAGCAATTCAAGGGTAACAAAGTAAAATCGTCCCGTGATTTTGGCCTCCGCATTTTAAATCTCTTATCTTTTAATCATTATTTCTTTAATCAAAATGCCTATGCTAATACAATGAACATTTTTAATGTATTAACTATTACGTAAACTTACACTTTATTGCCTTAAATGAGCTTTTAACATGACATATTGCAATTTAAAAAATTAATTAATTAAAATGTTAATTGTGCGTTATTCTTAAAACATAGATATATGTGCTCGTTAATACCCTTGCCATTATTGTTATTACGACATACAGATGTAATACCTTCCCTATTTGATTAACTTTATCGCGTATTCTGCGTACCGCTTTCTTAGATGGTCGATTTAACCACTATTACTTTGTATTTTGTTTTATTTACTTTGGTAAAGATTAAAATTATGCTGGTTATAATTCGTTTATAAAAACTTCATTCTATTTTAGTTATATAATAAAATTTTAAAATTCAGGTGTGTTAATCTTAATATTTACATGTATTGACCATTACAGTACACTTTATTGTAGACTAATTTACGTTGAACAGTTATGTAAAACATTATTTAAGGCTTACCCGGAATTAAGATATAATTCTTAGAAGAATGAGATTCAACAAAGTTTTTTGATTTCTTTTACATCTGTAGTATTACTAAGTTCAAATTAAAAATATGTAACTAGGTTATATCACCCAATAACATAATTACAGAAATTAGTCTATCAGGAGCGAGCAAATGCTCCAAATATAGTATCCGAAAGAGTCTTTTAAAAGTCGGTGACACGAAGCAATGAGCTAAAGGCTTTTGAGGATGCAAATTAACAATATATCTTTCAGAGTAAGTCATCCAACTATAATTTTACCAAATGAGCTAGCCCACTCGCTACATAATATGCTGCCACTAGATGGCAGCCAACTGCTCTTAATGCGTTTTGCTTTTTAAACCTCTTGCACCACGTGCCATGTGTTGGAAGCAAAATTATGCAAGTTAAAGTCATTTAAAACACTAGCTTGCTTGCTATGTTTGTTACTAAATTAGACATAGAAATGGGAGAATAGGATATTTTCAATTGACGTACGCATAAATGTTTAGTGTTAGAAACATTACCCTATTATTACGTTAACGATCTATGCCAGTCGTTTTAAGAGCAATTATCTACTTGATCTTTTCTAGAGGGACTTCAAATTAAGGTAACGTTTAAAAATTAAGCCAGCTTCAGAAAGTGCCGAAGTCTCTGCTTTAAAATTTGTTTTATATAAACTCTACAAAATACTACATATTTTTAATTATTTTAATTATTTTTTTATTAAACGTGAGATAAATAATTTGTAGTCATGATACACGCTATTCCATGACTCGTTATGTGTAACGAATCGGTTTAACGTAAATTACTAATCCTGAATACTCTTACATTTTCATGGTGTAATCTTATTTCCTTATTTTTGAAAAATTTTAGGAAGTTTTGAATTCAACTTTTATGTGTTGTGTTAATTTTACCAGTTTATTTCTTTGAGCCGAGTATTACAAAATTGAGACTTAAAAGGCAGAAATTAAAACCATTTTCGTGTCAAATCCTCATGTCACAGCATTACCTTAAACCTTTAAAATTTTTCAGATAACTATGGAATTTTAATATTTTACAAAAAAGCTTACACCTTCTTTTAGTTTTTGCTCATTGTCCACAGTTCGACTGCATAAATATTTGCTAAGAATTTTCACAAATGCTAACGTTTGGTATACTCATCCTCCTTTACTCATTACTCACAATCAAGATGGTTTACTTATTTTCTGGATGAAATTTTGTGTTGTTTTTAAAAAATCACTATTTTGTAATGTAAATTGTACCTAGACAGACGATTTCATATTCGCTATTAATTACCCCATCCAAATTCGTCTTTTCTTTTACCATTATGTATTAATATGTATATAAAACAAAAAGCAGCGCAAACGATATATATCAACTATAATAGTTTTGAGAAACGTCATCCAAATTAGCATGTTTTTCCAATATACGTGAAAAATCCAAAACCGATCCGTCTGTAACACTAACACGACAATGGCCGCAGTTATTTCTGATGCCCTTTTTTCACATAAAAAAAGTTTATTCATGTTTTCTTTATTTGGTTAATGATCCCTTGTTGATATTAATTATAATTCTAATAACTTTTCTAGATAGATAGTTTCATGAATTCTTTTATTTGGTACAAAACTCTATATTATTAATAAAAATCTATTATAGGACACTAATTTTAAAGTATTTAATTATGGTTTATTCATGTTTTAGAAACCATAAAGAGAATTCCAAGAAGTAAAAACGATGGAACCGCTGAACATCCCTAGTACTTTAAAACATTGAATTGGCTCACGCGATCCCGACAACAGCCACCGGATGTCTCGTACGGAAGAGTCGATGCGCATCACCGCCTTAAGCCACTCGACACCACAACACTATCACAGATACACAACACTTATCACACAAGAGGAGAGTTTCGTTCTGGGCAGCGGCTTATACGTAGCTGCCCTTTCTATATTTCAAACCCGACTATTATACACGATCTCGAACGAACAAAACGTCAATATCGTGACTTCTTTTCCCTAAGTTAGATTTAGTTGATAGTAGACATTAGAAATAGTTAATATTCTGACTCATGATAATACTTTTTTTCTCTTTGATAATATGTTATCTCTACCATAATATATTCAAACAGGAGAATTTTTAATTGTGTTAGCAAAAAGGCTCATGTTTCTACTTAAAGAAATTTAATTTAAAGTCTTGTAAAATAATAAATGCTATTTTTCGCCTCTTTAGGTATTTATTTTATAGCATAAAAATGCTATTACTACAAAGCTTGCACTTATTTCTTCTTAATTGCACTCCTAATGACGTCATCCCAACACATGCAGCGGCTGTATTTCGCTACACACCGTTGCTTTATTCATAAGAATAAAATTTATAATATGCCTTACGTATCATAGAGCCCCTAACACAGTCAGGCCTTAGATCCCATTACACGGGCTGTTCTATTCAATGTCGCAAAGGCATTCAATAAAGTCTGGTACAACGCTTACTCTACAAGTTATACTCTTTAAATGTGCCTGACAGGCTTGTGCACATTATACCAGCCTACCTTTCGAATCGCTTTTCGATATCGAGAGAAGGCACCCTCTTAACCAGACGCTCTCTGCTAGTGGGCGTGCTACAAGGCTCCGTTCTTTCTCCTATGTCATTCACGCTATACACTAGCGATATTCCTAAAAGCTCTAATGTTAACCTTTGCGCTTTTCGCAGACGACACCGCCCTCTATTACTCCTCATCCTCACCATCCCTTATCACAGCAAACTCCAATGTGCAATCAATAGCCTAGGTGATTGGTTTCGCAAATGGAGGATTGATGTGAATCCGAAAAGTGTAGCAATATACTTTAATCGGTCTTCTGTCAGAGCTGACCTCACTCATCCACACGTCCGTTCCAAAACCGCACATAATGCTCGATGTAGACAAACATTCGGGCAATTGAACCTCTACGGCAAACCGATCCCTGGGAGAAGAAAGCAAAATATTCAGGTGCTACTTTCGACAGTAACATCAGTTTCAAAAGCGACGTCAAAGAGGTTAGGAGAAAAGTCACTTATGTCTCGCATCGTCTCTACTATCTTACCAACATAAAGAGCAAAATGCCTCTTAATTACAAACTTTTATTATATAAAGCTTGCATACGGCTGATAATGACATATGTTTGCCAATCTTTTGCCCATATATCTTCCCACCACTTAAATCAACTACAGATGGTACAAAAAATTCTTACGACGTGCCACTGGAGCAGAGTCTTATCAAAGAAATGTTGACTTGCACTGCGATTGCAAGATGCCGACATTACGCGCTCATAAAAATAAAAATAAAATATTATCAAAAATTCTATGAAAGAATAGAAACGCAAATTAACCTCTAATAGTAAGCGCTGCAAATTATTACGCAGACAGATGCTCTATTTGAAATGTCTTCACCGTAATAGACTCTTAGACCCTGATGAAGAAGGGGCTTAGGAATTCCTGGACCTCCAAGGGTCCGCACACGATACTACACACACAAGTAGGGATAAACTACACACACTTTTAGGTCTACTCTCGCTCAAGAGCACAGGCGAGACCAACACACCGTGTACACGGATACAACTCGCGTTCCAGGGCGGTTCTCACCGCCTCAGCTATCGATTAAACAGTCGACCGAACATCGGCGCCTCGGTCCGATACCGAGCGTCGATGATCCTTAAGCGACTTCTTCAAATTAACCCACGCATCCCTAAATGCGTGTGGCATTCTTTAATGTTTTGGTCACCAAGTTCGAGGGATCTCGCAATCCTCCGAACTCAGTAATAGATGAAGCTTCACAGACACAGGTCTAGAAGCATAACTTCGAATACATAAGACATACGACATAGAACCCTTAAACCGTAGTTACCTAGTGATTTTTATTTTGATGACCATTACCTACTCTTTCTTTAGTTCCTAAGTACATAGTTTAAGAAATTTGCGGAATATTTGTTAAATTTCTAATCATCAATCAAAAAAAAACTTCACCATACTTATAAATCACGATAATTTTTAAATTTTTACGCCTGTAAATTTGATTTGAAGAGAACGGGTATGTCACATTTATTCTATACAGTGGTAAATGTAGCAAAACGATTTGTAAGTAGTATTTTGTTGTAGAATTTTATTTATGCTCATTACTCATGCTTGAATGGATAATTTTTTAATATTTACAATTTAATTATTTGACTTTTGAGTATTAATTAAGAAAAAAATTTTAAACCAAAACACAAATTTTTGTAAACAGTCAAACTTGACTCGACTGTCGACATGTACTTTAGAAACCGGAGGTCGTGGGTTCGAATCCTGTGGGGACTCAATAAATTTTCATTGTTTTTTCCTAGTTGGTCAGGGCAATATGGGCCGATCACCCAATTGTCTGAAAAGTAAGATGATCCATGCGTCGGATGGGCATGTAAAAAGTCAGTCTACCCAGCAACCCGCATTGGACCAGCGTGGTGGGATACGGTCGGTATTAGGGGAGGCCTATATCCAGCAGTGAAACTATCTAAAAGAAGTAGATTAAGTTAATGCCAATCACCTACCTTTTAGAGATAGTCCCGTAAAATTTAGAAAATTGCCAGAACAATCAAACTGACAAACTAATATTTAAAAAAAAATCCTAAAAAAAAAATATTTTATGTATCACATGATTACATATCACAATTTTATGATTTAAAAACGGTTATTTTGATGTTACAAATAAAACATTTCATTTATATGTATAATATGTGGCTAATAGCTCTTTTTAATCCCATTAATTAAAAATATATCTGGAGAATATAATAGATTTTGTTGTATATTTAAAAGTGAAGTGAATCATTTCATAACACAAAGAAAGTACTATCTAGTGCTACAACATATATAGAATTCGGTGTTGCTTTCGACTTTCGAAAAAACTACAACTATCTCGAATTTCAACAGAAGTAAAAAGAGACAAGGATAAACGGCATTGCCGCATTATTTTTTGTTGGCGTAGTTGCATGTTTCACCAGTTGTGCTTAGTCACGAGCGCTTGTAAATTCACACAACAGATTATTTCTTACGGCGTATGCATCCACCTGCATTTCAAACTGTCTCTACTCAACATTTGTATTATAAATTCGCGATTACTAAATTTTTCAACTAATATCTATCAAACACGAGGTAGACAATTTTAAACGGATCTCCTTTTCCTTAAATTTATTTGTTTAAGGTATTACTAATCAAATTTTCAGTTATTTGTAATAATTGTAGTGACTTACGCACAAATATCAAATATTCAGATGAAATATAAATTTTAAAGAATAGATTCTAATTGTATATTGCACCTAAATACACTACCTAAATACCATTGCATCACGAACCTGCGCGTTATTAAATGAAGCGTGTTATATTTGATTGAATTAATACATTTGAACATGTATATTAAATAGGCTGTTGTCTGCGTGGTAATATATTCATCATCATCATCAGCCTATGTTAGTCCACTGCTGGACATTAGCCTCCTCTATTGCACGCCTTCTCTGTTAGGGGGTTTTTGGATTCACCCACCACGCTTGTCCAATGCGGGTTGGTGGGTGGACCGGCTTCTTTTACATGCCTATCCGACGCATGGATCATCTTACTTTTCAGACAATTGGGTGATCGACCTCTATTGTCCTTACTAACTAGAAAACAACTTTGAAAAGTATTTGAGTTCCCCGCAGGATTAAAACCCACAACCTTCGAGTTTTAAAGCACAAGCCCATACTACTATGCTACTGAATATATTATATTATAGCCTAAGCTACTCCCAGTTATATCAGGTATCTTTTACAGAAGGTCCGGTCAAAATCGGGCCAGCCAAATTCTAGAAATTCTATGCATTTATTATATGTTGATGTAATTATTTGAAAGCGGTTATTTTAATGTTACCAACCGACACTCCAATTTCATTTATGGATTTAGATTAGGAGAATTTTGGCCGTGATCTAGTTACAGTGCATTATGCTTGCCCATCGCTTGCATCACCTTCATTATGGTCGCCAGAGTAGTGGATAAGTTACTCCGACTGGCAGGTATAATTCCGTTAAATATAATTACTGTTGCCTCATCCCTAAATAATAAGAATATTGATAGATTAGGATGGTTACGATTACATGCCTCAAATATGATGAAAGAATTTTTCTGAAAAAAAAAGAAGAAAAAGCATTAGTAAAACAGTAATGTAATGGGCTATCCTAACAGGTTTTAGCTGATGATAAGATGTCTTGAGTATTTTACTGTTGAAGCTTCTGGCCAGTAACATAAAAATATATGTTTTAATGTTGATCACGAATTGCTTAAATTAAGTGTCAAATACTCAACATATAGTTATTATTCATCTAACTCATTTTTTTTTCTACATAATATTTAATTCCATGTAGTAAGTAATAGTACTTTATTTAAACTAAAAACTTCTTAAGTTACTCTTAAACTGAATTACTTTTCTTGTGCTTTTTTTGTGCTTAATCTCTTCAAGCAAACTTATTACAAAATGAGGGTTTTGCGTATGATTTGAATATTCCTATATTCATATCAATCTAGAATCATATGTAGACATGTTGTAGAAACTTTAACAATTATGGTTATAACGGTTCAAGTTTACAAATGTTATATCATTAGTAGCATTTTGTTAGCGAGATCTAACTTATCTTAACTAAGAAATTTATTTACATATAAACTCAAATATTTAGGTTCGTCAATCAATAGTTGATTTAAAGGATTAAAGCAAAAATCAAATATAATATTGACTTTTAAGATCATAGTGATCAAGTCGCAAGATGTAGTAATTTATTTATTCTGGACCTCTATGAAATATGCGCTTACATCCCTTGTAATTATTAATTTCAGGATCCATGCGTGAACACGAAATCATGTTAAGATTTAAGTTAATTTGTATAAAACGATAAATTTATATTTTTTATTTATAATTTAAAAAAAATGTGTTTTTCCCTTACCTCGCCATTTTCCCAAGTTATCGAGGGGTCTGAACCCGTTATTATATTATCAAGGGATTTGAGCCCACGACCTCTGGTTCATAAAGCAAGCATCAACCACTAGGTCACTGTGGTGGTTACGTACTATCCATAAGTCACGTATGACCTATAAAATAAAAGAGCTTATAAAGATTATTATTTAGCCTAACAGTAAAAATAAAGTTAAAAACTTGGGGTAGTCGTAAATGTAATTGTATATAGACAGTCAAATTGAAATTCAAAACTTCTTTATTCAATTGAGGCGCGGTCGAGTTATTATGAAAATCAATATACCACTGCTTCAAAAGTTTTGACATGTCCAGTGAAGAACCAGCGAGAAACTCGGCGGTCATAATTTTTTTTATATATGTAAATGTTTAGTCAACACTTCGTCGTCAATATAACAACCATCTAAATTACACAATTTAGGCCGTCGCCAGGGGATATGCCAGTGCAGACATAATCATTTATGTATCATTACCATACATCTAATAGAGGAGACGTGCGTTAGGGGAGTCCTGTATCCAGCAGTAGACTAACACAGGCTGATGATGATGACCACACATCTTGGTGTTCAATGTAGTCTCTAACAGAATAACAGGCTTTTCTAATCAATGTTGCTTTTACAACGTTTCGAACGTCATTTAGCAACACCTAAGAGTCATTTAACTTATTGACTCATGTCCTCTTGAATATTGTTAAGTTCCTATAATTGCTTTTTCTTTAATGGATAAATAACCGAAAAATTTCGTTAAAACAATTTAATTTACTTAAATAATTAATAATTATTAATGTACAAAGTTTTTTAAAGTTTGGAACTACAAAAATGAAATTGAGAATATTGTTATATTAAGACTTAAACTATATTCTTAAAATGTAACGGAAAACGTCGCACTTTCTGATGTATCTTAATATTGTGTAAAATTTGATAAGATCATGCAATCATGCTTATAAAAGCGAAGATAACGTTAAGAGAACTTACCAAATATCGTAACCTAACTATTCAGTGCCCCACGCAAGTAAACATTAAAAAAATATATATTAAAGTATTCTCTTAAATATGTATGAACTATGAAAGAATGGTCCAGTAACCATGTTGGAAGTTAGAAACTTCAGGAGTGAAACTATAAAAAGGATATGTAAATAAATAAACGCTGTAAAATCCAAATTTGTCGTCTTGATATGACTTGATTTAAGCTCTAACAACTCGGAAAAGTTATAAGAAACGTGGCTTCCATTTCAGGCTTCAGCCATATTTGCAATTGCATCTCTTCTACAGTTTCTTTGTTTGAAGTCAGGCAAAGTTGAAATTTTCCCTTCGTATGCTGTCTAAGAACTTTTCTTATTCCCGGTTACTTTATACTCGCTACTGTGCGCCATGTAATTTTCACTTTGTTAACAGGCTTAAAAGCTATTAGTTGTAAACTGAGATATCATCATCATCATCAGACTGTGTCATTCCATTGCTGGACATAGGTCTCCCCTAATGCACGCCACCGCTTTCGATCTTCGGCTATTCTCATCCAGCGCACACCATGCCACTTTGCGAATGTCGTCACTCCATCTTGCCGCAGGGCGTCCTACACTCTGCCGGGGTCGCTCAAGTAATTGGGCGCATCCGGCGGCGGACTAGAGGTAGCGCTCGAAAAATCCGAGGCCCTATACTTTACGGGCCTCGAACGTGCCACCTGCGGACGCCCACATCATCGTTTGCGGCGTCCGCGTCGACGTCAAGCCGACGATGAAATATCTCGGCCTAGTCCTGACCGCCGATGGAGGTTTTGCACCACTTTAAGCGCCTCGCGCCTAGAGTTGCGAGAGCAGCGGCAGCTCTCGGCAGACTGTCCCCAACACCGGAGGGACCAGCAGCTCCTGTCGCCGCCTGTACGCCGGGTCGTCAGGTCCATGGTCCTGTACGGGGCACCTCGTGAGGCCGACACCCTCCAAAAGGAGTGTCGACTGTACTGGAGAAGAACCCAGAGGGTGTTGGCGATCCGGGCCGTACGGGGCTACCGGACCATCTCCGGCGAGGCGGCGTGCCTGATGGCTGGCTCCTTGCCCTGGGACCTAGACGCAGAAATCCTCGCGTCACTCTTCTTCTGGCGCGAGGAGGCGAGGTCTCGGGGCTGTAGGCCAGCCCCAGAAGAGATAAGGGGGCGCAGAGATGAATTGCGCTCCCTTGCAATACAGGAGTGGGAGCTGCGGCTGGAGCACCCCAGCGCCGGCCGTCAAACTATAGAAGCCATACGCCCCGTTCTAAAGTGGTGGCTAGAAAGAGGACACGGCTCCCTAACATTCCGCGCGACGCAGGTTCTCTCGGGACACGGCTGTCTCGGGAGGTACCGTGCCGCGTGGCCGTAGGGAGCCATAGCAGGAAGTGCCACCACTGGGCGTATGTGCCGAAGAGACGCCCAACACGCGCTGGAAGAGTGCCCAGCCTGGGTCGAGCAACGCCGAGAGCTGCGTAGTGTCGTGGCGCGCCGTCCTTGCTTTCTGCGAGGACGTGATGGCCCGGAAGGAGGCCGCGGAAAGGGACAGGGAGGCCTTGAGCGCCCTGGCTATCTCATGGCCCACCGCCCAGAGAAGGGCTCAAGAGGGAGCGCCGTGCTGTTTGTTCCGGCAGCGCCTAAAGCGACGTTCCGGTGTCCCAACACACCGGTGAGAAAGGCCCGAAAGGTGAGGCCACGTCGTGCCGGGGTCGCTGAAGACTGTCATCAGCGCCGCGCCCTGACTATAGCGACAGGTGAAAGGAACAACCGTTGGTTTTTGTGGGTATACCGGCCGCTCCATCTTGGTCCGGGGTCCCACTATCCCCGCTGCCCCTCATCTTGGCGGCGGGGAATCCGTAAGCTGGATTTTTCCAACGGCAAAAAAAAAGGGCGTCCTACACTACGTTTGCAAAGCCTCGGTCTCCACTCCAGAACTCTAGCGGTCGTCAGTTCTGCGGCTTATATGACCGGCCCACTGCCACTCCAGCTTATCCGGTAGGCTATGTCAGTGATTTTGGTTCTCTGACGGATCACATCATTTCTGATGCGGTCCTTCAGAGGTACTCGAGCGTAGCCCTCTCCATAGCTCGCTGAACGACTCTAAATTTGTAGACCAGTCGAACCGTAAGTGGCCAAGTCTCGGTACCGTAGGTCGTAACGGGTAGGGACGCACTGATCGAATACTTTCGATTTGAGGCACTGCGGGATGGGTGACGAGAAAACTCGATGAAGCTTGAAAATCTGCCCAGCCCAGCCGAATAATTCTGTTGGCCTACCCTCAAAGTTGTTTCTACCTAGTTGGAGCGTTTGCCTAGGTAAACGTACTCGAAACTACTTCGAGGAGGTGCCGTCAAATGTGATCGGTCCCTGATCAACTTGCTCGTTAAACATGACTTTGGTTTTACCCAAGTTCATCCGGAGACCGATGCGCGAAGAAGACTCAGCCAGGCTTTGCACCATCTTCTGCAGATCCTTTGCGGTCTCAGCCATGATGACGATATCGTCCGCAAATCGCAGTATATAAAGTACTCGCCGTTTACATTGATGCAGTGTCCTTCCCAGTTGAGCGTTTTATGTAAGGTGTTGTAAGGCTTTGAGATGTCCTCGTACATGTCTTCAACATCATCATCCGAGTATGACGAAGCAGGTGCGTACAATTGGATAACTTTTAGGCTGTATCTTTTGGTCAGCTTTATCAGGTACGCAACCCTCGCCGACACACCGACACTTCAATAACATTGTCAATGAGGGATTTATGACAAGGAACTGACTTCGCCCCTGTGATGGATTATCTCCCTGCCTGAAGTACAAAAACTGGCCCGATTCTAGGGTTAAAGTATCCTCGCCCTTCTTCGGACTTCACTCAATCCCAAAACGTGCCATCTTTTGCACCTCAGCTGCTCTTCCAGTTGGGGCCAAATCAGAATCTAGCCTTGCGTGCGTCCGTTGTAGTGTTGCGATAGTTAGTCTGGTTAGTACTCCTGGGATTTGGCACCCCGCCCTGCCGTTACCGTGCCGCCGCCTTGGCCAGAATAGCAAGGCTACTGGGAACTGGGGCTGAGGCGTTCTATGTCTTATCATTAGGGGTTTTGGACCGCATCCCACTACGCTGGTCCAATGCGGGTTGTTCGGCAGGTGCACACGTGCAGATGAGGTTGGGTTCCGAAGATGTTAGTAGTGTGAGCACGACCTCGCTTCCTGCCGAGTGCGGGATGCCAGAGAGTGAAAGGTCGTGGGGCGCCGTCCTTGCTTTCTGCGAGGACGTGATGGCCTGGAAGGAAGCCGCGGAAAGGGACAGGGAAGCCTACAGCGCCCTGGCTATCCGCAGAAGAAGGCCAGGGCGCCGAAGAAGTGAGCGTACGCAACCTTCCCTGACACTGAGCCCTGGCGGCCGGCAAGAGGGTGCCCGCCGCTTAGAGTAGGGCTCAAAAGGGGCGCCGTGATGTTTGTTCCGGCACGGCGCCTAAAGCGACGATCCGGTTGTCCCAACACACCGGTAAGAAGCGGCCCGAAAGAGGCAAGGCCACGTCGCGCCGGGGTCGCCGAAGACTGTGATCAGCGCCGCGGCCCTCGGCTACAGCGACACGAGAAAGGAACAACCGTTGGTTTTTTAGTGGGTATACGGCTGCTCCATCTTGGTCCGGGGAGCCCACATATCCCGCTGCCCCTCACCTTGGCGGGGGAATCGTAAGGCTGGATTTTTCCAACGCCAAAAAACCCCAAAAATAAGGGTTCCGAAGATGTCGTTTGGACCCCTTTACAACTGGAGATAGGGTGTGACAATTAAACTGTGATTATATGAAGTTCATTAAAGAAGAAAATTTGATTCAACTTTAAAAAATGTATAGGTCTTCATAACATCTTTTATGATTCTATGGTCATATTGCTCACTTTTGTAAGTTGAAATTATAACTTATGACATATAATTATAATGTTAATATCTTGGTAGGCGTAATAAAAATAAAGTGCCCTGTGAAACCAACATACATAGATACATACAATCTTTTGTTCTTTAAGGTGGGTCAATTTATTTAAAAAGAATGTAATATTTAATAACATTTTACTTTAATGTTTAAAAGTGTTTTTGACTATTTAAAATATTATATGCGATGGTGAAAATTGCGTTAGCTACTATTATAATCATATTTTATGGACTTAATTTCTTGACTGTTTCATAACATATGTAAGATAACAACTAAAACGCTCGTACAAAAATTAATCCATTGATTCTCTTCGGTGCACATTCCTTTTGTTAGGCTAATTTACTACTTCAGAAACCAATATCGCAACGCTCACTCAAGGGATTCTCCTAATGTCCTCCTCTCTCCTTTCATATGATCAAAATTACTTTACATTTAATACTCGATTCCAGAGATAGTGTTGGCATTATTGAACGTTGTCATATAAATATAGTATAATTTTATATTTAGAGAAAAGAATAAATAAATATATTATAAGCTGTTTTAAACACAATTTTCTTTACTAGTTACAATCATAATTTGCACCGTAAAATTAAAAAATAACAGTGTTTATTTTTTCTAAAATAATTATATTTTTATGTTTAGAACCTAAACCTTTACTACAGGATGCTAATTAACAACTATTCTATTGGTGCTGCAAAAACTATTCACATTTCAAGAGCCAAACGGTCCCGTGAGGCGTGTTGTAATACAAGACGATTGTATTATATCGCTTCTAATGTCTATTGTCATTTACTTACAGAGTAAAAATATGCTTATTATAAAATCAGATGCCTTGATATAAAAAAATAAGGTGGTTCTAACTAGGAAGCTATTAACCCTTCTTTTAATCATGTGTTATTCCCAATATTAATTAATAATAATATTAATTGCTAATAATATATTGAAGTTAGTGAGAAATGGCAGCGTCTGAGCTGTATCTTAAATTTCCCAGAAATATTTCGTAGCCTTTACAGGGGTCTGCCACCTGACGCCTATTTCTGCGCAAAGCAGTAGTGTAAAACACTACTTTTTCCATTGTCACGTATTTCTGTACATCTGTAACATTCTATTCTCACATAGGCAGCACATTGGCGATACCTAAGGTATTACCGATTTCGATCCGCTTTCCATCAGGTAGCCCAAATGCGACTCTGCATTCGAGTGATAAAAAAATATTATTATGACTTATGGTGTTACCATATTTATTTTTACCATTGTACGGTTGACATACTGCCAACATTGAATGTAGCTATTTAGATTTATTACTTGTCAAGGTATATAAACCTTACTAGCTGACCCTCCTCGGTTCCCACGACTGCGATATTACAAAAATATAAATTTGTACCTTCTCTAGATATTATGCAGATTATACATATAAACCTTTCTTATCAATCACTGTATCTATCAAAAAAACTGCATCAAATCCGTTGCGTAGTTTTAAATATTTATTCATACATAGGGATATATGAACAAAGAAAGCGACTTTGTTTTATACTATGCGGTGATTGTGCAATTCTTTATTGACTATGTTTACATATATATACAAATAAAAACTGTTTTGGTGCTAGAGTGAGACTTTACTACTTTAAAACTTTGTTAAGAGCTTTTCACTATTTACGAAAGACGCAGCATGCGGGCTTATGCCCTCCCAAACAAAAGTAGTGCCTTGTTTGAATGCATGTTTGAACAAAAAATGCATTCGTAAAATATTTGGATAGTAACTACACCTAAGATATAGATATTTGTAATAAATGATATATAGATATTTAACAATTAGCAAACAAATTACTAAGTATACAATAATAGTATAATTACTACAAATTATAAAACAAAATAGTTTTCAGTATCCGTCCCTATGTGTGCTTAATATCTTTAGAGCCACGCAACGGATTTTGGAAGCAGATTTTTAAATTGATAGAGTGATTCAAGAGAAGAACTGTGAATTAATTTTAAGTTTCCTATTGCGATGTCATAGACACATTATTGTAGCGTTTTCAAAAAGGTTAACAACAAAGACCACATTGATATATGTCTGTCGCTTGGGAATAAGCTTGAAAATGATTTTGATCATTTAAGAGTAGCTGTAACGTATTATATAAAGACAATGTATAGTATATTTAAAGACAGGTGGCTGGTAATTATCAATACATAACGAGTCATTACGAATTGAATAATAATGCGAGAAGAATGTTCACCCGTTAGGTTGCCCGACTCACTACAGATTCAAAACTATTGACTTGACATGATACGCTTTATCATCTCCTTTATATGACAGAAATGAGAACCAGATCTGATATTGATTCCTCAAAACTATGGTCGCATGCAAGAAATTAAAATCTCCAGATATAAGATTCTATTATATACACAAACTAGTTATTTCTGTGTGAATAAAGATTAGTATACTACTTAAATAACCCATTCGGTTTGGAATTAAACCGTGTATTTTAACACTAAGGTTTTACTTTAGCAATAGATTAACTGAACTAGTAAATTAACGGAGATACTGTGAAATGCCTTAAAAATGCTTTAAAATTAAGACCAAGGACCCTTTCGAAAGTTGCGTAGTTCCAATGTCGTTTCGATGCAAAAAGTGTTCGAATCAAGTCTTTGGCTTTTGGTCAGTGAATGAATTTAGCATACATTACTTCCATGTAACGTCATTCATTACGAAGTTCATCTTGAATGTATGGTCTCCTGTTATTTCAATACCACTAAAATGTATTTCAGGAAACAACTATATTTCTTAAGTCTTAAATCAAGTTTATCTGTCATCATTAAATAGACATCTATAGTTTATCCAAATAAGAAATGGTAAATTTGCCGCTTCGTTGTCATGGGTTACTCTGTACCCGTAACAACGAAGCGGCGTCGGAATATCTACTGTCAATCATCGATTGACCTATCGAAATTTATGATTCTACTTAGATTACAATAGATTAATTTTTTGTAACATTCAGAGTGCAAATTGTCTGTATTTTAAGTTCTTTTTTAAATAACAGTTATTTGTAAATTTTATGTCATTTCTTAAATGGCAGCACTACGAAGCAATTTATTAAAACTTACGGTGAGTAAAAGTAAATTAAATCGACTTACATCCGAAACGTATAACTTGATGTAGGTATTATAGAAGTATTATCATTACCATTATATATTGTTGAAACAACCGAGTTTCTAACCTATTTTAAAACCGAATTAGGCTATGTTTTACAATAAAAGTTGAAACTTACTATTTCATCACTGTTTACTACTATATTTATAACTATACACACAGGTACACAACTGCACAAACATTAACATGATCCGTGCATGCATCGGGAAAGATGAAATTCCATTCTAGTATATGAGTATTCTGCAGAAAAACTATCAGACTCATGGCGGTATTAAATGTGAGTACACTTATATTTAAATATGTACTGTTTGGTCATAAAATAAAATAAATGCAATTAACTTAAAAGCTTCTGAAAATTTTAAATACATTTGACATAAACCTTTAATGATAATAGTTCGTTTATTATTCAGCGAATAATGTTTTTCAGCTCACGAACAATATTTGTTTTCGCGTAATTAAATTGGTAAGGAAAACAAAAATTTTCTAATATGAATTTCAGAAATGTATAGAAATTGATATTAATATAAATTTAAATTTAAAAACCTCTTCATGCTGACATTTACTATTTATCCTTTTCATATCACGAGAGAAAAATTATAGTGTATTTGTTATACTTATTTTTCTCGTTATTAGTCTTTTTCTGTATGGTTATTTTAGAAATAAATTTATTTCACACATTGTAGGTAAACTCATTTTAACTTTTGCAGTTGTAGAAAGTACGCATTAACATGATTTATTCTTTAATTCACGGGAGACTACACATTATTGAATAAAATTACTTTGACGCCTGTCTGTCCGTGACCACGGCCGCTGTAAAGTGTTTTAAACGTCGGGAGTCATAAATGTTATTTTCATTAACACAATTAAATCCATGAAAAGATTTTATTAAATAACTTAAACTATGTTAATTATTCGACTTTATATAATTCACAAGCCATTAATAATTAAAGATCGGTTCAAAATTTTAAAATATATAAATTTTCTAACTCTTAGACATTTTCACGCTTTAGAATAGGGTCAGATTCTAATCCATCCAGATTTACCTCAATCGCAGTTTTTAGCAGAGTGATGAGCTGGTATCTCACCACCATGGTACAGAGGATAAACTCAATTCGATAAACCGTGACTTTTGACTAAAACATTCTTTTGCGCAATAATCCGGTGGTAGGTCCCTGTTTACAGGAGACCGTCTGGGTGATACCACGCGGTGCCTATTTCTACGCAAAGCAGTAGTGTAAAACTACTGTGGTCCGGTTTAAAAAGCACCGTAGCCAGCGTAAACGAGACTTAACATCCTACGTCTCACGGTAGGCAGCGCGTTGGTGATACCAGTATTGCCAATGTCTATGGGCGTCGGTGACCACTTTCATTAGGAGGCCCGATTGCACGTCTGCCTACTCTATGAAAAATATATTATAATTAGACATGCTATAAAAAATAAACATTTTATTTTTCTACATAATCATCTTTAGCTCGATACATTTATTCCAGCGTTTTTAAATTTTTTTATTCCTCACATAGTAGGTTTTCGGTAACGACTTCTTCATTAGACTCAAATCTCTGATTTGCCATTGCCAAAAGCCTTTTCTTTAGGTTTGGAAACAGATAATAGTCGCTGGGGCAAACTAAAGAATATGCTGAATGTAGAGCAGTTCATATCTCAATTGTGGATTTGGCATCGTGACTAAACAAGTGTGCGCACGTCATTGTCTTGTTGAAACAGCACTTCTTGTTCCCAAATGCGGCTGTTTTTGCTTTAAGGCAACGTCGAATCTCTGCGTATTGTAATGGATCCATGTTTCGACCACAGTAAGAAAACGGCGCATTAATTCGTCCGGATTACAGCTAAACAGCTCTTAACACTTTTGGAAGTCACAGATTCCGCTTATGGTTAAGGTGAGCAATTGTGGCACCATCTCGGAAGTTTTCTTATGTCCAAATACCCTTCAGTTGACATACCTACAGCATGAGATAGCTCAAGCATTTTCATTTTCCGATTATCCAATTTCATTTCATGGATATTTTAAACGATTTCCGTCGTCATCACTTCTTTTGGGGGACCTGAACGTTCGTCGTCACTAGTGTTGGTACAACCACAACTGAACCCTGTAAACCACTTTTTACCATTGAAATTGAAGGTGCTGTGTCCCCGTAGTGTTTAAGAAGCTTTTCCTTAGCGTTAGTGATGGTTTTCTACGTAAAAAGTAATGCTTAATGGAATGAAATTCACTTTTTTCCCTTTTTGTAAAAATTTACGAGGTTGTCTGCTTTGACTGGCTATCAAACACCAACTGCATGAAGCAGCTTGCTCAAAATTGATAGTTGCCCACAATAGATTTAAGGACGACAGCACTGTTGAATTGAATAACTGGCGAAATTCAAAAGTCACTGACTTATCAAAACCGCCCTCGTAGCTTATCAGTTTGGTAACGAACCCTACTTTAGAACGAATTGACGAATCTAAGACGAGGAATTGAAAACTGTTGCCCTTGATCATGGATATGAATAAACGCAAAAAATACAAATAAATTAAAAATATGTTTTTATTATCTCGATTTTCGGCTTATTCATTATTAGTAAATCTACCGAAAGAATGGTTTCTTACCATTGTACTTTAAGCTGAGTATAAAGCATATATGAATATAAAGCATTTTGATATTCAAATACAATTGTAAGAGCAAGGCTCTAGTCAAAGCCTTATAAATTTTGAAAAGATATTTAAGTTCTGGAACTGAATTTGCAGCACCGTCTGAGAAAAATTAAATTTTAATTTACCTCTAATAGATTCTACTTATTATTTCGTAAGAAATAGAATGACTTTGTGTTGTGTATCTGCAACAAATACTAAGAAGAATATTTGTAAAGATTTGGAATTTTACATTTCATAAGTCCATAAGTTCGATTCTAGCAGTATTTTCGTTGACTGATTTTTAATGAAAACGTTTCTAAATTTAAAGGTATTCGTATTCTACAATGATTATTCAGGAAATTTAAAACAATATATATAAAACTATATAAAAAATCTTTAAAAGATGATTTAGTTTCAAACATGAACAGAGAACAGGCCTCATCACGACATAGTATAAAACAAAGTCATTTTTTGTCTGCCCATCTCATAATACTTAAAACTTTGAATTTACTTAACAGATTTTGTTTTCATATAACTATTATTCAAGAGGAAGGTTTATGATATTGCATGCAGTGTTTACCTACACTGCATGCATTATACTAATAAATGTAAAGGTTTGTCATGTGATTTGACAATTTTTACGGTCACTTGAAATCGCTAGATGAATTCAACAGATTAATCAAAGCTGTTAGCAATGTACACCTTAAAAGTGCAACGAAATCCGCGATGGTATATGTATATCAGTGATAGACATACTGATATAATGATATTGCGGCTTATCTAAGTGTAAAGATAAGCCGCAGTAATCATTTAGTAAAGGTCAATTTGCATTGTAAATGTTTTATATTGTGCCTAATAATTACATTTTATAAATTATATTTTGGACAGACTTCAGTTTATTGGTCAGATTTTAATGGTTTTTGTAATTTGAAATTTATAATGAAATAGAATTTCGTAGAGTGTTTTAAGTTGAATTAGTTGTGTGTGTGTTCAATTGGAACGGCTCAAATTGCTCCTTTCATTACTTTTTTGATTTTAAGTTTCATTAATTGCTTTATAATCAATAAACTTAATTTAAATTAAAAAGTTGTTTAGAAAAGTTTGCACTAAAGTTATTATTGCTGTTATGATTACATTGAGATAACGCACCCTAGCAATGAATTGTTTGTCCAGGCTATGTAAGAAAAATATGTTGACTGTTTGTTACTTTGTAAAGAATTTATTACAAAGGAAGAAAGCCTGCTGAATTTTCTGCCCAGTTTTCTGTAGTCAGAGGCTTCCATTTCTAAACCAGTGGTAATAGTCCAATCAAATATCTTTATTCAAATGAAGTACTTACACTTTCTTATTGATTGTTAAATAATCTAACATTCAGTTCGGAAATGGAAGCTCTGACCTGAGAAGAACTGGCTTTAGAAACTCGCGGGACTTTTTTTTTTTCTTTTTTAAAATAAATTTTATAAAATTTTACATAACCTTAATTTTTACTACTTTGTAATAGCCTAAAGCTAACAGTTCATTACCAAGGTTGGAGTAATCAAGTATCATTCATCATCATCATCAACAATCAACTTTAACACACAAACGTTCCTTTCAACTTTTTAAATTTATTTACAGGTAAAAGCTGAACGCTTTCTGGGATTTTATTGTGAAGAGTATGATTGTCCCATCAAAGATTTCATTAATCTTTGGAGCCTAGTTTTTGGAAGAACTATTTTATTTTAGTATTTGTATTATATGTGTCATAAATGTTTTACAAATCATTTTTATGTTTATGAAATACATACATTTCAAATATGTATTGAAAAAACAGTCTTTACATTGATTTCAAACATTTTTCTCAGAGATTCTTTAGGCCCAGATAAACTGTCGAATCGCTCTTTTGAATTATGAAAAAAGTATTAATATCAGCTGCTTTTCCCCACAGTAGTATGCCATAAGACATTATACTGTGAAAATAACTAATATATACTAAATGGGCTGTCTCAACATCGGTTACTTGTCAATTTTTTGATTGCTTAAGCTGCTGAGCTAAGTCTACTCGCCAGTCTATTAAATGAGGGCCCCATTGCAGTTAAGAATCTATTGTGATACGAGAAAACATTGGAACTAGGTGGTCTAGCGCCTTTTCATCTACGACCACACCACACCCAGCTTGATGAACATAAGGAGTCATAAACCCTATACATTTAGTTTTATTTTGTTTAACATTAAATTATTTGCACTTAACCAGTATTTTACTTTTAAGAGGGTATTATTTACATCGTCATTTTGAAGTTACGTCGTTTTATTCTAAATATTAAAGAAGCATATCAAAAATACAATCTCGTAATTGTTCTCAACCTGGTGTGATAGGTGATTAATTTAGAACAGAAAGAGAAAAGGCCCCAAAATATCTCTCCCTGTGGGACCCCATCACCCCACCTGGCCCTGGAGATCTCTCCGCTCACGTCAACACTGAGTTCGATGGATCAAGTACGAGTCAGATGGTTGAGTGCGCATTTTGATACCAATTGGCTAATTTCTGACTGATTACTGATTTAGGATTTTCTACCGCTGGATGCCAAATTCTGCACAAATTGGAAGGTTAAACCACTCATATCTTCCGGTTTGAAGGGTACCCTAGACAGTCTAATTACTAGGTAAATGAGAGTATATTTATTTCTCAGAGTGGAGTGGTTTTGTAACCCTTACACTGCTTTTTTTAAGGCAGATATCAAATACCAGCAAAAACACAAATTAATTATAAACAAACATTATTAATTGTGAATCTTGCCATTTCAGAGCCATTGTCACTGGACAGATCTTGCACCTGGAGAGGATTTAAAACTTGGTTATATTTGTCGCCATTCAAACTCCAATACTTTCAAGTCAAAACTTTTTATAATTTTATAGTTTTTACGATAATCTTCATATTTAAACAGAGTTTAAGCGAGGGTGTTAGATTAACATCCTTACAGCCCTTATTTTACCATAAATTTGTAATAATTCAAATATTATAATGACTAACGTTCTTATATAACTAAACAATAAATTGTCGACAAAAAGTAAGGCCTCAACAAAAGGAAATTCAAGAATCCCTTTACAACTTAGTATATGATTCCTTCATAAAAATAATTCTTAATATAAATTGAAATAAATACCTAATCTAAACTTTCTTAAGCTTAGTTTGATATACGAATTACATGGTTGGTATACAAGGTCTAAATCTGTTAATTATTTAATTATTCCGTTAGTCGTTAAAGTATGACGAGTATACCGATGCTTATGGACATCAGCAATACAGGGATATCTTTAACGCATCGCCGCCTTTAAAGATATGATATTACGTCTTGTTTACCTAGAAAACGGCGGGCTAAGGTGACCTTAAACAGAACACGGTGCTTTGGCCATAAATTGTTGTTATATGGTACCACCCAAGAAGGCCCTCTGTAATAAGGACATCTCTAAAATATATATTTGTTAAGCCAACCAGGAGTAAAATGTATAATCATCATCATCATCAGCCTGTGATAGTCCACTGCTGGACATAGTCCTCCCTAACACACCCATCCATCAGAGGGTTTGAACCGTATCCCACCACGCTGGTCCAATGGTTGGTCATCTTATTTTTTCAGACAATTGGGTGATTGGCCCAAATTGTCCTAACCAGGATAACAGGATTGAACCCACGACCACCGGTTTCTAAAGCACCGCCAACCTCAGGCAGTCAATTAAAATAAATGTATATCAGATACATTTTCTATTTTCCCAAAGATTTGTTAAATTTTCATCGAATGCTGACAATATTTAAATGACTAAAAGCCCGTAGGTACCACTTCCGTTGAAAACATGCAACTTTAATTATCGTTAAAGAATTAAAACAAATATTAAATTTAAGAAAGTAATTCCTAGGGAAATACACAAACAAATTGTTATGCTTTGTACTCTGTTACCGAAAAATTTCTTGATTTTGTATTTAATATTGGTTTTATTCAAAAGTTTTATTTTGTTATATTACTCCACATACTCCAGGTCATTTAACTTTAAATTATGTTTACTTTTAGAATGGAACGTTAAGTTAAGCTTAATTAATGCATTTATTGTGTTAGCTGGAAACGTTCCATTAGAATATTTAACATAGAGAATACAATTTTTTGGTGATATTTAAAAATTCTAAAATCTTATCAAGCAGAGTCGAATTGTATAAGAGACGTAGAAGAAAAATATAGCCTATACATGGTAACAAATTTGTTTTAATTAACATCGAAATTATTATCTTTGACGTAAAAGATAGAAGAGTATGTAACATAAACGAGCAATAACTGGTTTATGTATATATAATTGATTTAATACGAGTATAATGATCCTCACATTCTGATGTAGTTATAATTAAGATAGTGGGTGTTAAATATATTTATGGTATTAATTATAACATTAATTTTGGACTGACACTAAGATAAATAAACAACACAAGAATCATTATTATTACTAGAGATATTTTAAAATTAAACGTAACATTTTGAACTAGAACGCTAAAATTACTTTCTGCACAGAAAATGCCCTGATTACTGTTCTAAAACATAAAATTTAACGAAATTAGAAAGTTGTAAAAATTTACTGTTCATTGATAAAAATTCTTCAACGATTATTGTTGGCAGTTTGAAGATAAAGAATTAGCTCATTTTTTATTAAATTACGATAGATAGTTTGATGAAGATAAAACTCGACCGCTTTTTACCTCTCTTAGGCTTTTGCTTTTTATAATTTGAATCCATTTTTTATTATTTCGACATAATTGCAGTTGTAAATACATATGTTAAAAATCAATATTAAACATAACCTCGATATTAAGTTCTATTCGTTGAGTCACAGTCTTATTAAAATCATTTATTAACGTGAGTGTAGTTCCAAGTACATCGGAAATGCACATTACAAAATAATGTAGTTAAACTGTTATAATCGCCCTGAACATTTTATATTATAGGTATATCCAAGAATTAATATTATTATATGGTCAATAATTAATAAATATCTACAACAATTTCTAAACATAATATAGTAAAAAGTATCCAGAGTTTGTATTATGACGACAATTGTGGTATTTAATCATAAAATATTTCGTCAATATTCACAATATAATTTAAATTACTTTATAAATTTATTATGTCTGGTTCGTGGCAAGCATCCCATTCATTCGGTTACTATGCTTCTTTACGTTCGTCTTTAGCTAAATAGAGTGGTTATCCTGTATGATATTGTTTTTATTTATGAATATAACTACTAAGAAACAAATGCAAATAGGGATCATTTAATACCAAATAAAATAACTTACGGATTTTGTCGCGTTTATTTTCATTTTAAATTCGACTTTTCGAGGGAGACTGAGATGTCAGGTCTTGTAGCCAGTGCTGGAAGGGGTTTCAGATCTCATTTAAATAATTATTTTAGTCTGTTCTCCGACCTATGCACAATGAATTGGTTTTATCTTTACAGCCAGCAGTGGTACATATTATGCTTGGATTTCAATTTTAATTTATTAATTATGGGGTCCCAAGCAGGTGGAGAACCAACCATCTTCTATTGAAATTTGGATGTTTTCAATCTAATTAGCCCCACCGATCATCCTTGGTAGGAATCGGTGTTCTTTAGGAGGATTTGTGGTCGATTAAATCTGATGTAATGGTTTGATTAATTTGTCCATTATAAGAGAGGCCGCAGTCACAACCCTAGCTTGACCCTGGATCTTGTAGAGGAATATTGCACTTGACAGGTGGTAGAATTGACCAATCTTCTTCAGCGGCTTGAAATAAGTTTTGATTGAAGCCCGCCTCAAATGTAGCCAATCTAGTCAGTTACGCCTCAACAAAAGGTAGAACAGCGGTACTGCTCCACCGTGGCCGCCTTCACTCGGTCACTGTGACGCTGCGTGGCGCAGCAAGCTTGTTGTGTCGCAGAACTTGCTTAACATGGTGTAGCTCACGCCAGGTGTTCATCATCAGATTCCTCGTGTTCTGAAACAAAGATTTGCCCACGGTAGCTAACTGGGACGGATGGTGGTGAATTACGTTTAAATATTTATTTGTAGGGTTGGTTTCTAACTTGTCATAGCTCAAGGTATTGGATTGCGAATAATTAAAACATCAAGCTAAAGAATTAGTTATTTAACTCCACAGAAAACTTTATTTTTGGAATTAATGGATAGTAGTTTGAAAATTCATTTATTATATCATATGGCAAGATGATAAATGTATCATCTACAAAGCGCTTATAAATTTTCTTAATCGTGCATGAATGGGAGGCAGGAGTAGGGCTTTCTCCTCAAATTCTTCCAAAAAAGTCACAACAATAGGAGATACCGGCAACCCATCCCACCATCCATCCATGTAGAACTCATCTTTCCACAATAAATAGCCAGAGTTAAGCAATGTTTTAGTAAAATGCATATCTATTTGGGATGTTATTTACTTAACTTTCTTGTTACAATATTGATGCACCTTCTATTGGTAAAGATGTAAACAAAGATTGAATATCAAAACTAACCATAGTTTCATTGGAGCAAGATGTGATGTTTTACCTCACCAACAAAATGGTAAGAACCTTTGTAAATGCGCTTGTTTGTCCCTCCTGAGCGGTGAAAGAATTTTTACCTAAATGTTGAGCCAATTTATAAGTTGGTGAGTCAATTGGCTAGCAATAGGGCGCAATGGGACATTGGATTTGTGTATTTTAGGCAACCCATACATTTTGGGGTTGACATGAAGGTATTATCAATTTAACGTCAGATTAAGTTTTTCGAGTCTTTTAATTAGATCGCAAATTAATTTGAGCGTTTTAGTGGTAGGGTTAGTTTTGACTTACTTAAGTATTTTTCATCCGATAACAGTTGTTCTAATTTAGAATTATAATCTGACGGTCCGTCACCCGTAGAATTACCTTTGTCGGCTCGGAGAGTTGTTAGTTCTTTGTTGTTGCGTGTTGTTAGTGCAATAAGTTCATCCGTAGGATGATTAGGTTTCGGCACTTTGCTTCGACCAACATTGACGAAATATCTTGTCGGATAGCCTCCAATCTTTTTTTTGTACTTCATTTTTTTGAACAAACAATCCTCCTTTCTTCAAACAATTTGTTCATACGAATTTTTCGGTGCAATTGCAAAAATTAAAAATAAACGCGATAAAACTTTAAAGTAATTTTATTTAATAATGCATAGTATTGCGTAAACAAAAAAATAATAAGGGATGATTTATTTTAATATGTTTTTGTGTTTGTGTTTTGAAAATGTTTTGTCGTCCTTAAATCGTTCTGGAAAACAAATCTGTGTGTCTTGTAAGAAAAAGTGTAGCCCACATTGTATAGAGAAACAAGGCCTACCAGATTCGAATTTATCAAGACAATTCATAAGAGGTCAAGCCGTTTACCTACTTAGTGGAACCACAAGGAATAACTAAAATTAGATATGAGAATCATTATCATTATCATCATCATGTTCTGGCTGACCTGTGGTGGCTGGACCACCGCTGGAGTCGGAAATGGACGCCACTCACCTTACTAATCCGGTGGGCTATAATGTTCTCTGACGGATCCATCATTTCTGATATTGTCCTTCAAAGATACTCCGAGCATAGCCCTCTCCATAGCTCGCTGAGTGACTTTAAATTTGAGGACCAGTCGAACCGTAGTGTCTAAGTCTCGGCACCGTAGGTCATAACGGTAGGACGCACTGATCGAAGACTTTGATTTGAGGACGTGGGATGGGTGACGAGAAATTAGATATGAGAATACCAGAGTAAAACGTCTCTCGTACTAGATAGTTAGTTTTGATTTGACGTTTACAAATTATGTGGTAAAAGTGAAAATCTTTTAATCGTCTTGTTAAGGCACGAGTTATATAAGTATATTAATATTTTTCCGACTTTTAAAGGGAGGTACGCAATTCGAATTGATATAGCTTTTTAATGTTACTTGTGCACTAGAAGGCCGATTTTGTTCACTAATTTTTAAAACATAGTTATATTAGATATTAAAAAGTTAAGAAAATTTTCTAACGCTGCGAAACCGTAAAAGATACAAACCATGTTTTTCATATTTGTACTTTTTTTCTTTTCTTCTTTCATCTTTGTTTTGTATTCTTAAAACCCAATAGCATTTTATCGTAAAACTTTGTTAAAATTGAACAGACATGTAAAACCTCATTTTAGGCAAATGTGCATAAAACGGGATACATAATTAAATAAATACTGTTATGGATTTATGTACTGTTAAAATATTTAATTAAAATAGCCGGGACCAACTTCACGCTGATACCTAGAAATGACAATAATTGGCAAAAATAGAACGGAAAAGGATATGCTTGTTTGTATCGATCTTAGAAAGCTTTCCGTCTGGTAGATGTAAAACCATAAAAAATCGTTTGAATTTTACTTAGGTTAGTAAAGTTGTGAAAAGGAATAAAAACGACAATGAATTTAATTAAATTTTTGTTTACTTGGGTAGTTTAGTCGCTGTTCTCGCTTGGCACCCGCTGCACTTTAGGTTGAATTTGTAAATATTTTAGAGCAAAATCGCGTGGGAAGGCCATCGTTGAAATTAATTTTAAATCTGTACAGTATTATAAAAATGTTGTCTATAAATTATAAATTGGTCGCCGCCAGTCGAATGCTTGATTTTAAATAACGTTGTTATATTGTAATCACTTTTATGTACGATGCACACTAAAGTTATAATATATATATAAAGATGAAAATCTATCTCTTAGCCTCATCTACTAAAATGGGTTACGTTTTTTATAACCTTTTCAAGGACTAATAACTATCATAAGACGTCCTGAGTGATGTCAAAACAAATTCATCAGCAGGAAAACGTAGGCCAAAACATAACGGTAGAATCAAGATATACAGTAATTATGGTAGTCGCCGTCGAGGACCCAAAACTCAAAATTATTGGAATAAATTTAATTAAGGTAAATTAAATTTAACTTATGCTAAAGCTAAGCCTATCGACTCCTTCGATGCGAGAAATGGAATGACCGAGGTACAAATGAAATTATCGTAATGAAGTAATTCAACACGATGGAAACTTCCGTAAAGTGCAGCGTCGGATGGCGGCCTCCTTTGGGTTCGTCGAAACCGTCCGTTGATGAAGCATATTGCCTCGTGTCGACTCGTTTGACGGCATATTTGTACCGTGTGAATGATGTTGAATGAATAGATGACGCTGCATAGTTGCAATTTGCAGGTTGTCATATAACACTCCCCTGGAGAACAAGCAACTACTTCGAGACTTGAGATGAGGAAGTATTGCTGTCTTTGTCCAGGTTTTGCAGGCTGCGAATAGACGTCCTTCACTGGCACCTCAGAGGGTTTTAGAGCATCGAAAATCCCACAATGTCTTAGTGTTAGCAGATCAGGTGATGAGTGTTTATGGACACAATAGCATACAATGGTATCGTCGTATGGTATAGGAAATTGAGAGATTTGTTCGACTTTGTAGAGCCGGTTGCACCAGAATATGATGTTGAGTTTCCTGCAACCTCTTGAGATCAATTGATTTCAGGTGAACATGAGAAGATGGCTAGCGTAGCTCGTTGTGTCATCTGGTATTCCCATGATCTTCAAAGGCGCTTCCTTCAACTTGTTCGTTGCTGCTGGTGATGGTAATTCCCGGCCTCTTGGCATATAATTAGTAAGATGGTATCAAACCACCGGATAAGATTTCAGCATTCCAAAGTATCCGCTACCTACTATACCCAAAGAATAAAACAGTTTCTCGGCTTAGGTTGTCACAGAAATTATTCCTGATTTCGCACACGTTACAAACCCTTAATGCAATGTTAAGAAAGGTAGAAAATCGTAATAACGCCGAGTATGTTGTTTTGAAATCAAGCAGCTCCTATATGACCCAATTCTTCAATACCCAGATTTTTCTAAAGATTTCATCCATACTCGACGCATCTAACGTAGCATAGGCGCAGTATGTCATAGGCCTCTAGGTGCGATAGCCATGCTTACGCGTCGCGTACCTAAACGATAGCGATACACTATAGTACTATCGAAAAGGAACTTCTTGCTATCAGTAGGCGATCAAATATTTCCGACCTTATTTGGACGAAAATTTAAAATCGTAACTGGACCATAAACTACCTCAGTGGGTTATGAACCCAAAGGAGCTCAACTCGTTTAACTGTTGAAACTTAAACTCGAATAGATTTCTCTTAGTATATAAAAGATTAGTAGTATGTAATGCAGACCTTTGTCTCCGCATCCAAATTAATAACCGAAGAAATCAGTTCAGTTGTTGCAAACCCGTCAGAATGCTTACCTTCTGGGGAAAATTCGTCTCAGCCTCGGCTCATACCAGTTTAGAAAATCCAATTTTAGAAGTCCCAACGTTTGCCGAACCATTAAATAAATTTCATAGGCAGATATGACAGCCAGTTGTCGGCGATATCAAGCGACGACGACTTTAAACCTTCGATACGCATACTAGGACATCCGTACAGGTGTCCAAGTCCAACTTTAGAATCAGATGTGAATGTAATGAGAATATGTCAATCCAAAGGTAAAACCGCGTTGCTTATTAATCCACCGCTTGCATTTTCACGATACACCTATTATTCAAAATAAATTTAAAACTCCGCTATGACATTTAGTGTTTCAAATTCGAAGTGGAAAATATAAAAGAATACACTCAGGCAACAAGAAATAATAAAGCATTACCATGAGTAAGTCAACCACCTGGAATAAACGAATGTCATCCGCGTTATCCGTCGATATATTGGCCTAAGATGAAGGACGATATCGCAAAATTTATTATGTTGTACGGTGCGGTCAAGCAAAATATGACCGTAATCCCATTGAGACAACAGTTCAAATAGTTCCCCGGCTACGAAACCATTCGAAATTGTTCACATGGATCTGCTTCAATTCAAAACGAGAAACATTTAACTATTGTCGACGTTCTCTAAGTATGCTCAAACATACCACTTCGCGACGCAGTCAGCAATCACACTTGCAAGCCTTACTTAAATTTGTACGCATCACGGTTTACCATAACAATAGTATCAGATAACGGCACCGGATTTACGAACCAGTTGTTTAGCGATTGTAACTCTGCACAAAATAAACCATCATAAATTTTGCGACATAGTCCAAACGATAACGGATCAGATGAGGTTCACCTACATTGCTCCAGAACATCTTGTATCCTAAATTCCCAAAGATCAATATTTCCAATCTAGTCCCATACGGAATCTTAGTTTACAATAGTTCGATCCACTCGTTTACCAAGTGTAGACCGTCTGATATAATAACCGGCCACTTGATCCGCGCGATCCTTTTGATATTGATATGTCTACATTTAATGCAACAATACATGAAAATCACCGAGATAGTATGAAAATTATATACAATACTATTAATGAGTCATCGTTACATAATCGCACTAATATCATAGAAAATTTAAATAAGACCAGCAACCAGAAATCAATACCAGCCGTCAGCGCGTCTTTATGCAATCCTTTGGCAAACCGTCAAGTAGCGCCGCGACATAGTCAGGATAAGTTCTACGAATCTACCTATACATATTTATACATCCAAAAACGTGGCCCCGTGAAAAATCGATTAAACGAGTCCTAAGTGCCCAATTGTTGCAGGGTGCTACTGGTCCGATTGCTCATTCGATACGCTCTGGATATCAATCAGGATATGCTGAGAGTCTCGACGATGGCCCAGATCTATACTTCGACTGAGAGAGCAACCAGGTTTACTCCACTACCATGCATTTTACAGTATATTGAACTTAAAGATATACGTCTGATAAAGCCATATGTTGCAAATTCAATTATCAGTTCAAAAAGTCAGTTGCATAATCACTGTCACGACCATGCTATGAGACTCAAATGAAGTTATCGTCTAGATTAAATAAGTTTAGCCTATTCAAACACCATAAGAACAATCGAACAAAAGATCTCATGATGGTTTAGCTCATTACAGTTAAGACTAGTCACGGCGCAACAGTGCTACGATATGACAGCTTCAATTTTCAGATATGACTAAATGCCTCAGAAGCCGCGGCCCAGCCAGAAATGGTACATTCGGAAAAACTATTAAGAATAATCTCCAAACATGTAACCTTTCGCTCATCCTAATAAACCAACGGACCAACTTATAAACGAGATTTACGGAGGGTTAATGGAGGGTTAGATTTTTTTTGGGGGTTTTCCCCCATTTGTTTTTAATTCGGAAGATTTAAAACCAGAATGGGGGCCCCCGGGGCATCCAACCCTTGGGGACAATTTTCCAACAAAACCGCCCAACAAACCACCAAAACCCCCCCGAAAAACCCCTTTTTCCCCCAAAAAGTACCCCCCCAAAAAATTAAACCAAATAAACCCAATTAAAAAAAAAGGCCCCACGGTTTAAATCAAAGCCAGTTTAAAAAACAGTAAAAATTTCGTAAATTTCATCCATCACTTTTTTTTGGTTTGGAATTAACAAAAAAAACCAGAAACTTACGTATTCGGGAAATGAAAACCGAAATTCCCGGGGGGTTTTTAATTAAAACCCAATTCCCCGGGCCCCAAAAAACCCCCAAATTAAAAACCCCATCCCCAACCCAAAAGGGGCCAGGGTTAAATTTAAAGGTCTCCCCAACCGGGGTAAACCTTCACCTCAGAATCATTGGCAACGTCCTTCCCAGCGAAAGAACAATCCCGGCCGGAAACCCCGCAACCATCAACCCGGCCCAACCGAACTTTCCGGCTAAACCGACGATACCTATGGGAGAACAAGATTTAGATCCAAGAACGTCGGCGATTTGCCAATCCGCTGCTTTCCTTTTACACGCGAAAAAGGGGAACGCTTGCCGGAAACCCGAACCCGGGAAACCAAACACGAGCCATCCGCATTCCCCTGAAACCGACTTCAAAGGGCCTTCCTTGTTCTTGCTGTTGGGATGGAAACCGCCGGTTGGAAACAGTTAGCCGGATGGTGACCAGGAGGTACCGATGACGTTGTTGTAGTCCTCACGTGAGCATTGGAACGTATCTTCGTCATATTAGGGAATGATATGACGTAATGTTTGATCGAGTTCCTCCAAGGCGATCCTTGATAGAGTTCGGTGGTCATCTCGCAGCTTCCGCCAAAGATTGGTTAATTATGAGCGTGGGACAGTCCGCTTGATGCCGAAGTTGATGGTCCATCTTATTCCGCAGAGGTACCAGTTACCGTACTTCGGTATTCAGCCTCCATGTACTAACCATCCCTGTTTGTTGCTATCAATGGATAAGGAGAGGATGAGGAGCCTGCCGGTAATGTTACGTTGGAGGACGGCACTGTTTATGGTCGTGTGCTGCGGCGAAATAGGTATTTTAAAAGTGTATACTATTCGTCTCTGAAAATAATGACCTGGCTTAATTATTTCGTAATGATTCTTAGTTCTAAGTCTAACATTATGTTGCTTTTATATATTGATTCTAATTTCTAACCATGAACCATTACCTCTACTCTATAATAGAATGATGTGTCATTGATGCACGAAAACGCTAAAATGATGCTCGCTATTCACATTGTTATACGTCGGCTAATATATCATCTACGATTTTCTGTAGATTAACGTTAGCTGTTGAGCAAATCTGCATCCGGTATTGTTATAAGACTTGAATCGCCGTTCGAGCTTCGCGATTTGGATGAGCTGCAGGGTTAGCGATGTAATTCGTGATTGATTTCTGCTATGTTAGTGTATAATTGTGAACTGATAATTCGATCCATCGCGCGGCATCGTGACTTATCGCGGCATATTGATCGGTGCAATTGTCATTCAATTCTGAAGGAATTCTTGAGAGTCATTGTCGATATCACCGATCTGAATAATCCAGGTTGCCGTGATAGTCTTAATTAGAGCTAAACCATCCAATGAGACCTCTTTTGTTCGGGCATTGGTTCTAATGTTTTAGAATGAGGCAACTTTATTTAATTTAGAGATAAATTCTATTGGAGTTCTGATGAGTATGATTAGCAACTGCTTTTGAAACTGATAATTGAATTTGCAACATATGAGCTTTATCGCATATTTTAAGTTCAATATACTGAAAAATGCATGGTAGTGAGAATAGCTGGTTGCTCTAGTCGAAAAGGAAGTTCCTGGGGCCATCGTCGGACCTGCGTTATCCTTGATTGAACCAGTTATCGAATGAGTTCGGCCAGACCCTGCAACAATTGGGCACTTTTAGGGACCCTTTTCGTTTTTTTGCCGGGGCCACCGTTTTTGAGTTAAATTAAGGTGGATTGCAAAACTTTTCCGACATTGCCGGGCTAAACGGTTTGCCAAAGGATTTGATAAAGCGCGCTGATCGGCTGGTATCGATCGTCGCGTCCATCAATCCATTGGCGTTGCGTGCAGATAGTTTGTATTATTTGATACTACTCGTGTTTGATGTTTGTGCATTAAATGCTGAATATCAATGACAGGATCGTGCGGATCAAAGTGGCGGTTATTATATCGAACGGTCTGCACGAAACGAGTGGATCGACTTGTGAAACTAAGATTCCGTAATGGGACTAATTGGAAATAATTTTGATCGTGAGTTATTTGGATACGAGATGTTCAGCAATGGCATGACTCTCTCGATCCGTTGTCGTTTGGACTGATCGCAAATTTTATGGTTGATTGCAGGTCGAGATTCGCAACACGGTTCGCAATCGATGCTATCTGATGCATGTAGCGGTAAACCGTGATGGTGCAAATAGTGAAGGCTGCAAGGTGCTGATTGTACCGTCGCGATGGTTGAGCTACTTGCCGAACGTCGACGGTAATATTTCCGTTTTGAGTGAACAGATCCTGGTGCTTGAATGTTTCGAGCGGGCATGTTGAACTGTTGTCATGATTCGCATGTATTTGTACGCACCGTACAACAATAAAATTTTGCGGTATCGTCCTTCATCTGGCTCAATAATATCGACGGAAACGCGGATGACTTCGTTATTCGCGTGGTGGTTTTACCCTAATGCTATATTTCTTGTTGCCTGGTATTCCGATCTTATATTTTCCATTCGAGATTTTGCCAATTCATAGCGGAGTTAAATTTAGTTTAATAATAGGCGATTGATATCGTAAATGAAGCGGTGAGTTAATCAAGTCAGACGCCAATGGTTTTGTGACCGATTGCAATATTCTTGTAATTGGCATGCTCTGTACATCTGATGCTGCTGGATGCTGTGACTTGGACACCTGTACGGAAATGGTCCAGTATGCGTATCGAACCGGGATTTAGAATGCCGTTTCGCTGTTTGATATCGCCGACTAACTTGTGACGATGATACGGCCTGACTGAAATTTATTCTAGATGCGCTTCACTGGTAACGTTGGGACTTCTAGAACATTCGGTGTTTCTAATGCTGGTCATGATGCCGATGCGTGTCGACGCAATTTTCCTCGAGGTGGCATTCTGACGGTTTCGGCAACAACGGTGAAGCTGATTTTTCGTTATTAATTTGGATGCGAGAACAAAGCAGTCGGTCACGTTCGACATATTACTTCACCTTTTTATAACTGGACAGCAGAAACTCGTATTCCGAGGTTTAAGTCGCAATCGAGTTAAACGGCCGAGTTAGCCTTTTAGGTTCATAACCCACTGGGCGGTTTGGAGTCCGTTACGAATGTTTGAATTTTCGTCCAAATAAAGGCGCTGCTGAAATTTAGTCGCCCGTACGATAGCAAGAACGTTCCTTCGTTGATAGTAGCGATGGTAGCGTCTGCTATACTTTGTAATGAGGTACGCGAAATCGTCGTAGCAACGGCTTGTCGCACCAGTGACGCCATGTAATACTCGCCTATTGTACGTTAGATGCGTCAGCTCAGATGGGATCCGAAACTTTAGAAAATCTGGTATTGAAGAATTGCGGTCCATATGGAGTTCGCTTGCGTTTTGCAACATGACCTCTGGTATACCTGGCGTGCAACGTAGCTGATCCTGTACCTTTCGGTGTTAAACATTGCATTAAGGGTAGTGATCGCACGAGGCTGAATCAGGAACAATTCATGCTGTAATAACCTGCTAAACCGATGAACTGTTTTATTTCTTTGCGTGTAGTAGGTAGGGTACTTTGAAACTGCTGAGAAACTCTTATCCGGGTTGGCTGATACCATCTATTGAGACTTAATCTTATATGCAAGATAGGCAGTTCAAGTTCAGAAATTCAGACTTATCCATTTGTATCTTAAAGTTAGAATCTCTTAGCTTTGGAACTACCTTCTCCAGGTTAACCATATGTTCCTGAAGAGAAGTACTGAAAACTTCAATATCATCTAAATAAACTAGACAAATAGTATTTTTGTAGGTCTTTGAGAACATTGTCCATTACGCGCTGAAAGGTGGACGGAAGTTTTTAATCCCATTGGCATGCGTAAAAATTCGTAGTGACCATTCTCGACATTGAATGCTGTCTTGGGTATGTCGTCAGAGATTCATCTCAACCTGATAGAACCCGCTAGCTAGGGTCCAAAGTCGAAAATACTGACAGTTACCAAGTTTATCTAGGACGTCGTTTATGTTAGGGTATCGGATACTTATCGTCATAAGTTTTCTCGTTTAGTTTGCGGAAATCTGTGACGACACGCCATTTAGTTTTACCGGATGCGTCGGATTTTTTGGAACCACCCATATGGGTGAGCTCACGCGGATTCCGATGGTCGGATAATGCCTTGATTCAGCATCTTGCTATCTGGTCCCTAACTTCATCTCTATGTATATACGGGTACCGATAACTTTTTGTGTATACACGGTATCTCATCAGTTGTCTTAATGCTTATGCTTAATTTTGTTAGTGAAGGTTAACTTTTCACCATCGATATAGAATACATCAGCATAATTTGCTACACTAACCGCTCTAATAAGCGCGTCCTCTACGTTCAAATGATCCGTGCGTAAGCGAGATAGGACATCGGCCGCGCGCGACGAGGTCTGACGGGATTTGGAGAACATTGAACGTTGTAGGACTCGGCTTGAATTGGTTGGTCTAGGGAAAATATTAAATCGTGCTGCGTCGGGTTAGTGATTTCTAAAAATCCGCGATTATTGCATACGGTGGTTAGACACTCCCTTATAATACAATTAGAAATAGTTTGTTCGTTAATTAAACATTCACCGTCATGTAAATTTATCGGGATTCTAACTATTTTAGATGAGTTGGTGGATAATTTCTTCGTACCAATTCACGTTGCATGAATTATACATGTAAATAGAATTGGTCGAGTTACGTGTGATAAGCACTTTGTCCTTTAAGTCGATTTTAGCTTCAAATTTTTCTAATAAATCCAACCCGATAAGGCCGTCGAAATAATTATGAAATTTATAAATATATAATTTTATGTCGTCCGTTTCATTGAACTCTGAAAACAAGGAATATTAATGGAATAATTATTCCTTGAGGTGGCATGAACATTGGTTACTTCGAACAGGTCAAAGTTAAGCGGCAAATTTGAATAGAACATTTCATAAGCACCAGGGCAGATAAATGATTGGTTTGCGCCTGTATCTATAAGTAGTTTTAACGGTGGATCAAAATTTGTATTATGGAAGCTGTCTCTGAGTTTGCAAATTCAATTCTATTTTAAGTTGTTCGAATTTGTACGATTCTGAAAATTCTGCTCCTCTCCCCGAACTACTAGAGGGCTGAGGTTCACTCGAGTTACCTGAAGGGCACTCGTCAATCACGTCATAACCGGCTCTGATATAATTACTCGAGGTTGCAATCATAAAATCACTTCCTGTGGGATAAACATTGAGGATCCACAAATAATAACCATGGGGTCGTACATGCATATAATCAGAATGAGGATCACTATAGTTATCAACTTCATTAATATTCATTTCTTTCGTTTTCAAAATAGGTTAGAAGCGGGGATTGCCATTTGTGCCAATCATGACCGGTAAGTTAGTTACCACCAGGCCTTTCTCCAGGTAACGTAGTAGCTAACTTACCACTCATAGGCTTAGGGCCTTGATTTTGTGGTATATACCTAGGGCAATTTGGAATTTATTTTGCAGCGCATTATAGGTTAGGCAGGTGGCGCACGGAACATTTGTTGCGTGCGTAAACATATTATTGGTCTAGATGGCAGAGGCTGCTGGAAATTAGGGCTTCCACGTCTGTTGAGGGGCTGCCAATTGGGTATTGTGGTGGTCGAGCAACGGAATTGAATGGTTTAACATGCGGTAAGATATTAGAACCTATTGGCACTTGTTTGGAATTGAAAACCATGTGACTTCTTTTCCGAAATTGAATCATTACGGTTTTGTAGAGTACACTAGAATTCAATTCTCTTGCACGAACTCTAAGGCTTTTTCAGCACTATCTGGACGCATACATCTGAATACGAGAGCCAAGGCTCTTTTAAACCTCCACAATGCCTGCATTGTTAACTTTTATACAAAGTACGTTTAGCTTCAATGGTATCGAACTCTCATATGAGCTGACGTATGTCATAATGGTACTGAATAAATTTAAACATTTATCGTAAAATTCTTGGAGGAACTATTCCCCTGCAGCTGCCAAATCATAAGGTCGTTATATAAAGCGGTCTCATCTCTCTGGTCCGAAAAAATTATTAATTAGAGTATTCTTTGTAGCTTCCAACTTCAGAATATGCCATTTGAGTTAATTATCCGTGCAGCTTGACCGGTAATTTTATTAAGTATACCGTTTACAGGCATAACTTAGCCAGTCTCAAGTTGCCGGGATTTTGCAATTAAATATTCCGCTACTATTTGGTCAGCATAGTGGATAAATCTAGGTAAATATGCGGTTCCGTCAAAATCGGTACCAGGCGTAGGGCTTTAAAATTGCGTCTACGTCGGCCATCTCGAGGACTGATTTAATATCGAGTCTATCGAGGAATCTCGATCTTATCTAAATCTCACACTAATATTTCTATAGCTATCCAGGTGAGCCTACGAGCAATTTGTGCACGTGCAGGCCCTTTAGGGTATTATTAGGATGAAAATCTTGGAAACTAAAAAGGACACTTATAAGGATATTAGAGCAACACACAAGGATAATCTTAAGTGTACTCACATGGATTTCATTCTGGTTCTTCGGGATCGATTTTGGATTTTCCTCCATAGGGATTCAGGTTCCAGGATACCGGCGCGTTGAGTATCTATTAGATCCCTAAGCGCCCTAGGTATCCTAGACTGCCAATTATGGTAGTCGCCGTCGGAGGACCCAAAAACTCAAAATTGGATATAAATTTAATTAAGGTAAAATTACAATTTAACTTATCTAAAGCTAAGCCTAGTCTGACTCCTTTCGATGCAGAAATGGAAGACCAGGACAATGAAATTATCGTAATGAAGTAATTCAACACGATGGAAACTTCCAGTAAAGTGCAGCGTCGGATGGCAGCGCCTCCTTTGAGTTCGTCGAAACCGTTCCGTTGATGAAGCATATTTGCCTCGTGTCGACTCGTTTGACGCAGCATATTTTGTACATGTGAATCGATGTTGCAATGAATAGATGACCTGCATAGTTGCAACTTCATGAGGAGCTTGTACATATAACATTAAATTCTAAGTATAAAAATCATTAATTTCATCCGAAACATCCAAATAAAAAGAAATAAAACTAGTGTATTTTCTCAACTTTATTTGCTCCTTTTGCAATGTGATGATTTGTGTATAAAATGCTATTATTAAAAGATAAAAAAATATTACAATACCTAAAATTGACATATTTGGGAACATTATTGATTTTAAGGTTATTAGTACGTTATACAACTTTACTAACTAAAATGATATCTGAAAAAAACCAGCTCCGTATACTCTACGTATATTTTAAAAGTCCTACTTTAACAATGCGCGCTATCTGCACACAGTATATCCGCTATTTTTATGCGTAGATTCATCGTTCTCGAACTATATAACACTATAGTTTGCAAGCAAAGCTATTCGATGCAATATATTATACTAGTGCTGAAGTTTCCGTATTATCTTTTGCCTTACTTATATAATGCAAAGCTACAACTATCAGTTGATTTAAAAAATCAGTAAATATCAGTAATTACTTACTTTTCATACAATGCTACGCAATTTCCAACCTTCAGTCAGCAAGAAAGAGAGAAATCAACTAAGAATAAGATATTTTAATTCTAAAGTAACTGGACAGTCCTCGCAGTTAAAACAAAATCATACAAACAACTTTTAGTTACATGGTTTTTAGATAAAGTTACTGCTTTTTAAGATAAATCAAAAACTTAACCTTTCTTTTATCTTTGACTTTTCCCCGTTATAATACTTATTGTGTTATAGCGTGTACCAGACATTATTATTAAAATACTTTACGATTTTATCGTGTTTAATTTGGTTTACAATTTTCTCGACGTTTCAGACACTTTACAGGATCCATGGTCACGGGCAGACTGAGGTGTTATTCGATCTGTAAAAGTTTTCTACCCTGCCACCGTCATTTCTTGTTGTTTCTCATTTTATTTATTAGTCTGTTTTACCCATTCCGAGCTTATGGTATCTTGAGGTCTAACAGTTATTTTATGCTTAGGTTTCATTGTTGAATTAATTGGATCCGAAGTCAAGTGGTAACTAACCATTTCTCTATTGAAATTAGGATGTTTTAATTTCAATAGAATCGGTGTTCATTGGCATGGATTTGTGGTTTGTCAGAGTCTTATATAACGGTTGGATTGATCTGAATATATGTTTGCATACTGTAGAATTCTGCAACCGGCGGTGCTTCTACAGTCGCTTAGTTTAGCCATTATAACGAGAGCCACATACACAATCAAGCTTGCTTACACTCCTGGTCTTGCAGAGGATATTACACTAGACAGGGTGGTAGAAACTGGCTTATTTCTTAGGTGGACTGAGAAATGTTTTGATAGAAACCTTTTTTAAGATATAGTCAATATTGTCAGTGACTCCTCTTGGGATTGTATATTGGGTAGCAGAACAGCAGGCACTCACTTGAGCTGTGTTCTAGCTTTCACCGGTCCCTGTGACTCAGGCGTAGGATTTGGAGCTTGTTGTCCCGCAGAAGTTAGCTTTGACATTCTAAAGCTCTCACAGCCAATGTTTTCTTGACTCAAGATCCCTCGAGCTCTCTGAGGATAGGTATATACCAGACACTTAGCTTAACGGTGAGAATGGTTATGGAAGTCTCCTCATGATGGAATAAATGTGTATGTGTGTATTGTGGTCAAGAAAGCATATACTTTCTATACTGGTAATATTGTTCAAGTGTCATGCTTATATCTTTTACTAAAATTTGTGAGCTGATTTTGGGACCTTGTCCTCAAAGTCTTCTATAAAATGTCAGAAATCAATGAGAGGACTAGGCAGCTCATTGCTACACATCCACTTCTGTATGTAGAATTCATCTGTTCATAGTAGGTAGCCAAGATGTTAGACAATGTTTCTAATTAAAATGACATTCTATTGGCATAATATTTTTAAGCTTTGACATCATTCAGATGCAGATCCTCAACAGGTATGAAGGTAAACAAGGACTGGAAATCCAACCAACCTATAATATCATTCTAGTGAGCTGCTAGGTGTTTAGTTCTGACTAACAAAATGTTCAATTCATTCATCATTCATCATCAGCTCTGTGATAGTCCCCTGCTGAACATAGGCCTCCCTCTAATACACCTATTCTATTAGGCGGTTTTTGGACCGTATCCACCACTGCTCCAATGCAGGGTTGGTGGGTGGAGTGATTTTTACATACCCATCCGATGCATGGGTCATCTTACTTTTCAGACGATTGGGTGATCGTGCCCAATTGCCCTAACCAACTAGGAAACAACAATGAAAATTTGTTGAATCCTGCAGGATTTAGACCCACGACCTCCGGTTTCTAAAAGCATGGCCCATACCACTAGGCTCGGAGGCAGTTGAAGGATTCATTACAAATGTTAGATATGATTACTAACTTCACTAATTAACAATAAAATCACATGATATCAACGGAAATACCTAATAAATTCAATTAATAAGAAAAAGATGACTAACTCTTTAGAACAGACGCCAACAAGATCCGTCAAAAAGCCGTCTTGTCGTACTATTAAGAAATGCTTGTGTCCAGCAGTGGACTATAAAAGGCATGTTGATGAATTATGAGCTAACTCTGTTAAGATATTATATTTTTCATTATTTATAAGTAGTGTATTCAAGGCCTTAATATGCCTTATAAAGTGCTCAATGTTTGAACCTCATGAATAAGTAATATATATTTGCAGTGACGAGTATCTCGGACTGATTGAGCTTGATCTCTCTCACCACCTCCTAGTAATTATTCATACAGAAAATTGAAATGGCATTTGTCCAATACTTCGCTAGTAATTTACGGATACGATACCGGACTTAATGTAAAGCATGTTATAGTTAGTGAAAGTTCCCGTATGTTTGTACTATATAATAAATAAATATAATTTAATTAATAACTCATTTTACAGTTGTGTCGAAACGTATTTATTAATTTAAACTCTTCATTGTCGTACATATACGAACCAAACAGTATGGTTTACATTAAACAATGTAGCTCTTATTTGCATGTAAATAAAGTGCAAATAGGTTAAAGAAACAGATTTTCAGCATGGAACATAAAGCTGGTAACACATAAGCAAGTTTATTTGATGACAGTGACCTAGTGAGTACACCACAGCTGTGCAAAGTTTTCAAAGGAATGAAATATCCGTTTAAGAAAATATTATATATTACAAAGAAGGACGTGAATCACATTTTTAGCTTATCATTTACGCCTTTTAAATTGTATATAAGCAGGATCAACATGTTGCATACAAATTCTTCTATACTGCTTTACTCAGATAAGGAATCATTACTATGGCACTAATTTACAACAAAATTTACATTAGACACAATTACAATATTCATTAAACTTCGCAACACTATGATGACTCAGGACAATTGTCTGTCAGTCTTAGATTACAAATTTGTTTTTCAAATCACCGCGTTTCACCAATGAGGACGCGTTCCTTCTAACGCCATTAGTGTTTGTCATTACATTGTTTACGTTTATTCGTTGACTATGATTTAATTTTTAATAAATAGATAGGAACAAAACGCTATCTCTTATTCAGATTTGTAATCACGCACTCTGATGAACAATAATATTAATCGGCACGGGCAGATAATGTACGTGAGACAATCACCTGGGCTGCATCAGCGATTAATGCCATCGAGGCTTCCGCGTATAATTATTCATTGCGTACGATGTAAATGCCTTGATGACCAGACGAATAAACGCTGGAGGCATCTGCTAGCGAGTTTTCCACGTTTTAACTCAAAATATCGCACTAGCGTAGCTCCTGTATATATTGACGTTGATTGTTAAAATCGATTTGATCTATAATTCAGTAATAATAATCCGTTTATTGTAGTAATGAATCAAAGATTAGATAAAACGCTTTTTGCACTTTGTCAGGTTTATGGTTTCATATCGTAAGATGAGCAAATATAGTCTAAGAACTGTTTATGTATTTAGTACGAGCTCTATAATATACAATTATATCATTAATATAAAATACGATTTTAATGTTTGTATTGTGCCAAAAAGTATTATTAGTAATTTATAAACTTTCTTGGTGCCCTTAATTGTGAGGTACTTCTATTTTTAATACAATGAATAGTTGTTGAAGTTTTGGTTAACGTATTATTAAATTAAAAGAAAACATTTTATCAGTAAATGTATCAACTAAATTATAAAAGTTTATATTACTGTGTTTTGTATAAAGACACAGAAATTTCTTTTAACGAAAACTTACTCTAATTGAAAAGGAAATAATTATACATTCATAGATGTCATTCATACATCAATCGTCATAGAAGTTATTTGCAGTTCCAATCAAAACAGAAGTAAGGGGTACAACATATTAAGAAAGGATGATACGGCAAAAAATGAAAGGGAGTACAATACGTGAAAATACTTTTTCTTTACCAAATAACCAATCAGGTTTTCCCAGTTTGTGTTGCGAAATTTTTTCGTATTGCTAGTTTTCAATATATAAAAATATTAAATCTGTTTTACTAAAGACACGTATGTTACGTGTCTTCAGCAAAAGCAGATTATTGGTTTTAGAAATTTAGTTTGAGAGGCTATGGGAAAATATATAAAACATTAGTATTTAACGAAACGATGTTTTAATGTAGTCTTTAATTATTTTGAGTAATACAAACATTTACCTTAAATTTTGGTGTTTATTTGTTTTTTTTTAAAGTGATTTGTCAACAAAATACCACCGAGTTCGAAAATATAAGCTTTGACCCGATAACAACCGGCGTAAAGAACGCAGCGGTACTTTTTTCCTTTTTCAATAATTTTTACAATTTTTTTACATAGATAATAGTCTGAATTAATTAAGAAGAAACGGGTATTCACAGAAAGTAAGTATCGATATTGACGTTTTGTCTGTTATTGTTCGTGTATAAAAGTTGGATCTGAAACATACAAAAGGAAGAGATCTTTGTCAACCGCTACCCGGAACGAAACTCTCCTCGTGTGTGATAAATTAAAGTGTTATGATATTATTGAGTGTTGAGTTGTTTATAGCGTTGTCACTGGGGTCACGTGAGCCATTTAGATGATTATTAATCATTAGAGATTTACTTGCAATTTCCTTTGAGATTTCTAAAAACAAAAGTGGATAAAGAATTGTAATCATTTCATTATAAACAATAATTTTATACTTTTTGGAAATCTTTTTGAGTTTCCTAAAAGAATCATATTCTAACAGTTTCAAATAGCCTCCAGCGAAAAGTTCATAATAGGGTGTGTTATATATGTAGTAGTTATTACAGCATTTATATCCTTTAGAACAAACTTTTCTTAAATGGCAAACTACACGAACTAGATCGAGATCGCTGCCTCTCTTATATTTAACAAACAAAGCGAGCGATAAGATTACACGTAAAAGAAGATATATGTAGCTGACAAAACGCAAAAGAGCTCATCGATCACGTCTGTTTGCTCATACACTACATTACGCTTCCATTAAATCAAGATATAATAAGTTCTATTTGAATAATCTGTATTATTTTTAACTTGAAACAGTTAAATCTCTATTTACAAAAAATTGTCTTCATTAACAGAGAAATAGATGGTTTACCATCTGTTGGACTCCATAATATACAAAAATTATTTTGAACCCATGCATGCATATGACTGTTGTCAGACAAATGTAAATTTAAATGAAAGGGATCAAAATCTGTAAAATTTAACTTGTGTTATACGTTTCAAATAACTGAAAAACTGATCAATCCTTTCACAAAGCTACATAGCCACAATCTTGCCAAAAAGTGTTTTTAGACGAAAATATATTTCCTTGAATCGAAAAACTATGAAAATGCGCACTTACATACAATTTTCTTAAAATTTAATTCATAGATGACTCTGCCATCGTAGGGACCAACTTGAGGAGTGTTTTTTATAATCAAAGTCCATTTACCGATTAATGTTTACCTAGTAAGTTACGGTTACCTCGGCTTAGGGACGCTATTTTCTGACTTCTTATAAAAACTCTACTTATACATATATATTATTTAAAACTATATATGTATAAACTATGTATGTTTTCGTTAATTATTTTTAAAACCAACAAAGAACATATCAAACTCCCGGGATAGACCTTCTACTCTAAAATTTGTGGAGACCACCATTTAAAAAGGTCTCTCGACAAGCATAGTTAGACGGCGTTCCAGAAAGCTTTAGATATCATTCATCATTATAAGCCAGTGGTTAGTCCATTGCTGAACATAGGCCTTCCCTAATGGACATCCATCTCTACTAGAGGGTTTAAGACGTATCCTACTTCGCTAGTCGAACGCGGGTTCTTGGGTGAACCTATTTTTAAACGTGTCTAATATTTTTCAAGACTAGGATGTTTGATCAGTATGTATTGCTAGTCATGGGATATGGGACTGAAATGCTATCGTTTACACTCGGTCTCATTTAAAGCTTAAAGTCAAGCAGAGGGCAATGAAACGAGCTACTAGAGGAAAGCATAGAACTGAGTTAACTGATTTTGCTCAGAGGTTGCGAGGTTTAAGCTATCAATCGACCCGGATACTTTGCCATGGGGCAGTGTGGTATAAATATTCTTCAGCGGTAAAACGTTGCCTACGAACGTCTAACAAGCGAACCAATGAATGAGTGAATAATGTTCCGAATAGTTAGTGGAGACGTGAGCTGAATATAAACCTTAGGAGCCTTTTTCCTACTGAGGACGTCTTCCGAGTTTAGACGATAATGGTGATGAATAACCTTTTCAGTTACTCCAGGTCGAAAGTGGTTTAAACTACGATTATGTAATTTGAAAAGTATTTAAATTAGATAAACTTTAAATTGTATTAATTTATCTTCAGTGTTCGGAAAACAGATAAAGCTTAATTAATATTTAACAACTAATAATCATTTTAACTATTAAATGAAACATATTTAGCGTCAATATCATTTAGCGTACAAATTAGTGCAGACTTAGCGAGGTTAACTTTCTTAAATCATACTCCACATTTTAGTTTGTATTCATTAGATATCACCGTCGTCATTTGGTGGTTGTACCAATATTCAAAAATACTAACTGTTAAGTTTATCTGGAAGATTACAATTTGACCTCAGTCTGTCCCAGAACTAATTGGATACTTTATGGATGACTTTAGATAAGTCCAAAAAACAGGCATATGCAGGTGTTTTCCTGTCAGTATAATACCAAGCGACATGTTTTATGCACTCACACTCGGTTTCTGTAGATAGCTAAATTTAATCTCTTCTCTAAATTCGAATTGTGCGTCATTCAACTTTACATGACGACTTAATACCCGATTAAGTAAACTGTCTAATACTTTTACTGCAGTTGTGGCTAACGAAATAGGCCTGTAATTGATCTTATCGGAAAGATCACACTGTTGATAAATCCATAAAATATTTTCCATAAAAAAATAAGTAAACAATCTTAATTTGTCTGTTTGGGCTTTACTTTGCTCTAGCTTTGATTTGTATAAAGTAAATGTCACTGGACACCGAATAACAAGAAACACGTTACGCCAAATTCGGTCTTGTGAATCGTAGAATCAGTGCAGTAAAATATCGGAATAGCAGCAATTGTAACAAGATATTACCGTCCTTATCTATTAAACACATGTTTAAGAAATAATCTAAATTTATTTAAAATAATAACAATAGAAAAGTCCGTCTACTTTTAGTACAAAGAATGTACCACCCACCCACGAAACAAACGTCCTATGGTATGATCTTGGTCACTTTAGAGGCGCTACAAAAGGGGAAAAGCGCAGAGCCGACTCTCGAGCGCATAGCGGCCGCCGCCTTTTAAAACAATACAATTTATGATAAATATTCGCATTTACGTCGTTTCAACTAAGTCCATGTATCTCGTATTGGTAATGTAGTAAATGGATAATAATTTTCATCATCAGCTCGTGATAGTGACACTGTCTGGACATAGGCCTCCCTAATACACTCTTATCCATTAGGGGTTATGGACCATATCCCACCATGCTGGTCCAATGCGGGTTGTTAATAATTTCTCACTTACAATAAATTTGCTTTATATGAAACTTTCTTTAGTTAATAAATAACTTAGAACACTGCTTTACAAGTTTAGGTAGTATGCTATGTTAGCTTATATTTTTCGTTTTCTTGAATTTTTAAAAGTAATGTAAACGGTATCTTTATTAAGAATTTGATAAAAGATAAAATAGTTAATCAATTGTGTAATTTCAAACACAGCAAAATATTTGCTATTATAAAAGGTTGCTTATTCCTAAAACATAAAATGCGCTCCCAGACTTTATTGTAGACCACTGTAGGAAAGAACACTTGTCTAAAACAATTATTATAATTTAATCTCCTGAGGTTGTAATACTTAGTGCTAACTTGTTATTTCTCAAACATGTATTAAACTAGGTTATTTCCAAATATTTAAAAAACTGGACCAATGGGAGTTCAATACCTATCATGTTCAAAATAGAATAAACAATACTGGTCCGACCGCTAGAAGCGGAGCATACAAAAATAAATAAACCTTCTTTTGGGAAGTCAGTCAAAATCAACATATGTGTTTATTGAAAATTTATTTTAGTTTAGAAAAATATGATTAATGTTATTTTTACAACATTTGTCGATATAATATAACATAAACCAAACCGCATCCATTTCTAAAATATTAAACAATGAACTTTAATAAAAACCAACTGAACGGACAATGTCGAAGACTATTCAAAGGAGGTTATCTGTTTTTTTTTTTTTTATAAATGACAATAATTCAAATGGCCTGAAAAACTTTTTTTTTCAAACACGTGGTTCGCTTTTATCCACTTCACTAGCACGGTTCACAAAAAATACAAAAAACGAAACTGTTTGAGATGAAGAAAATGTTGTTACGATATTTTCCTTTCCTCTTTTCCTTTATCATTCTTAAAGCTTTAAAATTAATTATACGAAACTCAACTAAGTACATTTTTGAAACTGTTACCAGAATCCGTCACCAAGTCACACAACACATAATCAAGGGGTTATAATACCTGTACAAACACGTTCCTAGATAATTCTTGAGTCCAGGGATCAACTTACCCCGACCGAAACGCCTTGTTTTTTGAGATTGCCACCGGAATCTAAGCCAAATTAAAGGTGTTCTGATTTGGTATACAAAAGTTTTGTTTTTTTTAAAGGTCGCCCGCGGTAAAATGGTTTAGCTTAATTCAATGGCACTTTTTAAGCATTGGTTAGGAGTTCAAAAGAATAAAGCCATCTTACAGCCCGTAGCCTAGTGGAGGGCGGTGGCTTTAGAACTGGAGGTCGTGGGTTCGAATCCTGCGGGGACCTTAAATAAATTTTCATTGTTGTTTCCAGTTGGTTAGGCAATTTTGATCACCCATTTGTCTAAAAGTAAGATGATCCATGCTGGATGGGCTGTAAAAGTCGGTCCACCCACCAACCCGCATTGACCAGCGGTGGTGGAAGGTCCAAAAACCCCAATGGGTAAGGGTGAAGGGAGGCCTTAACCAGCAGTGGACTATCAAAGGATGATGACAGCCCTTGGTTATAAAGTTAAACAATTCTTATTCAAATTAAAAATTAAGTTAATTTAAACTTTCAATTCTACAAATCTTCTTTTATCTGAGTTGTTTTTTTAATTAAATCAAAAAACAGATGAAATATATATAATACAACTGTTTAGTATTTAATTAATATTAAGGAAACCTCACGTATTGTGTTCTCTTTTAAAAGAAGAGGAAAATAACAAAGAGTTTAGTTAGTTTCACTAACTGCGTGTCCCTTTTTCAATAAAGACAATATTTCAGTGCCGCTGGATACTACGGATGTTTTATTCCAAATGACTTTTTGTTGAACCGCAAATTTGGGGAATAAACGCCCTATGACTTACAATTGGGGCGGACTGGGAATAAAGTTTAACTTGACTGACGGCTTATAGAAGGAAGGCTGCTAGATGCTGAATGCCAATATTTAAGTTAATTGCGGTATACTTTAATTCAGTTCTTTACGTCAGTAGCCAGACTTTGTTTAAACTAGGACTTAAAAGAGAACACAAAAAGTTATATTTTTTAAAATTAAAAGATTGGGGAGATAAAATTGATTTGGGTTAGAAGATAAGAAAGGTTTTCAAAATAGAATTTTAGCTTTTAGCAACACATAAAGATAAAAGCATCTCTACGCTTGGTCAAAATTTAAAAAAAAATTACCAAACTTGAATTTATTGGAAGGCCTTATATAGTTTTTCTTTTACTAAGTTCTTTTTGTAATTATAAATTGATTAAATACCTTTTACTTAAGAAATGAAAACTATTATGTTGTTTTAATTTTTTGTGGGCCACCAGTAAGGAAAAAATAATTTTTATGATAGTTTAAAATGTAACGGTTTGTTGGGTAGTTTGGAATTTAAATAAATAGGGCCAGAACATTATCGAACAATAATTTAATACCAAAGAACTATCACAATACAGTTACAATAAAATTAAGGCAACAGATATGGGAAAGGAGTTTGGAAAGGTAGAAAGCAATATTACAAGCCGTTCATTGCTTAATGTAAATATGCGGAAACAGTTTTAGGCAACCGAGAGGCAAGCGCCAGGGTTCAAGGCATAATAACTTGGCGCGGCACATCGCGTCCGCTGCGCGCGTAGAACTCAATCGGTACTCAAGACGTAAACGATCGTAGTTATCGACGTTTAATACAATACCATTATAAAATTTTTTCAACGGGCACGTTGGCAAAGATTTGTCCGCAGGCGTAAGTTACAGAACCCAAGGAGGTGTGGCGTTGTTATGGCGAGAGAGTGCTTTTGAGGAGGTCAAGATAACGTTAAAGCGGCAATTTAGTTGATGTGGGTAGGTTTTTTTCTTATAATATCCGTCAATATTTAGATTAATATCCAGGATTTGTAATAAAAATTTAATTAAATTTTTCATTGCTTGTGTGAAAAAAGTGCTTTAAATTTAGGAACTGATTTAGCCGCATATCTTGGGACTTTAATGTTAAAGCTTAACTTAATCAGCAGCAGCAGGCAGAGTTAATTGTTTTAAGAGTAAACCGATACTTTTACATTTTTGTAAGCAACGCCAAAAGGGTAAAGCAGGTTAGACCATTGCTTAGTAACGGCAGTCGGGATAGACGGAAGAAGAATATGACAGTTTGTGGTCCAACATTTTACCGCCTTAATCGGTGTTAACCTTTGTACTGTTTTACCTTGAATAAGTAAGTAGAATGTTAATAGCCAATAATGTTAAAATGGGGATAGAATAGAGGCCAAGAATACAAGGTATGGAAACCTTTGTCAACAAGGCTTTAAACCAAATTTTGTTCCGTCTGAATTATCTCTTTAGCCAAAAAAATGTTTAGAAACAAAAACAAGGTTCATCATCATCAGCCTGTGATAGTCCACTGCAGGAAAGGCCCCTTTAATAAAACCCTATCCATACGCTTCCAATGCGGGGTTGGTGGGTGGACTGGACTTTTTACAATGCCCACCGACGGATGGATCATCTTTATTTTTCAGACAATTGGGTGATTGGCCCAAAATTGTTAAACCAACCAGGGAAACAACAATGGAAAGTTGAGTCCCCGCAGGATTCGAACCAACCCCGGTTTCGGGGCCCATGCCCTACCATGGGCTACGGAGGCAGTTAAAATTATAGGTTAAATGGGGATATTTATTATAATTGATAATTACTGTAATGATGAAGCGTTTCTTGTTAAAATTGCTGCTTATTCCAATATTTTACCGGCCGATACTAAGATCCAAGACGTTTGAAACCATATTTGACGTAGAGTGTACCTTTTGTTCCGGGAACCGGCTTCCAGTTCAATTACTTTATAAAATGAAAAGCAGAGAAAGTAATGGGCAGTAAAAAGTCGGTCCACCCATCAACCCGGTATTGGACCAGCGTGGTGGGATACGGTCCAAATATCCCCGGAGCGGAAGGCGGAATTAGGGAGGTTTTATCCAGCAGTGGAATTCACAGACTGATGAAATGTATGATTTAAAAAGGAGATTATTTTCAAAACCGTTTTTTCAGATTCTCTTTTATTCCACTGAAAACCCAAATTTTTTTTGGACTATTTATAAAAAAAAGAATGGAGAAAATTTTATTTGTATTACATTTTATATGTTGGTAGTTTCAATTTTAATCAGAAATTAGGGTTTTCATTTTAGGCAACTAAAATTTTTAAAAAATACCAAATCATCGTTATATAAGATTATGATGGTATTTTGGTTTTTCTGTGTTCGTATTAGACTTAATATTTTTCGGGAAGCTTTTTATTTTAAAAGTATTTATAGTTTTGAAAGGGCAAACTTACAAACAACTTCAAAAACTCTATGTGGCCCTAATTTTGTTGATTTTGTTACCTCGATGAGGATAATCTGTAAAATTTATATTTGAGCAATCTGAAATAAGAACATAAAGGCCTTTTTAGGTAAATTATCTTATTATTAATAAAATTAAAATGTCTGTTTGGTTTAAAAAAACCGTTTTAAATGACTACGTTATGATAAGCACTATAAGTATATATTATTTTAAAAAGTCCGGGCAATGACCAAATTTGAAGACAATTCTCGCCTTTGGCATTATTTGCATAACTGTTACCATGGTCCGTTACAGACTACGTTTATTTCTTGGACAAACTGAGAAAATTCTCCTCGTAAGCTTTTTTATTATATCAAAAATTGCTTCACTTGCTTCAAGTTTGCGCAATTGATGGCCTCGTTATTTATCGCCAAAATAGTGCATGTGTTAAAAAAAAAAAACAAAAAGTATATTTTTATGGGGAAATTTATTTTAATTCTGTAATTTATTTGACACGGAAACACTAATTAATAAAATTTTTATTATGGAGTGCAATTATTGAGGGCCTTTAAATACCATTTATATGATATAGAGTTGTAAATGTATGTTTCCGGTACCGAGTAATAAAGGTTTTTATCAAAAATGCGAAACGTTACTTACGAACCAGATCTTACTGTATGTTTCCAAATTTTGAAAATGACAACAACAGTATAATGTGTTTCACTGTACTTAATTCAAGGGTTCTGTTTTAAAAACTTTTAAAGTTTACGTTTACTTGTTAATACCACCATAAGATAAGGTTTTTTATAATTTAAAGTAATTATAATTATTTTAATGCCATTGAGTTTAAAGGTGATTGAATTTTGAGGAAAAATTTTTCCAAATTAATTCAATCTTATGGACATTGTTTTTAACTCCTAAATATGTTTTGTTGTAAATTTTATTAAAATTAATACCTTTATCTAAATTCCATGACCACGGTTTCTTTTGTTTTATTTATTTTATTATTTAAATTTAAGTTTAATTTTATTTAAAATTATATTTTATTTTTGTTTTATGTTTATATTCAAATTTTAATTAAATATTTTAGTTTTATTTAAAAAAATATTACTGATAAAGGTTGTTTAATTTGAAACAAATTTTCAAATGTCATCACGTCTTTCCGAACTCGAACGATACGAATATTAACGATGCCGAAAAAGTGGGGAACTGGGTTGTCATGGTAACGAATTACCTTAGGGTACGTTGGCTGTCGTTAACTTTTACAAAGCTCTAATGTTGAGGACAATTGGCTAATAAATAAATAAAAAATTTTAATTATTAAATTACTTCTGTTATAATAAATGATTTAAATCAAATCTGAAAATGGGTCTTTAAGTCACATTAAAGATTGCCAATTAACATAAACGCGCCTTTGTATTGCGACTTGTGTTAATTATTCATTTATTTTATTAATTATATTAGTTATATTTTAATTCAGTAAAAATGTTAATTTTATTTGCTTTTCATCAATTTTCATTTAGGACTGGGCTAAGTCCTTCTCAAATTTATCAAAATTTTTCCTTATTTTTCAGAATAGAAAAGGAAATAAATTGGTTTAATCTAAATGTCTTTTTTTAATAAGAATAACCATTTTAAATTATATATAACCGGTAAATATAACCACATGACATATTTTTACATTTATATTACCACGCACACAAATCTTTGATGGTTATAAAATCAGTTGGTGATCTTAGTGGCATTGTGCCCGTTACACTTCGTTTCTCGGTGCCATAATAATTAAATATTTCAATCTTTCGGTGCTTGGTATATCTGGACAGGGGATATCTCGAGGCATGGAGTTCAAGAGAATTAAAACTGGATATTAGTTGATAATAAGCATTAAAGTGTCAAAGGGACAAATCACAAGTAACGCTTTCAGGAAAACTCCTAAAAATTTTTACTAGTAATTAATTTGGCCGTCTTCACTCTCAAACCATTTAAGAAAAATCCGGCCGTTAATAATGAAAAAAAAAAAATTAACCGGTGAATTTATTCTATGCCAGTCTCGATTAAATAATGTAACAAAATTTTACCATAAAATTTTCTACATTTATGAAAAAGATTCAAAACATAGTATTTCCAAATTTTAAAGTGCTGTAATAATTTGTTTTATTTTATTAATTTGGTTTGGATTTATGATGAAACAATATCCAAGGGGGATTTTTAGGTTTCTGGCATAATACCTTTCACTTTTAATTAAAGGTTTTTAATTTTAATTAATTAACGGCGTCAAGGGTTAGACATAAGATGATCAACTGTTTTGCCCAGTAAAACGATGGCTGGGTTTCCATTCAAACCAAAAACAATTACAATGTTTACGGCGAAAAGGCACGATAGAATACAAAGGCCTTCCTTGTAAAAAGGGGCGTAGTCTTGAAAATTTCCTTTTTTCTAAATTATTAGGACAATGTGTCCGGAACAAATTGTGGTTGGGACAAAATGCTTTTTATACAAGTTTGTTTTAAGATAATCTTAAGTTTATAAAACAATTTTTTTTTAACAAAAGAAACTTTAAAATGTTATGATTTAAGAGCATACTAATTAAGTTATTTAACATTTATATAATAATCAAACGACATACTAGATGTTTAATGATACTATCTATTTTCTGTCACTCGCTTATATTATATTGGAGAAGAGGATAGAGAAAATGGGAAAGGGCTACGACTAACAGCTATTCATCAATTATACCCACATCACAATTTTTTAAGTTAAACAAGTAATATTTTAACCATAAAATATGATCGGCTTTTTACATATATACTGCATATAAATATTTTTTGCAATATAAGCAGGTGACCACGTACCTTTGCCAAAAGTACCCAGATTTTGTTAGTGATATGTTTTATGTTATACCAATGGAGAATATTTTAATTTTCACTTACACTTTATGTGGACTTATTCCTAAAACATAAAGAATGCGCTCCCAGACTTTATTATAGACCACTGTAGGAAGAACAATTTTGTAAAACAATATGACTATCTTTTATAATTTTGGTAGCGTTAATAATTTAATCGCTCGAGGTTGTAATACTTAGTGCCGTAACGTTGTTATTTCTCAAACATCTGTTAAACTACTTATTTCCAAATATTTAAAAAACAAGACCAATGGGAAGCTAATATATATCATTTCAAAATAGAATAAATAATATCGGACCGCTAGAAGCAGAGCATACACATAAAAAAAAATAAACCCTTCTTCTTTTGGGAAGTCAGTCAAGAAATGAACACTATGTGTTTATAGAAAATTTATTTTACTTTAGAAAAAATATGATTAATGTTATTTTTATAACATGCCTTAATTTTATACAACCTTTGCTAAATAGACATTTCATTTAAAATTTGTCGATATAATATAATATAAACTAAACCGCATCCATTTCTAAAATACTAAATAATGAACTTTAATAAAACCAATTGAACGGACAATGCCGAAGACTATTCAAAAGAGTTTATCATATTCTTTTTAATAAAAAGACAATAATTCAAATCGCTTCGAAACTTTTTGTTCTACACGTGGTTCACTTTGTCCACTTCACTTGCACGGTTCACAACAAATAGCACAAAACGAAACTGTGCAGATGCAGTTAGGGTAAATGTTGCTTGATATTTTTCGCCTCTTTTCCTTTATCACTCTTAAAAGTTTAAAAATTATATATAAACTCAACGGAAGCAGTTTGAAACTGGACAAAAATATATGAAACTTAAGTTACTAGAATCCCCCCATCACAAAACATAATCAAGGTTATACTCCCACAAATTAAGTTAATTCTTTATCCGGCGGATCAACACGCCCGAAAGCCGTTTTGGCATTGCAGGAATCTACAGCCAAATTACATGGCGCTGATCAAATTAAAAGTTTCGTTTTCCTTAAAGTGGGCCCCGGGTAAATGATTTAGCTTAATTCAATGACTTTTAACAAGAAGTTTAAAAAAATATCTTAAGCCCTATGTTATAGTATTAAACAATCATTATTCTAAAAAACTCAAGTTGAATTTAAATTTTCACATTCTACAATCATCTTTTTATTGGGTTGTTTTACTTTTAAATCAAAAACAGATGAAATCCACTAATAAACTTTTTAAATTTATTAAAAAAGAGGAGAAACTCACGTATTATGTTCTCCCTTTATTTAAGAAGAAGAAAATAACAGAGTTTAGTTGGTTTCACTAACTGTGGTTCCTTTTCAAATAAAGAAATTTGTGCCACTGGTCTATTTACTATGTCCAAATGACTTTTACAGTTGAACCGAAAATTGGGAAAAAACGTCCCCAGACTTACAACGGACCGAGGACAAGTTTAACTTGACTAAGTATAGAAGGAAGGCTGTGTGCGAATGCCAATTTAAGTTAACTGCGGTATCTTTAATTAGTTCATCAGGTAGACTTCGTTTAAACTAGGCACTTATAAAGAAACAAAACAAGAGCATATTTTTTAAATTAAAAGATTAGCAGATAAAAAATATTTGTTATTAGAGAAAGGAGAAGGTTTTTCTGGAAATAGAATTTTTAGCTCAAAATAAAAAAGATAAAAGTTATTGCCTTACTAAACTTAAAAAAAATTTTCAAATCTTTGAATTATTGAAGAAAACCATAAGTTTTTATTATGTTGTTTTAATTTTGTGTGTCACCAGTAAGTCAAACAATAATTTTATGATGGTTTAAATGTTGGTTTGTTGGTGTTTGTACTTAAAAAAGGCAGAACATTCTCGAGATTTTAATACCGAAAAATCCAATCAGAAGATTAATTAAATTAGCAAAGATATAAAGAAGGAATACAGGAAAGGAGAGAAATATTAAACGTTTAATTGTTAAGTATAAATTAACACGTTTTAGCAATCGAGAGGCCCCAGGTTCAAGGCATAACAACTGGTGCGGCAACGACGCCGCGCGCGTAAACTCAATCGGTACCTGCTCAATACGCACGTAAAAAATTCGTGAACGTTTGTTTGATTTTATAAAATTTAACATTTTATTATTTTTTTCCATTAAGCTTTGCTTTTCGAACATCGTCATTTATCAATACCATTGATAAAATTTTTTAACGGGCACTTTAGTATTTGTCCGCAGGCGTGTTCGAACCCACGGAGGGTTGTGGCGTTGTTAAGGAGAGTGCTTTAGGGGGTCAATGAAATTTAACAACGGGAATCATAATCAGTATGTGGGGTAGGTTTTTCTTTAATATCCCAATATTTATTTAATATCCAGTGGTCTTCTATTAAAAGTTTAATAAAATTTTCTTATTGCTTTGGGGAAATAATGCTTTATTAGGAACATTTAGCTTCGATATCTTAGAGGACTTAATGTTAAAGCAAAAATAATTGGAATTGAAATATCAATTCGATGCCCTGGCTGATTTGCAACGTTAAAAGTTTAAGAGTAAACTCTGATATTTCAATTTGTAACAAGCAAGGCAGATAAGCTTTAAACCAGCTTATAACGGAAATCTTGGCGGGGATAAAAGGGGTAAATTACCGTTTGTGGTCCTATATTTACCCTTGTAATCGGTGTTAACCTTTTGTACTGTTACACTCTTAGAATAAAATTGAGCACATGTTAAATTTTTGATTTTCCGTTGAACTATTCTTGCTGTGAAAAAAATGTTTGAAACAAAACATAGGTTAGCTTGATATTAATTATAATTCGATAATTACTGTATGACGTAAAGCGTCTATCTTTTACAATTAGTTGCTATTCCAATATTTTACTGCACTGATACTTAGATCTACAAGACGTTTGAAAACCGATATTTGACGTAGAGTGTACTTTGTTCCCGGTTATTCGGCTTCCAGTTACAATACTTTATACAAATGAAAGCTAGAGCAAGTAATGGGCATGTAAAAGTCGGTCCACTCACCAACCGTATTGCACCAGCGTGGTGGGATACGGTCCAAATATCCCGGAGCGAGAAGGAATTAGAGGAGGCCTTTGTCCAGCATTGGACTAACACAGACTGATGATGTATGTATGATTTAAAAAAGTGTAAGACTATTTTCAAACGTTTTTTCAGATCTCTTTTATCTCCACTGAAAGTAAAATTTTTTTTGCACTATTTATAAAAAAAAGAATGGAGAAATTTTATCTGTATTACATTTTATATGCAGTGTAGTTCTTAATTTTAATCAGAAATTAGGCAGTTTTCATTTACGGCAACTAAAATATTTTACAAAATACCGCAAATCATCAGTATATAAGATTATGATGATGATTGATGGTATTTTCTCTTCTTCTGTGTTCGTATTAGACTTAATATTTTTCGAAGCGAAGCACATAATTACTTAAAAGTATTAGTAGTTTTGAAAGGCAAACTTTTACAAACAACTTCAAAACTCTATGTGAAGCTCTAATTTTGTTGATTTTGTTCACCTCGATGAGGATAATCTTCAAATTTATATTTGAGCTAATCTGAAATAAGAACATATTATAGTGCCTTTTTAGGTACATTATCTATATTAATAATAAAATTTCAATGTCTGTTTGAAACATTAAAAAAACCGCTTTTAAATGACTACGTTATGATAAGCACTATACGTATATATGTATTTTACAAAAAGTCATGTAAGCAATGACCAAATTTGAAGACATATTCTCGCCTTTTGGCATTATTTGCATAACTCGTTACTCATACGTCCGTTACAGACTACGTTTATTTCCCTTGACAAACTCAGAACATTCTCTCGGTAAGCTTTTTTATTATATCAAAAATTGCTTCACTCTGCTTCAGCTTTGCGCAAATGATGGCCTCGTTATTTATCGCCAAAATAATGCATGTAAGTTAAAAAAAAAACAAAAGTATATTTTTACGGCGTGGAATTTAGTCTTTATATATATAAACTACAGACTGTAGTTTATTTGCACATCAGGGAAACATAATTAATAGTAAATTTTTATTACGGAGTTAAGTCTTATTATCAGAGGCCTTTAAAATACCATTATATATGATGAGTAGAGCTGTAGCAATCTGTATGTACTCGGTACTGAGTAATGGGTACGCCCTCTAGTATCAAAATGCGAAACGTTACTTACGAATCCAGATCGTTACTCGTATGTTTCGCACTTTTGAATGACAACAACAGTATAATGTGTACACAACAGTAACAACAGTAACAACAGTATACACTGTACTTAATTCAAGGCGTTCTGTTTTAAAAATTTTTACTTTACGCTACTAGTTAATCTAGTGATTAACTAGCAGCGTAAAGTAGTCCGTAAGATAAGGTTTTATATAATTTAAAGTACTATAATTATTTTAATGCCATGAATTTAGGCGATTGAATTAATTTAAGAAAATATTTTCAGTAATTAATTCAATCTTACTGACATTGTTTTTAACTCTCGAATATGTTTGTTGTGAAATTTAATTAAAACCTTAACACTTTATCTAAATTCCATGACCACGGGTTACTTTATGTTATTTATTTATTATTTAAATTTAAGTTTTCCTTATTAAAAATATATTTTATTTTTGTTTTATAAGTTATATTAAATTTTAATTAAATATTTTAGTTTTATTTAAAACATATTACTGATACAAGGTTGTTTGATTTAATTTGAACAATTTTCAAATAATGCGATGTCATGACGTCATACCGAACTCGAACGCGATACGAATTTAACGATTCGAAATGTGCGGTACTGGTTGTCATGGTAACGAAACATACCGGGTACGTTGTCGTTACTTTTTAACAGCTCTAATGATGAGGACTAATTGGCTAATAAATAAATAAAAATTAGAAATATTAAGTACTTCGTAAGTACAATAAATGATTTAATCTCAAATCTGAAAATGGGTCTTGTAAGTCACATTTAAGATTGCCAGTTAGCATAAACAGCGCTCTCTTGTATTGCGACTTGTGTAAATATTCATTTCATTTTATTAATTTTATTAGTTATAGATTTAATTCAGTAAAAATGTTAGTTTTACTTCCTTTTTTTATCCATTTAGGACTGGAAGCTAAGCTTCGGTCTCAACTTTATCAAAATTGTATCATATTTCTGTCAGAATAGAAAGGAATAAATCAACGGATGCAATCTAAGTGTCTATTTGTACATTAAAATAACCGTTTTAAATGATATATAACGGGTAAATATGACCACATGACATATTTTTACGTTTATATTACCACGCAAACAAATCTTTGATGATTATAAAATCAGTTGTGATCATTAGTGGCACTGTGCCGTTGACACTTCATTTCTCGGTGCTATAATAATTTAAATATTTCAATGCTCGGTGCTTGGTATATGCTGGACAGATTATCTCGAGGCATGGAGTTCAAGAGGAATTAGAGCTGATATTAGTTGATAATAAGCATACAAAAGTGTCAAAAGGACAAATAACACAAGTAACGCTTTCAGGAAAGCTCCTAAAAAATTTTACTAGTAATTAATTTGGCCGTCTTCAATCTCAAACCATGAGAGAAAAATCCCGTACGTTAATATGACAAAATTTAGAAGTGAATTTATTCTATGCCAGTCTCGATCTAAATAATAATGTAACAAAGATTTTACCATTAATTCTTTCTTAAAAAAATCAGAAACGTAGTATTTCCAAATGTATATTTTAAAGTGCTGTAATAATTTGTTACATATTTTGGCTAATTTGGTTTGGATTTATGATGATATCAATTATCCAAGGGGAATCTCGTTTACGTTTTCACGGCATAATACGCCTACTTTAATTAAAGGTTACATTTCGGTATAATTAATTAACGAAGCGTCAAAGTTAGACATAAGATGATACAACTCGTTTACCCAGTAATAACGATGGCTGCAGTTCCATTCAAACCAAAAAACAGTACTACTGATTTATGGCGTAAAAAGGCATCGCCTGCCTGGTGTAGTACTATAGTACACCAGGCAGTCCCTTGTAAAAAGAGACGTAGTCTTGAAAATGTCGCCGTTTTTTTCTAGTTAGCTAGGACAATGTGGCCGGATCAATTGTGTGATACGGGACACCAGCTTTAATTTATACAAGTTTGTTTTCTTTAAGATAATCTACATAGTTTTTAAATACAATCTTTTTTAACACAAAACAAACTGGTTTTCTTATATCATAAATTTATAATAAGGCATAAATTAACTGTTATTTGATTTGCTATTAACGTTTAATTGCATCAAAGTGGTCCCCATCACCTCCAAAAGTTCCAAAGCAGCCCGTGAACTTTTCAGGCGCCCGGAGAAAACTTTACAATGGTTCTGTGTAAATTGCACCAGTTTTCTGCACAAATTCCACAAACAAACACAACGTGCTTATTAAGACTGTGCTGAATAATTTTATAGGTGAAGACAATCGAAAAACATTTGAGCACTTATTGGTTTTGCTTAAATCTACTAATATGATGATAACTGTTAAATTTATAAAACATTTTCAAGCAAGTTGTTGGGTTTACAAGCAAAAGGATCACATATTTTTTGAAATGTTTTAAGACAGAAAAAGAAAATCGAGTCTCGTGTGAAATCGTGCGTTAAAGGTAAGTCGTTATTTTGTTAGAGTGTAATTAGTTAGGGTTTACTTAGGTCAAGAGTACGCACTGATCTAGCATATCTCTCACTTTAAATCATATTGTGTGATAATCTTATGGTACTTCAATTTTCTATAAATTTTAAGAAAATCCAATACTAATAGATACGAAACTTAATATCGTATTTTACTACTAAAAGACGGTGGAAGACGCAAATACCGCGAAATATCTTATATATTATTTCACGTGAAATCGGTATCGGTGTCGACTATTTTCGGACCTTACGGAGGTCCTCCATCAGGACAAGTAGAAACTTAGACGTTGAGCGACCGCTAAGTTATCCCTGTTAGTAAAATACAGACTGAAAGAAGCAGTTATTTTAACCATGCACGCATTGCCGCGATGACGCACGACCGAACACGTTTCGAAGGCACAACCACTGTAATATGTTTTTGTATTATTAACGAAACATCGTCTCACAAAATTTTAGTACTGCAATATCTGATAACAAAGCAATTGTTGATACTCCAGGTCACATAAGAGTCATTAACGCATGTGCATTCATAATAGGGAAATAAACAAAAGACTTAACGATATGCCGTTTGTATCATTGTCCATTTTTGAAATGCATTAAAAAGAAGAATATTTTAGCACTCTTTTTATTATTCTTTTTATGTATATATAGTGATACATAGATATTACTTCCACAAGAAGTGGCAGCATATTAATATATTCATTCAACTAGCAGTCTACCCACGTCTCAGTCCGTTATATTTTAAGATTTTCGAAATGGATTTCCTGTTGGTAAAAAGTAGCCTGTTACTGAAGAATATAGCTTTCTAATGGTGCAAGAATTTTGGTCCTCGGCAAACTACAATACAAGGGTACAAAAATACAAATACTTATTAGTGTGTTTGTAATAAGTAAAGAACACAAAAAACTTTCCCGTTTATAAGTATGCCTAGCTGTTACCCTCGTCTTCGTCCGCGTGAAATAGGAGAAATGTCTGTGAGATGCATACTGTAAAGTATATTATGAAGGTAGTGTTTTTATTGAATGTGCCTATCATTAGACACAAAGTTTAATGGCTTTGCTTCGACGATGATGAATTTCTATATTTCCTTTCATCCCCATTTCAGAACCTAGTTCATCTTCATAAACTTTAAAACTACAAAACTGCTATAAAAACACCACTTATGGCTCGTTTCGAGAAGATCTAAACACAGCATTTAATCATTTTATGTTTCAACCCTTTCGACCACTTTTATCGCAACATTATGAATATTGCGATAAAAGTGGTCGAAATTTTTCTCGAAATCTATTGAAGTACCAAATTTAATCGAAATCGGTTTAATGGCGTAGACAGTAAATACGAACAGACAGACAGACAGACTGAGTTACTTTCGCATTTAAAATATTAGTATGGATTATCAAACATTCTGTTTTAATATTAGCTATAAAATTTTCTATATTAAGTCTATGTCGAACATGTTTTTATGTTTTATTAAAAACTAGGTGACAAACTAATTTATACTTAATACATATTTGCAGCCCAAAAAATGAGTCTCTTAGCACTCCATGTGCAACATAGTGTTACTAATATGCGAGCTGTATTTCAAGCTTAATAGGCGAATAAACATTACGACATATTTGGAACGTAAGTGTCCAACACGTAGCAGAAGTTACATGGATAGATAAGAAAGGCAGTTGGCGTAGCGTCTAAGCGGTTCAGATGCATTCTTTGTTTATTACTGAAGGTCTGTACTGTTTTTATATTACTAAAAGAAAAAAAAACGCAATATTTAATTTTAAATTTAATTTTAATTATATTTTTTTTTTATTTTAAAGCGTTTCCGTTCAACCCTAAAGTAAACAAGTAAGTTAATAGTATCATGAGTTTTAGGTACAAATTAATATGATTTTAACGTAATATAACCCTCAAGCGTAATTATATAATACAAATTCAAAACATTCTGCAAAATCGAATGACTGGTACATTCTGCGAAGTGTTCAGCGTCTGTAACGATTAAAATGGGGGCATGAGAAATGATAATCATTAATTGAGATACTTTTAGCAGCTGCGCGGCCTAAGCTGCCGGCTCGCAAAACACGGCTCGGTTATTATTCTTATCCGAATCTCATAAATCCTTATTATGACTGCCATTAAAATATCACACTTTATTCGCAATATTGTTATGACCAAAAGAATTATTAATATTCAGGAGTATCACTAATTTATATTCATTGGAGATAGATCCCGAAAACCGCATCCGTAAGCTAGCGGTGTTGGCCTTTGCCATTGACGCAACAAATTTTCATTGTTGTTGTTCCCTAGTTGGTTAGGGCAATTAGTCCGATCACCCACTTGTCTAAAAAGTAAGATGATCCATGCGTCGGATGGGCATCTATAAAGTCGGTCACCCTTCAACCCGCATTTGACCATCGTGGTGGGATACGGCGCAAAACCCCCTAATGACTAGGTGTGTATTAAAGAGAGGCTTATGTATGCCGGCAGTGGACTATCACAGGCTGATAATGATGATGATGATGACATTACTTTTTGAATTTACTCATAACAAACATACACAAAAAAATTCAAAACTCTTATGAGTATGTGTGTAATGAGAAAAATCAAAATCTTTCCTTTCAATAGTATAGATTAACGAACATGTTCAAATATTGGATCTATATCACGGATTATAAACAAGCAACCATTTAAAAATGTTAATACTTGTGTGTTATATCTACCAAGCAGACTAAAGTTCATGATTTATTTTTGGGGTAAATTATACATTTTTTTTTGAGAAATTATTAAAGCTATATCATAATATAATTCATTTGTAATGCAAAGCGAAGCATAGTAAATCCTTAAAAAAGTAGCTTTAGAGAAGGTAATTGAATAACTTTAATTACAAATTTAGATAAATTAAAGAAAAAATTATAATCAATTTTGTAGAAACCAAAACGCACACGATATTTAATTATAAAAAATTGTTTTAACATGAAACGTAAGGCAATCAACCTCACAGGCTATAAATAATTCCGACACCACATAGTAGAAAAAGACTGGAAACCTAATTTTACAGAAAAACGTAGCTTAAATGAATTGAGCTATCCAGCTTCCTACTTACATGTACAACAGTATTCACGTGACGTAATTGAATCCATTGGTTGGCATTCGTTTTAGAGGAGCAGCCCCTTCACACAAAAGAGAAACTTGTGCGCTCGTAAAGAAAGCTATTACGTCGCGAGGAAAATGCTAGTACGAATACGTTTAGAAAGTAATGCCACTTTATTAGTCTGTTGTGTTGTCTCTGTATTCGTAATTTTCGGTTTGATGATTTATTCTTGTTGCTTCTTCACCTGATGGCAAGTGATACGCCCGTCCAATCAGAAAAGCAGCGTAAGACCTCACTTGACACTTGACTCAAAACTTGGGATGTAACGTCTCTTTTACCTAGTAATTACATTGGCTACGGTGACCTTTTAACCAGAAGACATTAATATTACGGATTTGCGGCAGAAATATTCACCGCGGTGGTACTAGCCCAGACTTCCATGAGGGGATGAAATGAGACCCCAAATTAGCTATTAAATTATTAAAAATTTAATAGATTTTTTATATTATGTTTTTGTGGATAAATGCGAATATCAGGTAAATAAATACGCTAAACTGTTTTTGAAATAACAATGCAGATAGTTTTTGCTATTTTCATAACTTGATTCAAACTAGCCCACTTTTTATGCTCCTCCTCCAATTAAAGAGTGCAGCTATCGTTGTTTGCTTTAAAAAAATATAGATTCCATGTGTCATAGTCGATGGGCTTTATTTTTATTATTTTTATAGCCTACGCAGGCAGACGAGTAGTCGGGCCACTTGATGGAAAGTGGTCACCGACGTTCATACTCATTGGCAATACTGGAATCACCAATGCGCTGTCTACCGCGAGACATACGATGTAAAGTCTCGTTTACCCAGTAAATACGCTGGCTACGGTGCCTTTCAAACCGGAACACAGTAGTGTTTTCACACTACTGCTTTACGGTAGAAATAGACTCCGCGGTGGTACCCACCCAGACGATCCCTTGTAAAGGATGTTAGACCGGACGTTTTACCACCAGGTAAAAAGTCCGGTAAGAAGAAGAACGGTTACTTATCTCAGTGTTTACTAGTTCAGACACAAAAAAAAATATTCCTTAAAAAATAATGATTAAATCGGCTATTGTATCCTTAAATGGGGCCAATTCGAAAATAACGTTCAACTGATGGTAAGTACTATGGCCATTATAAAAACAGCGAAAGACATCCGCCCCTTGTTCTTAGATAAAGAATCTCATGTATATTTTACATAGTAATCAAATTTTAAGTTTATACCTTTAATATACGTATAAACTCATTAATTTAGTAACATTTAGATATAAATTTCATAACAAGGAGAAATTTTACCGTTATAAACCTCAAAATTACTAAGAAAATTTTATTTTTTTATCGTATAGTCCCTAGCGCAAAAACCGTTTAAATAAATAAATAATATCGTCTTTGCACTTTTTATGATGCCTTGTAAGTTTGATAAATGTTTCTCATTGTCCAAATGTAGTTTAATATTAAAGCACGTTACAAATTGAAAGTGATTAGGTATTTAATTATTTGAGTTATGCTTGTTTCGTAATATGTTTTACGACTCACTCTGTAGCGCAAACGAAAATTACAACTGATGATACACCTATTTATTGTAACATCCCAAAGTTTTATACATAAATAATCATAATAATAATGATTTTTTTTTATTGCATATGCAGGCAGACGTGCAGTCGGGGCCACCTGATGCAAAGTGGTCACCGACGCCCATAGACATTGGCAATACATACAATACATCTCATTGTTTAAATGTCAATAATTGTAAAAATGGCATATAATAGTAAAGAAATAAGAGGTTTTATGCTAAAAGTATTTTTATAGTTAGTATAAAGGTGTATGTGTTTTGAGATTACGTTGACGTATATTTTTTTATAAACAGATGTGGAATATCTTGATGTTGAAAACGCAAAAGAGGTATGATGGTTGTACGTACGAAACTGCTTTACGAGAATCTAATATTCTCCGAGATAAAAGTAATATGTGCCACTCTTGACACGCGAACTATTTTCCTCGCGAAATTATTAGTCTCCTTGTCGTGGCACGAACAAAAAATTATGTAAACAGGATTATGTTTTTTTAAGGTTTGGGTTTTACAGTATTTACGTTAACATAAAAATATACAATTAACTTTTTGATCAATTGGTTAAAGTTAATTAAATTGATACTGTGGTGATATGATGTAGCTCTAGTAAATATTACTACTATGATTAGTGTTAGTTTTAATCATAAATAATTTTATTGTCTTTTTATTTTGTGAACTGCTTTTCGGCATATATAGTAACCTTAGTAGATACATATACGGTAAATAATTCTTTTAGCTCAATAACATGCTGAACTTTTATTGTGAACTTATCATAACATGTTTCAATGCATATCACAAATAATTTTAACGGTTATAACCGATGTAAATTTTATAAATTTAAGAATTTACATCAGGAACAATATATTTCTGAAAAAAAAAATCAAGACTTAGCAGTGTATCATAACTGAGTTATGACCAACTTGAATAATTGTATTTCATGACTTTAGTTCCGCGTTTAAATTCATTATTATTACGAGTCAAAAGCTTTGAAGCTTAGAGCACCGAGTCATGTTGTAATGATAATATTAGCTTATTTTGTACTGATTTGATCACTTTTAGCGTCTTCGTCAATTAAATGTAAAATTCATTCCGTTACCATCAATTTTTGATTGTACATTTTAATTGGAATTTCATTGGTATTCGCTTAACCAAATTATCATGGATGACACGTTTTATTTTAACTTAAACTGTATTATCTAAAATGAGCTTAAAATATGCCTAATTGCATTTTTTACATTAAAGTGATTATTGTGAGTTATACTTAAAATGTAGACGTATGCTCTCGGACTTTGTTGTAGGCTAATTTAAATAATATAGTTATGTTGGGGATTATTTCAGTGGATACCGCCCGCCACATAGCGGTCACCTTAAGTTCCAAATATTTTCAATAAATTTTATAAAGTATATTTTTAGTGAACAAAGTTCAGTTTAATAATAATCATTTTGATACCTAGTATACAACTGTTCGTTTAATCTCAAGTTATTTCCAGGTTGGTCACGCGCCAATCATACGTCACGGGGACAATTTTATTTCCACCCCATTTACTGTAAACTGTAAGAGTCATCTGAACGTAGCCAGGTACTCGATGCTTGCAGTGGCGCTAGGATATTGTCTTCATTAAAAAAGTTAGTTTTTAGAAAAGTAGTTGGGCCCTCGCATGATTCGAACTTACGTCCACCAGTTTCTAAACCATAAACCCATACCACTAGGCTACAGAAGCAGTTAACAAAAAATTTATGTGATGTACTATAATATTGTTGTCTGCGACATTAAAAAAAAATTAACCCACAAATATATTTACTTTTAAGCTTTGTTAAAAACGATGTCTTTCGTTTATTTTTGCCCCTATAAGACTACCACAAGGCAACATTGCCCTGACAAGTTAATTTACAACAATGTTGGACTGTGATGTGACGTGTAAATTCATAATGCTGGAGTTTTCACATCGCGTACGTACTGAAGATCTGGCACTGACGTTTAATTTAATTCCAATTTATCTCAAATTTACGCTCGTGGCTCAATATTGAAACACCCACGCTTGAAAAGTTCATGCTTTTCACCGAAAATCATTATTAAATTATTGGTTTCTAACATTTTTTTGTATATGTTAACTTGAAATAGAGTTTATTGAACTATTCATACTAAATAGATGTCGTTTTGCCGTAGAAGATAATAAAAACTTAAGTAAGAAAATGTGCTCCAAAAGTGTTTTATTTCACAGTTATTCTTAGTCACGTATTAACTTATCGATTCAGTTTTTAGTTCATCTGTATCAAACAATCAAAACTGATTTGTTAGGAAAAAGATGATAGATTTAAATCAATGACCATATAGCCTGCTCAAATAAAACCTTACTTCTGTCCAATTCAAATTGTTCTCCGATCAAAATTGCAATAGGGCACATTAAAACCTCATTTATGGTGATATAATGTAAGATTAAAATATAAAATATTGATTTAAAAAAAACCACCGGTGGTGGGTCCCCTTTTTACAGGAGACCGTCTGGGTGGGTACCTCCGCGGTGCCTATTTCTGCCACGAAGTAGTAGTGTGAAAACACCGCTTTGTTCCGGTTTGAAGGGCACCGTAGCCAGCGTATTTACTGGGTAAACGAGTCTTAACACCCTATTTCTCACGGTAGGCAGTGCGTTGGCGATACCACTGGCATTGCCAATGTCTATGGGCGTCGGTGACCACTTCCCATCAGGTGGCCCGACTGCTAGTCTGCCTGCGTATGCCATAAAAAATCATTCAATGTGCATAAAACGTGTACATGACATTTTGATTCAATGATTACATTAAAATATATAAAAGATTTATTTTAATGTAATTTTGATTGCAGTAGCACAAATTGCGGGTTAGTCATCCGACGCATCTTGTTTTGTACACAATTGTTTGATCGGAATGACGTTTGTGCTTGTTTAGTCATTTAAAGTACAACGTGTACTATATATTAAATCTGTTGTAGTATTATGTATGCAGAAACAAAAAAGTTTTCTAAACCTGTCCTTAAACGTAATATAATGTTTTCTCACGTGCATTTGTCCGTTAGGCTTTAATCTGGGTTTATATTACGTTAAACAAAAAGTTTTCGAAAAATAAAAAAAGGTTTCTAGCTTGGTGCTAACTGTGAAGAGTTATATAATTCTTCTTTCTTGTATATGTTGATTTCCTGATTCTTAAACTTCCATAGCAAAATCTTATCGTAATCTCAAAGTTTTATCAGTACCCCAACAGGATGTACTCAAAAAGGGAGCAGATACTAATCGAGGAATGTTTTCACAATTATATGGAAACATAGCGCTCGAAATATGGCAAAACTATGGCACACGAGACCGTTATAAACATCCGTTGCTCTAATGAATTTCGTCATACAGTGCGCTCGTAGCTCTCGGATCGACCGGACAAGCCCGCTCGATCCCCTGCTACCTAGCGCCGTCCTTTGAGCCCACCGTGGCACGCCTCCCCGACGCCGTACGGCGTGGCAGAAGCAAGAAGACTCCGTGTTCGCCGTGCAACAGTGTAGTGATAGTGCTAGGTGTGTGCCGGGTAAAGTGTCGACGTTGAGGCGTAGCGCCTTGAGCGCAAAAAGCTGTGTAGCCGTCTGGTCGGGTGAGTCGTTCCGATTTTGCCTATCAATTTAATTTTCCCCTTTACAGCGTTCAGACACCTTCTGTTGAGATGTAGGGACCCTTTTAACCTTAGTTTTTGTTCTAATTAAGCCACGTCACGTTTTAAATTAAATTTTAGTTAAATAACACGCTCACCACCCTCGTGGTATTTTTAGTATTACTAATAACGTTAGTTTGCTGCACTAGGCAGCAACGTAGGCACTTACCTAGCGCTCCTAAAGCGCTAGAGCTCATATTAGCTATTAGGTTTACACCTCCCTGCTCACTGGGGCGGGGAGGGTAGGTCGCACGACCCCCGGCCTCACCGGGGGAGCTGCATTACTATAAAATAGCGTCTAAAACCCAGTAAATACAAACGCTCAGCATGTGGCACCTCATGCAGGTTGCCCTAGAGGGGATAGGCCTCAATATGGAGGAATTAGAAGATAAATCTCCCGAGGAAATACGTCTAGCCATTCTCGCCGCGGCTAACAATAACCAATCCGCTGCTCCACCCCCAAAAGGGAAAAGAAAACAAAAAATCGCGTGCCTTCACGGAGCAGTCGGATGAATCCGACAAACTAACTCTAGCACCACCACCACCACCTCTGACTCGAAATGGAGGTAGAGCAGGCGTCCCCTGAAGCCAGAGGACTCCGACGCGGAGGTTTCCTCCTGTAGTTTCGCGCAAAAGAAGCGCAAGTTCTAGGCCCTCACCGGCGTCATCGCCAATCCCTGATCCACCAACCAAAGCGCCGGAAATCGTCGGCTAACGAACTTTCACACTAGGCCAACACCAGGCCATCTGCCCCAGCCACCCAGGGCCTTTGCCCAACCAATCCCAGGCCTTCAGCCACCGCCGCCTCACGGCCAACTAGCATCCGCTGCCTCACAGCAACCGCCGCCTCACGGAACCAAACAACGTCTCACCCGAGACAAAAACCACCCCCAATCTTTATTAGATCTAAAGATAAATGAGCAGAGCTCCGGTCAGCTCTGTCCAACAGAGTAAAGTTCACAGCGTCAGATTCCGCAACCGGAATAAATACAACTAGAGACGGTCGCCGCGCCTGTCAAGTCACAACATTCTTAAATACAACAATTATTATTATCATACTTACGCGCTCCTGGACGAGCGCGTCTCGACAGTAGTCAAGGGGCTGCCTGAAGGAGATGACAAACCGAGGAAATACAATTTCCTAAAATCGGAAAACATTCCGATATATCTCAGTTATGCGCCCCACGCTACCCCAAACTAAAAGCCTTTCAACGTGGTCCTTCTACCCCAGGAGCGTTCCCCGAGGGAAAAAGGTCTACGACCTAAACATATCTCGCGACATCGGTCGCATTAGCTTCGAAGCCCCCGTAAAAACGGAATCCCAGGACAGTGTCACAACTGTCAAATCTTTGGGCACTCAGCCCGCAACTGCCACGCGCGTCCTCGATGCGTGAAGTGCCTCGGCGATCACGGTACGCCTGACTCCCCGTCCACGAGACAGAATACCTTGCTCACATTTGAGCCGCCGGCATGCGTAAACTGCCAAAACACCGGTCCACGGCTAACTACTTTGGGATGCCCAAAAGCTCCTGCAAGCGTAAGCCACCACCACCCTCATCCGTTCCCAGGCGCCCACCAGTGCCATCCTCACACCCTCCGCCTTCCACCACTTCGGACCGCTCCGGCGTGGCATTACCACGCGCTTCCGCGAGCGCCACCACCAACATGGCAACAACAGCCACCGCGTCAAAACGCGCGAGCGCTCCGCGTAGCGCCGCACCCGCGCACCACTCAACAAGCGCCCGCGTAGCGCGCCGTACGCCAGCCATAGCAATGGCAGCGCTGGGAGCAACCTCGAACAAGTAGCCGGACAAATCGACTTCGCTGAACCTGATAGATTAACTGAGGAGTTCGACGCCGTCGCCGGAAACTTCAGCGCGCGATTGGCCATACTGAAGATAGGCACCTAGTAGAACAATTTCGGGACAACATGGTAGTAGCCCATACTAAATAGGAATAACGGCCCGGGCCAGTCTAAAGCCACGCGCAATTAACATCGTCTTTTAACGCGAACGGTCTCAGCTGATAAAAGACCGTAATATCAAATTTCATTCGAGAAAACGACGAGACATTCTTACTAGTGCAGGAGACTTTCCTAAAACCTCAGCAGAACCGATCCTAAAATCGCGAACTATAATATAATCAGAAATGACAGGGCCGGCGCTAAAAACGGCAGCACTCATATATTACAAAAGTCACTGCACTGCGTGAGCAATCGACACGCCGTCGACTCTTGTGCATTTAGAAGCCTCGGTCTGTCGTCTAGCCATGACTGGACACGCGCGTTAACAATAGCTTCGGTCTATCTGCCGTGCAAAAAAACTCTCACGCAATAGAATCTGATTTCAAAGCGCTATTCTCACTAGGAGCGCCGTCATTTTGGCCGGCGATTTCAATAGCAAGCACATCCGATGGAATAGCACGTTAACAAGTAGACGCGGTAGAGAGCTTGACGCCCTCACAGACCTGCTTAATTTCAGTGTTGTGGCACCTATGAACCACACACATTATCCACACCAAGCGCATCAAAAATCGGATGTGCTTGATATTGCACTTCCAAAATGTTAACCTCACTTTCAGAGGCATAGAGGTCCTCCAGGACCTAACCTCAGATCACCGCCCCGTAATGCTCAAGCTAGGACCCGCGGACTCACCTAATCTCATTAAAAAGACCATAGTCGACTGGCGTAAACTCAAGTCCCAGCTAGACTGCACTAGCTCGCCACACCTTGATACCATCCCTCAAGTCCTGCACAGCGCTAATGACACAAATCTTGCCGCTCATTGCGCCTCAATGCACGTCCAAAGTGTCGTCGAGGCCTCCTCGAGACAAGCCCCAGTGGAGGAAAACCCCGCTGGGCCTTGCCAAGCTGACTAGACCTCTTGCGACGCAAAGAGGGCAGCGATTCGTGCCTAGATTGGTATCCAACCGAACGGAACGAAGGCAGATTACGTGCTCTTGAACATCAGTCCAAGACGCGCATAGCTGAATTCAGGAACGATCGGTGGGATAACGATCTCAGCAATATGCATCCTTACCATCTCGCCTTTTGGCGAATTCCCAAAAGCCTAAAGGCGGCACCGGCCTCCCGCGATGCCACCATTAATCCAACCCAACCCGACACCCCAGCGTTTTTGGATGAAGAAAAGGCCGAATGCTCTAGCTGACAGCCTCGAGGCTCAATGCACCCAGCACTCAACCGGTGGACGCCGCTCATCTCCGCAAGGTAGAGAGCGAGGTCGACCGATTGAATAAAATACCACCGCGCGATTTAGCTTCACCGGTTACGGAGACCGAAGTCGAGTCGATAATTAAAACCTCAAACCACGGAAAGCCCGGGCACCGATGGAATTTCAACTGCGTCATTAAAATCTTGCCAACACACCTGATTAGCGCCTTGTCCTTATCTATAACGCAGCCTTTCCAATGGTATTTTTCCAAACACTTGGAAAGAAGCTTGAGATTATAGATTCTCAAACCTGGTAAACCACCATCCTTACCTACCTCATATCGTCCCATTAGCCTCCTCAAGGGTTTTGGGAAAATTTAGAACGCCTTATCCTAGCCCGCTTACTCGAGTTTTGAATTCGAGAGGGTTGCCAGTTCAGTGCAATTTGGCTTTCAGGCCAAACACATATCAAATCCAAAATGAGATATGGCCTACATACGGAGCCTCTTTTCCTCGACGTGGCAGGGCTGTTCGACAAAGTGTGGCACGAAGGGCTTATATACAAGCTTATAAGCTCGCGGTGCCCGACCGTCTCGTACTCATATACGAGACTTTCTCCGAAACGAACGTTCCGTTACCGCGTTGAGGGTACAAAATCTCAACCCCACCGGTCCTAGTCGGCGTACCACAGGGCTCCGTATTGGGCCCTATATTATTTACCCTGTATACCACAGACATCCCACTCCACAAACACGTAAGCACCGCCTTGTTCGCAGACGATACTTGCATTTATGTATCCGGAAAATGTCCTATCCTCATAGCTCAAAGACTCCAAGCCGCGGCCACGACCCTAGGGGAATGGTTTCGGAAATGGAGGATTGAGATTAATCCTTCCAAAAGCGCAGCTGTACTATTTACGATACGGCAGCGCCTATCACTCCCATCCAAAATCCGCCTCCTTGACTGCCCAATCCCTTGGGTAGATCAAACCAAATACCTCGGGGTAACACTCGACAAAACCTTATCCTTCGGTCCTCACCTCACCAAAGTCAAAAATAGAGCGGCATTTGTCCTAGGCCGCCTATATCCCTCTCATTAATCCTAAAAAGCAGCTATCCCCGTAATAAGTGCTGCCTCTACAAAACCGTAATCCGTTCTATCATGACCTACTCAGGCCCTGTATTTGCTCATGCCCCACAAGAATCATATTCACAAATTACAAGCACCAGTTACCAAGCATAAATCCATAAATCATAAACACTTCAGGCGAGCGCGCCATGCCATTTTGGAACCGGACGATAAAACCACAAATCATGCAGGCTCGGCAAAAGCACAACCACTCAATACATACCGGTCCGCCGACGAGGGCAACCATTCACCTGTACACTAGGTACCGGCACTGCCGGCCGGTTTTCACCAAGCAGATAGGTCGGGTAAAAACTCGTCACAATTAAGTCCTAAAAGCAACTGATCGAGCCTAGGTTCGGCCCACCGGGGCGCCCTCGATACATGTGGCTAACGGGTATAGGAAAGGACAAGATAAGCGGCTGATCGAGCCGAGGCTCGGCCCTCGTGGGCACCCTCGATCAAGCACGCTCACGGGTAAAACTAATGGCAGCCCGAGCCGAGGTCCCCCTTCAGGGGTCCCTCGGAGCTAAGCCAAAAATAAGAGGTGAAGTCTGTGCACGCTTAAAGTTGCACAGCCCCTCGACTCCGTTGGGTTGTAGCGGTTCACTCCACCAACGTGATTTTATCATAAATAAGTAAATAAGTATGAATTTCGTAAAATCCACTCTTATATAATTCTTTAGAATTTGCCTGAATCAGAGTGATTTGATTGTTCTTAATTATCACAGATAAACCATAAATTTTTAAACACAACCATTATCTGTTCTTAAAGAGCAAATACAGACATGAAAATATGTGTCATTAAAAAACACCGGTCAAGGTTATTTTAGGACCGATTGTACCTTAATCTAGGAGTTATAAATATAATTAATGCAATGTCTCATAAAAGTTTAAAGTGTTTTAATGCAGACGTAATAAAAATAATGATATAGAACGCTATTATGGCATGTATATACGAGGATATAGATAACGAGGTTGGTATATGAGTGTCATGTTCTCCTACTGCTATGATAGATCTGTTAACAATCGAACTTCATAGAGAATAATTGCTGATTGTGTACAAAAATGTTCTATAACCATAATTTTGTTTTTCATTAGAAGAGAGTTAAGATGT
>JAGSMT010000385.1:0-268085 GCA_029286875.1 Lamproptera curius
TCATGTTCAAAGTGTTACGTCTTTTTTCTTCATTGTATCCTAAAAAGTTTTTATATTCAACACATTATAATAATACGGAATTTATATGTAAATGCACAGACAAACGTCTCCTATTGAGTGTGATTATATTAACGACAAAGCAATTTTATATGTGTCCTATGCTCATAAAAGATTTTTTGACACTTTTCTTTAATTTCATTTTTTTATTATACTGCCGTTAGATTTTATGAGATGACATAGCATGCATTATCAATAATTCGTATGGATGTACTAGTTTTGAAAATAGTTTTATTATAATTTAATAATGACTGTTATCACATTAATATCCAAGAATAAGAAAATTGTATTCCGTCATATGATTGATAATGCGATTTTCGTATTAATTCTCATTTATTTTTTTTCTTGTATTTTTGTTACTTAATAACGAAATAATTGTTAAATTATGACTTGCCATCTGAGAAAGTACCACCAAGATGCAGATTTCTCCGCAAGCCAATGGTTTAAAGCAACTTCTACCCCACGGTTTAAAGAGCACCGTAGCCAGGGTAATTACTGTAATATGTGTCATATTTCCTATCGCAGGCCGGCAAGCAGATTTGTGGCATCGTATTTTCTCTTCTGCATTTGTTATGGGAAGGACATATTACTTACCATCAGGTGAACATGCTGCTTGGCTCGTCACTTTAACAAATAATAAATAATCATTAAAACTATAATTCACTTACCATAATTAAGGAATTTCCAGAAACAGAATGCATTGCTTATATGGTAAAGTTTCAATTCAATATTAGATTTTACGATAAATTAAGCATGATTATATACACATTTTCACACATCCTCGACTTCTTGTTTGCAAATATATTTTGAATATAAGATTGAATGTAACGTTAAATAAATACTAGCAAAACGGGAACAACAAAATTGATTCTTTAACAAATTAAATAACTAATCATAATCATCATTTGTGTAATGTTTTGTAAGTTAAGCAACTCTTAGATTCATCAGTCAATCAGTTTTATTATGTTTTCACATAAAATTAAAAAAAACACATTCTTCTTTATTTAAAAACGAAACAAAGGTGAAAGAAAGGTATTGATATATTCATAAAAGGCACATTTCATAAAAGCGTTTTCCTTAATCCAAGTACAGCCGCAGCAAATTCAGCTTACGTCAACCCAAAACCTCGTATTTTGAAATTTATTTCATACACATGGTGGTTTTTGTTTTCGCTTTTTCCTGTTAACTAAAAAGAAATACCTTCCTAATGTATGTGTTACTTTTGTTAATTAATTGGAACTAAGGCACTGGTTGTTTTTTAATTTATTATATATATATATATATATATATTATGTATATATAGTTAAAACGTAGCAATATGTCATAACTGTTGCCCTATTGTCCTCCGTAAAACTTAAATTAAATAACTTATAACTACATACAATGTCATAACTCATTAATTCACATAATATAGATTTTTAAATTAATAAAGTTTTTTGGTATACTCTTCTTCTTCATTTAGTTTACTAATGACAGATTGTTTTTATCTAAAAGTACAATTTGTAACGTTTTACCTAAATAAATGGCACTAAAATTACGGATTTTGTGGAAACATGTCAACGGTTTTTAATTGAAATGGCACTCACCGAAAAATTTTAGTTTGCAAATTATGAAATGTACAAAGTTTTAATCCGACCACGTTGTTATTTGAACGATGCAATTTAATAATGTTGTTACGCTCTAATGTGTTTTTTACTCTGCTTTGTTCTCTACTATGTTTAAGTTATAAACGATATTTTTAAGAATAGTTGAATCCCATGATGTATAAATTAAATTAGGTTATGCTGAACAAGAGAATGAAATAACTCAACTCTTTAACTCTCTCTTTAACTCCTTATGATTTGAACCTCATCGTTCGCAATGATATATTTATTGTGCAATTGAATTAGACGCATTAATGAAACGTACATAATAAGGTCTATTTATAAAGTTAAAATTGCTTTATTAAATTCATTTATTGGCCAAGTATTTAAGATTTGGCCATTTTTAGCCATTTAATAAATAATTTTATTTAAATTTATTTTTTTCGCACCCAGATTGTTGATGTATCAAACAAATTTATTTGTACGCACATCTGCAGTATTTCACATGTAGTAAAAAATTCAAAATATCAAAAAAGTCGTCAATGCATAAGGATTCGCGCATTTTTAATCTACGCTTAAGATATATCTTTTTCGCGTGTTTTCCGATTATCGTGCGACGTATAAAAAACAGGACTTTTCGGGTATAGAGATATCTGAAAAGAAAATTTCTACAAGAAACTAAAGCGCGAAGAGTTTTAGACAGAACTAATGTAAATCGTCTGGAAAAATTTGAAATTTACATTTCTTGGTGTGACATCGCTTTCTTGATATTTAAATAGCCGTCTTTCAAAAAAATCACGTCCCGTGATATAAGAAAGGAATATGACTTAATCTAGTTAAAACTAACAATATTCTATTTTCACCATGATTTAAGTCTGTAGTTTCGTGTTCTTTTTTTTCTGTTGTTCGTGATTCAGTTCTATTGAATCTCACATACAAACTGAAGTTTTTATAAATATTATCCGCATTTAAAAATTATGCTACTTCCTTTAAACATTCTTCTGAATTCGTACAATAAAAGATTAGTTAATAAAACTTAATAGGTCACATCAAATAGCTGTGAATTTTATCCTTATTAATGATGTAGAATAGCAGTAAAGTACGCCTGACAGGTACTGTAAGATATTTTCGCACGACGCTCTCCGCGGAACATTTTCCTTACAAACGACAGTCATTAAGAACGACATAGTACTGGTTATATTTAGCTACGATACGCCAAATAACTCGAAAGAATACTGTTTTGTGATATCCAATCCTAAAAATTTTAACAAAAAAAATTACAGTTCTAGCAACGTATAACTATTTTACGCAAAGTGCTCTCCGTAGAAAAATGCTCCCCTTTTTCTATCACTGCATTTTAAATCTTTGATAACTTTTAAGGTATTCATTTTATCAAAATGTCGTCTATAACACGGTTTATGTGCAAATAATGAAGAATTTTTTTTATTATAATAACTAATATAGTTTTGATGTACAGATAATTTATGTCTATTAAAACTGTATTATTTTAAATAAGCTTTGAATGTTTGTGATTGCTGTTTTTAAAAATGTTTACATTAAAATGCTTTTTGTGCGTTATTCTTAAAACATGATTATACGCTATTGCAGACTCTGTTGTAGACTAATTCAACAGTACAATTATGAAAAACTTACTTTTATGCCTATTCTTTTATGGTTTGGGCAGCATTTGTAATTTAATTGCATGAGGTAGTGATTTTTGGTAGCATATTTTTTATTTCTCACAGTTTTACTTTATCACAAAATAAAAAAATGTGACCAGTGGGCATCCAATATTTTCACATCACATACACATCATCAGCCTTTGTTAGTCCACTGCTGGACATAGGCCTCCCTAATACACACCCCTATCCATTAGGGTTTGGACCGTATCCCACCACGCTGGTCCAATGCGGCTGGTGGTGGACCGACTTTTACATGCCCATCCGACGCATGGATCATCTTACTTTTCAGACAATTGGGTGATCGGCCAAAATTGCCCTAACCAACTAGGAAACAACAATGAAAATTTGTTGCGTCCCCGCAGATCCGAACCCACGACCTCCGATTTCTAAAGCACACGCCCATACCACTAGGCTACGGAGGCAGATATTTTTCATTTGAAAAAAAAATTAACAAAACCCGAGCGCTTGGAGCGGAGCAACAAGGTAACACATATAACAAAGCATAGGTACGCTCCAAATTCATTACCTTTTGGGAAGGCGGTCAAAAAGTACATAAACGTATGTTTCTATCGTTTCTAAGACCCGGAACCCGAAACCTATATTTTAAATATTATTTGCACTGGGAGGACTTATTTTTTGCATAACTTATTCTGTTTATCTTTTATTCATTCAATGAAAAGTACAATAATAAAAATAAATATCAAGGTGGTATATTTTCTTATATAACATAATAAATTTTTCCTAGTCGTAACATGATTTTAATACTTTTTGTTAGTAGAATGATAGAAATGTAGTAAATAAACAAAATCAGATTGTATACGAAGACAATTTGCTTCAAGTTATAATGTATTTAAATATTTCTTTTATGTAAAAGTTCGTATATAATACAAAAATAACAGTATTATAAACGGTAAAGTATATTGGTAATTAACGTATTAACCATTTATCGATAATGACCCATCAGGACAAATAAAAAATAACTCAAAAAAATATACAAATATGTAAAATACCAACATATGTAACGAAATTTATCCTTTCTATAATTCATCATGAAAAATAAATCTAATTTCTGTTAGGTAAGCAAGATTTGTGGCATAGCTGAATGTTTTTTAATTTAGGAATTTATTGAGATTTTTTAGATAAATTTGATACCTACTCTTAGAACTATTTTCCTAGATGCTATAAAAGCTACATATTTTATTATAAATATTTATAGGTAAACTATTTATGACTTGAGTCACGGATATTTCAGTATGTATAATTTGGACACCACACAATAAAATGCTAGTTAATAACAAAATTATGTATACGTAAAAAATACAAATAAAAATAAAAATGGGCTAATCACAACTTTCTCAAATTATGTAGTAAATTAAAAGGAAGCTTAAGTCAAAATTTCTACATTAAATGCAACTACGTTTTAATACGCTCTTGGCTAAAGGGCAAAAACAGCGACGTAGGACATAGCGTACGTTGTAACTAAACCTTTAACGCACAAGGCTCACTTCACCGCCGCGAGTTATTAAACAACCATTTCAACTTCTAAACTTTCCGCTGTTGCACTTTAGAAACCATTAACTTTACTAGTTAAATATGGAAGAAAGAAATTGATTTTTACATAATAAAGCTTTTATGAACAATAAAGCATAACATAATAAAGCTCTTATTAATACAGAAGATGATTTGACTTATTTTATCGCCTAAAATATGAATAATGCAGTCAAAATTACAAGACGATTTATAAGAGACGCCAAAGCTTACTTCCTGTTATTTATTCGAAATTTTTTTGTTAATTTGGACAAGTTAAGACATAAAATAATATTTTGTTTATCTGTAAAAAAATTATATAAAGTGGCATAAATTGCTGTTAATACTTTTTCAGCTAATTCCAACAGATATCTACAAAACAGAATGCCAAAATCAATTTTTGAATACAAAATCAATACCGGTAAGGTAAATGTTATATTTCCCCAAATTAATCGAATAAAAGCGAATTTAAAAAACATTTTTGTTCTTTGAAAATTATTTATTTTGGTTTTAATGGATTAAAAAAGCCCGGTTCCCAGATCTTAATATCCGTTGGGTATTTTAAAATGTGAAATGATTTTTGAAAATTTCTGCCCGAAATTGGGATTTTTAAATTTAAGATTTTTTGCAAAATATATAAATGTTATCTATACACTTATCAATTTTAAATTAACCAATATATAAAATATTTTGCATTTTAAATTTGTTTATTCAGGCGAACACTACGTAAATAAAAACCATTTTAATGTCTTCAAAAAAATAATGACTTAAAATTTTTTGGCCATTTGTTTCAACTTCCGAGTTCAAAAACATTGAATTATACGCATCCACCAATATTGGGCAAAAGTTTGTTTGTTGTCGGTTAAAAATTTCTTGCCATTTTCATCCGGCAAATTTAAATTAAAAGTTTATTTTTTACAAGAAAAAGCCCAAATAAAACATATTTGGTAAAACAAAAAAACGTTTTTGTTTCCCCAACAAACATATTTCGCCCATATTCAACTTTAAACAAAGCCAAAAATCGTTAAAAATGCTGGGAAAATTGATAAAAATTAAGTTATATTAAAATTTCAAAAAATCAAAAAATTTAATTTAATAAGACTACAATTTGTTAGCTCAATGATTTATTTTTTATAAAAATTTTAATTTTGGTTAATTTTGCGGGTTATGAAAAAATGGGGAGTAAATTTTGATGCGTGTCAAAAATTAAAGTTTATAATGAAAACGGGAAATGAAAAGGTCCATATTAAAGGATAAGGTTGTTTTTTAGGAAATAGGTTTTTTTTTTGGAGGTTGTTGATAATTGCTCTATGAGTTAGGATTTTGGTTCGTTTATTATATATATATTATTATTAATAATATATTTTATATTATTTAAATTTCTATTAAATATATTAATTAAAATAATATTATAAAAAAATAATTTTTTAATGATGTTTATTCAACGATATAACGGTAAATTTTTATTCATTTAATATATCAAATTTGATTTATCATAAACGTTTTAGATAAGGCCATCAGTCACACATAATCAAATTTATTTATAGTACAAGGCCAACACCTTAGGAATTCTACATTTGTGCAAAGATGGCGTGAATACCATTATGGATATATCAAATACGTCTTTGAATCCATAAATTCTTAACAATTATTTATGATTATTCATTAAATCTTCTTTTAATTGTCTTAATTTTTTGATTATATTACTTCTATTTGTGAATATTGTGAAAAAATAGTTTATATACTTTTCAAGTGCTAAATAATTGAGGTTAACTATCCGTATTATATTGTATTGTAATTAATTATTTGCATGCAATTAAAACTATTTTTAATGATGCCAAAGAAGTATAACTTCAGCAATATATCCCACCTTTTTACAACAATAATAATAGAAAAATTTTACCAAGATTATTGAAAATAATAGTTATGTAGAAAAACAGTAAATAAAAAGACCTGTGCTTTAACACATGAGACAAAAAACATTATATTACCAAATCAATATATTGTTTTATATTGACATAACTGTAATTTTTTCGAAGATACTTTTAAAGAATATTTAATATTATTTTAAGAGACTAATAAAATTTTATCAAACTTGATAAAGAACATTAAAGACAAAATCGGTTTCCATTTTGAACAAAAATTATTCCATATTATTTAATTTTAAACTATATCTCTTTATAACTTACTTGCTGCAACTAATTTGTTACAATTTACAGCCTTGCCAAAAACGGCATCCGAACGGTACAAGCTAACGAGCCAGTTAAGAACTAAGCATATAAAGATTGGGACCTATTAAATGCCTGTAAAATATTTTAACCAAGAAAGTTGTTCCGATATTGAGCGTTTGGAACAGAGTGACCTTTATCTTGGAGTCGACTATTCCTCTCATCAATCCTATCAGGTTATCACTCCGCAACAAATTGACCCTCCTCAAAACCGTAATTGTCCTATGATGATTAAGAGTTTTAACAATCCAAATTATTCATTCTAATAGTACTGGATTGTTGAAACTATCACTATATATTCTAGTATATTCCAATACTGTTGGCTTTTTAAATAATGTTTTATGTATTGTTTCTTATGTTCAATCAGCCATGGAAAGTAATAATATCACGCTATGACTATATAGACGGAAATAAACAAAGTTCTTAATAGTTTAAAGTCGTAAGTTATTTCGGACTAGAAATTATTGTTTATTTTTCGCTGTTATGCGCTGCCTGACAAGGATCGTTGCAAACCAGTAAATACGCAGCTAGGCTTCGCTTTAAACCAGAACAATAATATTTTACACACACTACTTAGCGTCAAAATTGGTATCACTCCAGATGGCCCCTGTAAACCTTGTGGTTTAGAGGGTTGCTCCTTACCACCAAGACCAAGTTTCTTTTATCTAGCTAACTATTAGATAATAAAAACGAGAATGGGTCATATAACTTAAATAATTATTAAATCACTTAATAAAATAAAGCATCTAATTATATACTACTGCTATTATTGCCGAGAATTATTTTTTAAAAGACCAAAAAATGTAAAAACTTACAATATGTAAATATCAATGACTATCGATATTCTTTTACAGTTTAGAGTTTTGGTGACTAGTTTTGAAATCTAAACATCATTACAGTGAGATTCACATAAATTTTCATTTAGTTGATTTAAAAAAAAGTTTTTATTAAAAAAACTCAAAAATATGTTAAAACGTGAAGATGGTGAGTTGGAGAGTTGCATCAGCGACAAGTATTTTAAATTTGCTCCGAAGCTTTTGATGATAAACAAAATAAAAAGGTTCATAACGAACTCAAGGGATCATTGAGCACCATAAACATTACTGAGTAAGTGTCTTTATATATTAATATTACAAAATTAAAATATTTTATTACTAAGAACTATTCTTCCATCTTCAGTCACAAAGTTATCATGGGTTTTATAATCCATCCAGATTTATCGAATACCAATTTTACCAAGGCGCTTTACGGATCATCAAATAAATAAATCATAGTAACTTTTCAAACCCTCAGGCAAAATGCTACTAGTATGAAGACTCTCCGTCTTTGAAAGTCGGTCCAAAAATAACACTAAACTGAGTAAATTCGACTTGTGCTCTACACTCCAATGATCCGATTTTTGTTCATTCGTTTTTTAAATAATAGATATTAGCTGTATTAGTTCCAATTTTTAATAATTTTGTGCTAAGAAGTACGAAATTAAGAATATTGTAGCACCAAAACACTACATCATGGATTACATTGCAAATGATGTCAAGAACTTCCAACCTAAGACAGCGGTATATTCACTACAATTAATAACTATCTAAAAATATTTTACGTAGATTTATAAATATTTTACAAAACTTTAGATCTTTGATTTATCTATTGAGCTAGCACGACTCTGCTGGGTCACCTAGTATACAATAAATTTTCCAACATATTATGTTATACACATATATAAACATACAACTATTTTAAAACGATAACTTTCACTTCAAGCGAAGGCATTCGCGAATTGATATATAGATTCAATAAATATTGTGTCAAGGTTGGAAAGCATTTCACTCTTCAGCTTCTTTCAGAGAAGTAACGACCCTCTTGGTGTCAATAAGGCAAGTTTTATAAGTATCTTGCAAACTTATATTTAAGACTAACAGTAAATTTATTCAAATTAAACTCTCCGATGTGTTGCTAACAATTTTCGCCATTATATCATTAAATAATAAAAACAGTTTTTATAGTATATTTTTGTACATATTTTTTTTAAATGCAGGTAGGTAGTTTTTACGGTATTTATTAATTTAAGTTTACCTTTACTTCTGCATTAGATATTTATGTTTTCATTGGTACCGATTCGCCATATACCTTTTATTATCTTTCCGACTCAAAAAAAACAATTAGATGTCACATATTGTTTACGGCCAATTACGTGACTGTTTTAATTTGTGTCGTAAACCTTTTATTAAAAAACACTTCTAATTTTATTATCCCTTCGTTAAATACTTACGTAAAAACATTAATATTTCTCCAACAGAAACAGAGAAACTTGCTTGAGTAATTAAATTAAAAAATATGGAAAAACCTTTAGAGATAAATGCAAAATCTTTTTATTAAATGGTACCGATGCCTTTATCAGAATTTAAAAAGGATATCTCATCAGCATAATAAATATTCTGATCAAAAAATATAACAAAAGAGCAAATTTTAACGTAAAATGTTTATATCCTAGATTAGTTATGAAAAACTTAATACAAGGTCGCTACACGCTCAAATTAAAAGTGAGACTGGAATATTGTTGTAATTTCCTTTCCGAGCATCGAAAAAAAATATTACATTAATTCTTTCAAAAATAAATATTTAAAAAGAAGATGTTGGTAATAACTATGAAAAGCATCATTTTATATAATTATAATAAAAGTTTTGTATCATTAAAATACATAAATTTACTAAGCCAAAGAAAACTTGAAAATCAGATCGTACAATTCGATTGCTTTATCCTATTATAATTGCATTATAAAAATAGTAATTAAGGGAAACGATTTAAGATAAAAGATAAAGTTATGAAGTTATTGTGAAATGTTTAAATTACTATTACAATTTACCTTTAGATAAAAGTTACAACGACGCTCAACGCCAACTTTATATAAAATTAAATTCGAAAAAGGGTACAAGATTATGAGCTGATGTTATCTGAAATTTATACGGGCCACTTGTTTTTTTTTTTATTTATAAGTATTATAATTTTAACACGTTATGAAAAATTTGTAAAAAAAATTTTGTATGCAATATTTGACATGGAATTGTTAGTTTTTAAATATAGTAATTAACGTTGTCTTACTAAGTATACCTTACATTAACTTTATTGCGTATTAATAAAATTTTACTGCGATTCTCAGTATTCGCTATTCAAATATTCATTCGTATTTAATAGTTTTTACTTGACTTTTGTCAGGATTAGTTCTTTTAAGGAGATTTGATTAAAATTAAAAATAATAACTATACGTGGTAGATACCTACCTTTCTTATTTATATTGACGCCGCACATGACATTTCAGTAAATCAATGTAACCCGAACGCATAATAAGCTATAGAATATCAAATTCAATCAACATTTTCTACCACAAAAACGGCTCTACGGTCAATTGCTCCCTTTGTTGAAACAAATTAAGCAATCAACAAAATCACTTTGCGCCTTTGTCAAAATGAGAAATGGTTACGTGTGCAGTTGGATACTTGATATGTTTTTATAAAATGAAAACTACTTATATTATTATATAAAGTAATTTAAAACTGTAAAAGTAAGATGAATAATACAGTTTCACGGATTTTACGGCGTTACTTTCCAATAAATGCTTCCCAGAGTCCACGTTCACGGCACGAACGGGTATAATTTTTAAAGACTTTAATTCTCAACATCATTCAAATCCATATAACTGTATTATTAGTCGTGTATAGTACACGACAAAATACGTTACGTAAATTACACACGTTTTTGTATACAACAGAAAGTAGTATGTTTTAATAAAACATCATTATATATTAGAGTATATTGATATATTAATATTTCATTTCAAGTTCATTACAATTAATTTCATAATATTTATATTTTACTTCTTTTTTGACGGTATAGTTTCTTTCTAATTTGTTGGATTGTGCTCATGACACAATATAAATAAAATTAAATTGTTTCTTAATTAAATAAAAATAAAAATGGCAAATATTATTTAATATACAACTTATAAATAAGTCTATTTTGGACAATCGTTTCATAGCTAGTAATTTATCTCAACCAGAAATAGTAATAAGTTGAAAAGTTATTGTGATATATTGATATTTTAGGAATATTGTTTTAGTAACTGCTTAGTAATTTTATAGTTAAAAGTAAGCGTATTTGGTGACGCATGGTTGTTTACAAGATGGAAGTCAACGTAAGGTATCAAACATTTGATACACTGTGAATTTATTAAATGTTATATTTTATTTTATTGTTACTTTTTTTGTTTGTGATTGCTTGATTCATTTATGCTTCTTTTATTAAAATGTAAAATCAAATTAATTCTTAACGATATTGAAAAGGTAAAAGTTAAATTAAGGGAAATTAATATAATTTTATAATATGTTGCCATTGTATACATTATTGTCTACAAACATAACCATACTAGTAGGATTGCGTACCAAGCCCTAGATGGACATCTTATTTTATTTGTTTTGCTTTATTAATCTAGCCCTAAGGTAACGCATAAAAATTTTATGAAATACATATTCAATTGTAAGCAATTTGTTTAGCTATCGAGCAGTCAGATATTAAACGGTTTGTAGAATATACTATCAGTCAGATGTCTCAACAAATGTGCAATGTCTGCTTAGTGTTTTCAATGTGCCATAAACGAAGCGCAACTGCGGTGAACACGCAAAGGCATTCACTGAAAGACTCTTTGGCAATGTAAGCAAACAGAAAATTGTCGGACCATTTAAAAGTTAAATATTATTTTGAGGGAATTTTATAACTTCATATGCCTTTGAACACGGTGCTCTTTGTATCATGAAACAAATAATAGTGAATTAAAATATCAAAACTGGATGGTTCATCCAAAGAAATTTAAACAAAATCTTAAAGTGTACCAATCTACTCATGAAAATTCTGGTTTAGTTTAAAACATGTACCTTAACATACATAATTTGTTTTATAATGTTAAAAATTACATGATTTATCCGTACTAATATTATAAATGCAAATGTAAGTCTGTCTGTCTGTCTGGCTGTCCATCTTTACTACTTGACATGGCTTGTCGATGTCAAGAATTTAGGCACATACTTAGAATAAACTGAATACTGGTACAAAAAGGACGTAGGCTATTATTTATTTATTTTTGCGATAGGAATGGTCGAAAGATTTAGAATAGGGGATAAAAATAAGGAAGGAACACAAAATGATGAAGTTTAATATTTAGATACTCAAAACAAAATGCGAAAATAAAACCCCTCATTTATATTATACTATATAGTACTTATATTTTAATACACATCGGGAAATTGCTACAATTCCACGCGGATGAAGTCGCGGGTAACAGCTAGTTGAACATAAATAGTTCGTTAGTGAGCAGCTATGAACGATAGGACGACGGCATTTACAAAGCCCAACAAGAATAATATTGTCATTTCTATTAAGACCTGTTTGCTTATGTGGTAACTGATTGGAAACCATACATCGGTGCAACTGTTTTGTTATCAACTATTAATCTTTTAAGTAATACACGTACTGACCGAAGAAAGCATTTTTTTTTCAGTTCGTTTGAATTTTTGATTTAAAAAAAATGTAAAAAACTGTTTATGCTGTTTGTGTAAATTTATGGACTTTTTCACACAGTAAGTTATAAGAAGCAATTTTGTACGGCTAAACTGATTTTACGCTCGCCTGATTTGCCTATTAATGACCTCGTCCGACTATAGGTACTTTAGGAGCATAGTGATCTCTGCATCACGTAATTTCCGTAATGCCCGAATCCCATGAGACTGGAGTATACGACGATTTTAACTTGGTTTCATCTATACAAAGGCCATTTTTGGAATGTAATTTGACCGTTACAATCAACTCCTTTTTACTGCTATTAATAATCTCATATGATCTATTTAATGATTTTAACTTCTTGCAAAAATGGTTCAATAATCACTACATAGATATGTATGCAATGAATCCCTCGGCTGTACAATTAATTTAAAGTATAACAAACAAAAAATTTAAATATACCAACTAAAGATTTCTAGTAGCAATCAAAATATGTCTAATACTCAAATTCAAAATCAAAATAAATATCATATATTTAAAATATATTGAAATATTGGCCAAAAAAAATTTTTGATGTAACCCAATAATGTGTCAAAATGATTTTTGTAATAAGAAATACAATTTCATCAAAACCCTTTTCTTTAGAGTTAAGCTTGTGTTCATATTAACTACATTGTTCCAAAAATCCAAGGCAATATCGTCGGCAACTGTAAATCGATTTTCGTTCGCTTATTCGAAACAGTGCTTCGCCTAGTTTTACTTCTTTGGCCAGCCAAGTTCGGTAGGCGCCAGCTAGGAAGAACTTGCATTTAAGACAAATTTCAATGTGGCTTTAAAGAATATACCGCCTCCGTAGCCTAGCGGTATTAGCCCTTGCTCTATAAACCGGAGGTCAAAGATTCGAATCCCGCGGAGAAACAACTTTGTGTTATTGTGGTTGTATATCGTTGTTAACCAACCAGTGGTTAGGACAATTTGGGTCACCGATCACCCAATTGTCTGGAAAATGAGATGATCCATGTTTCATGATGGATGGGCATGTGAAATGTCGGTCCACTTACAAGTGTGGTGGGATACGATCCTTAAACCCCCGTATTGAAAAGGCGTGCATTGGGGTAGGCCTATGTCCAGCCAGAAGACTAAGACATGCTGATGATCAAAGGATATGCAATCTTGGCAGAGAGGCTTTTTTTTATGGCATACGCGGGCAGACGAGCAGTCGGGCCACCTGATGGGAAGTGGTCACCCACGCCCATTGGCAATACCAGTGCTATCGCCAACGCGCTGCCTACCGTGAGACATGGGGTGTTAAGTCTGGTGTACCCAGTAAATACGCTGGCTGCGGTGCCCTTCAAACCGGAACACAGCAGTGTTTTCACACTATTGCTTCGCGGCAGAAACACCACAGAGATCTCCTGTAAAAAGGGGACCTACCACCAGTAAGAACCGGCTAAACGTGAAATAACACAAAATAATCAATAATCCTTAATAAAACATTAAGTCATAGTGACGGAATTGTGATAAAAATGCCTTTCCATTGACTTGTTTTTGAACTTAAATAATACGAGCTTACAAGAATACAATAGTACATCATTTTTTAGAGTACACTACATTACTAGCAACTCGCCAACCCGCATTGGACCAGCGTGGTGGGATACGGTCCAAAAACCCTCTAAAGGATAGGGGTGTACTAGGGGAGGCCTATGTCCAGCAGTGGACTATCACAGGCTGATGATGATGATGATGATGATGATGATGACATTACTAGTCGTCATTACCCTAAACCTATCAAGATTGCCATTTAGTAAACTATATTAGACAATACAATACAACAAAACCTAATTAAATAATGTCTGAATAAAAATACAATAATTCAGAGTATTTACGCTGCAGGGCACTTTACACGCAAGGCGCTAATTGCATAGCTTTATGCGAGATGTTTCGTTGTGCAGAACAAATTAAAGAAAATAAATTTAAGCTTTCCTTGGAGCGTTCATTTTCACGGTTTTATTTTCTTTTATAAACCATCTTTAATCGGCACTGTAAAAAATTACACTGTTTTAATAAACATGTCTGGTGTAAGTAAATTATTGAAATTCATTGCATGTGGATGTAACTTATGTGCGAGTCTTTACTATACAAAAGAGAGCTAGAATAAATAAATGATAATATTGTAAAAGTTACTGCTACTAACATCTATTGCTTTTGAACATTAAAGTTTCCTTGTTTTATATTTATGTTATCATAAGGATAGACCGTTATTATAATTTATCCTAGATATTAAATATATTTATTTATTTACTATTAATTGAAAATAGATTACAGAGAGTTTAACACTACTAAGGTTTGTGCTAATTCTAAAAAGGAGTGAACACTATGTATTTTTGTAATACTAAAATTTATTATGTACAGTAGAGTACAAGTTTCGTTATACGAATATTAGAAAAGTATTCTTTCCTTACATTTATAAAAAAGGGAGCAACTATTTACTAACGTTATTATTGTTTATATTGAATAAATCACGAATATAGTTAAAAGAAAATGAAAAGGATAAAAACACTATTGATTGGAAAGCAATTTAAAAGGCTATTTATAAAAAATAATTGCTTTAAAAAAGGCTTAATATTGCCTCCTTTTATTTTATTTAATATGTCGGTGCATATTTCATTAATTAATCTAGGAATAAGATAGGCAGCTGTTATTTTTCCCTACTAAATTGTTGTTATCGTGTAAAGCCGGTTTTAGAGCGACGGATCGTGTGTATGTAGAATGGGCGGAATATGTTTTAAAGAGCAATCAAAGTAATGTTGTTTAAGTAAATTTTATTTAATTTGTTAAAAATTTGAGGATTATACAGTGTTTAAGTAATCCATTTAAAATAATTTCTAATCTGAATTTATAATTAATAGGAATATCAGTTTGAAGAATTTTTATTTGTAGTTCGTAAATTTTATTAACGAATATTGGATATGTGGATTCGGTAAATAAAAATCATTAGGTAAATTTGATTGTAAACATAAATATCATTTAATCTGTCTCAATAATAAATCAATTTAGGTTATATGCATGTATATATTTAAAGTTAAATGAATTCTTTACAATTAGCAACTGTTATATTGGTTGCTCCAATAAATTCAATATAAATATATTCCATCACATTTAAAAACACAAACATAAGCTTTCACTGAAGATCTCTAATCTTTTCTAGCACTTTATATAGCTCATATTACTCAAGATGAATATAGAGCCCTAATGGAAATAGCAGTTTTTATCGGCACAGAAGGTTTTAAGTTTATTCATTTTAAACATGGGCATACTAATACAAATATTTTTATATAATATTATTATAAATGAAAAGTGATTATTACTTACTTAAACTATTAAGTTATGATCTTTAATTCTTTAAATTGCTTCATATTAACCTTTAAAGATTTCCAGCCTCTAGAAATTCTAGGGCTTTTTATTAATTGGTTTCCGTAAAGCCTACAAAGTGGCTAATCTCAAGGGTCTAGTTAACTGACTTGACTCCATAAAAATGATTTTCTTTTTAGAAATATAGAGTATGTCGCTTTTTAGTACTTTGCTTTGTATGTAGTCTGCTTCATTCATAAATGTATACTACCAGTTACACTCACATTGAATTTTTACTTGTTTGTTTGAACGAAATTGAAAAAATGCTTAAAGTAATTTTATAAAATATTTGAGTTTCTACATTTCGGAATGAAAAGTAAATAAAATTCAAATAGTTTGATCGAATCTCCCAGAGATAAAATGTAAAGAAGCTCATTCACACAGCTCACATTAAATTCATAAAATTAAATCATTCAACTTTATAACTTTTAAAAAACAAAATTAGCAACTGAAAATGTGTTAATGCAGATTAAATTAATTTTGATGCATTATTTGATATTGTAACTAGTGATTCGTCCCAGGCTTCGCGCGGATGAACATTATTTTGCACATTTATATCACCAAATGATGCAAACTTAAGTGGATTAAATAAAAATATGTAAAATCTAGTCAATTTTGTTTTTAGATTGTTATGTTCTATAATATTGCAGACGATTCTTTATTTCATCATCAATACTTTTCGCAGTGCCAACGATTAGAGCCATTTAATGGCAACTTCTTTAAACCTTGCGTTCGTTTTAATAAGCAATTTTACCCAAAATAATGCATCCAAAATCTAAAAATAACGTTGGCGAATATTTTAATAGTTTTGAGGTAAAATTACTAAAACTTTAACAAAAATATAACTTACATTTTGAAATGTTGTTTGTACAACGAACATGTTCTCCCGGGGCCGATCAGTGTCGATGGCGTTACCCTCGAAGTTGTCAATAAGTACATATTCTCATTGACATATATTGACCTTGGGCATATATTGCAGTGTGGAAGGCACAACTTTGAGAGGGATGGCTATAAGAGGCTGGGCAGCTTTTAGGAAGCTGAGCCACGTTCTCCCGCGCCGCCGAATACCACAATGTTTGAAAACGAAAGTCTTCAATTAATGCGTTCTACCCGTGATGACCTACGGGGCCAAAACGTGGCCTTTGTGTAAAAAGGACTTAAAAGTGGCATAGTAAGCCTAAATACTATTAAAATATTTTATACGTGTATAGTTATATATTCAATTCTTCATTTGCCATTACTTTATATAAAATTTATTTACTTTCATTTATACTTACTAATTTTAACTGAACAATACGCTTTTATTAAATTATCCAAAAAAATGCACAAAAAACTTGTTGAACATATTTTTTACTTGTCACGATTCACACCGCACACCATTTCGAGGCTTCTTGTGATAAAATAGTAAATTACGTTTTCTTGCGGTGTTTGCTGCAACCTCAAAGTAAAAGTCGAGTTAATACCTTTATTCAAGATAAGATAAAAATTAAGAACAATATGTACCCTCCTACCATCGTCAATTAATTCCATCGATTTGGAAAAAGACTTTGATCATCGTGACGTTTATAAACTGTCTGACGTACTAACTGGTCCAGTGTTTGTTTTAAATACAAATTTATAATCTTTTTTCAACATTTCTTGAAATTAGAATATTTATTTCATTACAAAATATATATTTTTAGGGCAAAGCAGGCAACTAGTTGATAAAGCCAAAAGATTTTTTTAAATAAAAAAATGGGACTGCGTACCTAGTGCCTTTTACAATAAATTGAAAGGTTTTATCAAAAACAAATACGATATAATATTACTAAAACAGTTACTTTAGTAAATATCAAATATATATATTTTGCATTTTTAATATTTTGTATTTTTAATATTGGTATGGATTTGGAACCTTATTGCTGAAATAACTAGTATAACTAGTTTTTTTTTATTGTGTATATAATACGGTGAACATGTTTATAAAATTTTAGTGTAGATAATTGTATTTTAAAAATATGTATTGAGAAGAATAATTATTTATATTCTAATAACGACATTTTATGTGGATTTTTGTGGCCTTGATAATAAATTGCACAAACCGCTTTATTTTGAAGAACAAAAAATCAATTTATATGATCCCATTTTCGCTAAATATAGTATAGAACATACAGGAATATAACTAAGAGACTAAGGGCCTGTCTCAATTATGTAACTGCAACGGTTTTGCGGCATGCTTAATTAGCCTAATGCAGATGTTTCCTCTATATACTTATTGTTATTTTTTGAATAATTTTAAAAGCACGTTTTTATGCATTCTATTTGTAAAAATATGTCATAATCTATAAGTTGCGCGCATGTAGTTAATACTATAGTATAATTCTAAACTAATAAAATTTATTAAGTACTTCTAGTGTGAACAAAAAAGTATTACAAAAGTATAATGTTATATTAGCGATTACAAATTATATTCCAATTTTATTATATGCAGTGGTACTATTGTAACTTATTATTCAATGTTGTAAATGTAAGTCTTTCAAGAAATATTGGCTGGCATCGCACCGTGAAATTGTGCCTTTCAGTGCGTGAATGCTTCCGAGCATTATGGATATACTATTTTACCCCTGAGAATTATAAGACTGAAGAATCACTTGATTTTTACTAGATTGTTCTTGAGATTTAACTTTTGTTCCTATTTAACTTGTTCTAATTTTTTTAAGTTTTATCGGCCTTCTTCTACAACGAAATTGTATTTGAATGCCGTCCATATGTCGTTAAATATGAACAAAGAAATTTTCTTAGCCTTTCATAAATAACATTGTGGGCACATTGTATTATAAAAAATAATACAAAAGTTATCATAAATATAGCTTGCATGTCACATAAAAACTCGATAAATTCTTATAATATTAATTGTATTTTTTTTGAAGATGGATGGAAGTTTTTAATTTTTAGTGGAATAATTATGTAACAGATTCTGAGATTTTGGAAATGCTAAATTTGTTGTGTGCAGTAATTTGTAACCTACTTCTTCAATAACAATAAAATAGTACGCGGATGAAGTCATAAAGTAGTTTACCAATCATATTGGAATGCAGACGGACAAAGTTTATATAATACTAGCTGCTTTTGTTAATATAAGAAAACCAACGGTGGTAGGTCCCCATTTTTACAAGGGACTGTCTGGTTGAGTACCACCGCGGTGCCTATTTCTACCGCAAAGCAGTGGTGCGTAAGCACTATTGTGTTTCGGTTTGAAGGGCATCGTAGCCAGCGTATTTACTGGGTAAATGAGACTTGACATCATATGTCTCGCGGTAGGCAGCGCGTTGGTGATACCAGTATTGCCGATGTCTAAGGGCGTCTGTGACCACTTTCCATCAAGTGGCCCGAACGCTCGTCTGCCTGCGCAGACAATTCAAAAAAAGTGTAACTCTGATGTAATCTTCATGAAACAATACTTTAATGTACTATGGGGTTCTATTAATATAGTTACCTGTTTTTTTCTACCAAAATTTTCCTGGAATAAGTAAAAAACATCCATTTCTACCTATTATATATATTCTATTCTTCCTCCTTAACTTAGAGGAATTCAATATGAATTGCACGTTATATGTTTTTAACATATATAAAATTCAAATCAAAACAACCCGACTCAATCTGCTCATGACTTATTAAAAAAAGCATAAACGTAAACAATGAAAACATCTAGAAAAAAAATATTCATCAAGTTCTGTTATTATTTACATAAATAGCAATTTAATAATGGCTCATGTTACATTCGAGTAGCAGATTTTATTGATTCAGGCATTTTTTAAACCCTTTTTATTTACACATTATCTCTCAAGCAATGTAAAGAATTATAGTTCTAATTATTTTTACATAAGTTTTTAATGAACTCCTAAAACCAAGCAGGAACGACTCTTTAAATAGTTTCTTTAAAGTCATGCCTTAATGGAACCACCGGCACTCATTCGTTACCACCTCGCCTCGCTCGGTTAGTATTTTTGTATAAACTTGTTCCGCGCGTTATTAATGCGTACGTCATACATTTTTTCCTTCGTTGACCCTATTCCCCATTTCTATACTTTTACGTTATATAACACTAGTATCAATATTTTGCAGATTACTCGAAAATCTGTAAACCAAGTGTTGTCCATTCCTGGAATGCGGGTTCCACAGGTTGACAACATGGCGTCCACTCATTGCCGGGCGTCGAGGCGGTACGAAATGGGTGCTAGATGGCTCTAGTGAGGTGTGAATTTTACGAATCTTTGTCGTCATCTTTATCGTTTTAGCCTTTTAGAGCATAGGCTTACCCCATAAGTAGCCAAGAGGAACGATCCTGTGAGGTAGCACCGACCGAGCATCCACCGACCTCCTGCACATTTGCTCAAATCGTCACGGCATTCTCTTTTACACTTCTTGTTTTTAAACGTTTATTATGTTCGGTAAACGTTTAAATAAATATCAAATTAACGTACAGATAACTTATTTATTGTAAACTGAATTCTCGCATATCGTAAAGTTTTTATTCAAACGTTTCAGATAATCTCTAAAAAAGCAGTAATCAACAAAATTTAAAAAAATATATGTGTTCGAGCAGTGAGTATTTTTATTCATTCATTATTTATTTATTTATTTATTTATTTATTTATTTATTTATTTATTTATTTATTTATTCATTCATTCATTCATTTATTCATTCATTCATTTATTCATTTATTCATTTATTTATTTATTCATTCATTCATTTATTCATTAATTCATTCATTCATTTATTAATTCATTTATTCATTCATTCATTCATTCATTAATTCATTCATTCATTCATTCATTCAGTCATACATTCATTTATTTTTTATTAATTTCTTTATTTATTTATTATATTATTTATTTATTTATTTTTAATCATTCATTCGTTCATTCATGCATTCATTAATTCGTTCATTCATTCATTCATTCATTCATTCATTCATCTTCATTCATTCATTCATTTATTTATTCATTCATTCAGTCATTCGTTCATTCATTCATTCATTTATTTATTTATTTATTTATTTATTTTACAATTAATTTTTCATTTATTTATTAAGTTATTTATGCATTTATTTCTTTACTTTTTTATGCATTTATTTCTTTACTTTATTATTAATTAATTTATTTATTTTTTATTCATTCATTCATTCAGTGATTCAATCATTCAATCATTCACTCATTCATTCACACAATCATACATTCATTCATTCATTCATTTATTTATTTATTCATTCATACATTCATTCTATCTCATTTTCATTCATTAATTTATTTTTCATTCTTTCATTCATTCACTCTTCATTCATTCATTTTATTTCATTCTTTCATTCATTCATTCATTCTTTCCTTCTTTCATTCATTAATTCAATTATTCAGTCACTCATTCATTCGTTCATTCTTTTCATCTTCATTCATTCATTCATTCATTCATTTTCATTTATTTCATTCATTCATTCGTTCATTCACTCCTTCATTCATTCAATCATTTATTCATTCATTCATTCATTCATTCATTCTTCATTCATTCATCACGTTCATTTATTTATTCATTCAATCATTCATTTACTCATTTATTCATTCATTCATTCATTCATTTTTCATTAAATTAATTCATTCATTCATTTATTGTTACATAATTGTATATTATTTGATTATTTTGTTATTTATTTATTTAATTTTCATTAAATTTTTCATTTATTTATTAAGTTATTTATGCATTAATTACTTTTCTATTTATTAATTAATTTATTTATATTTTTGTTCATTCATTCATTCAATGATTCAATCATTCATTCATTCATTCAATGATTCAATATTCATTCATTCATTCACATTCACACATTCATTCATTCATTTATTTATTTATTCATTAGTTAATTCATTCATTCGTTCAATCATTCGTTCATTCATTTACGCATTCATTCATTCAATCATTCATTCATTATTCATTCAATCATTCATTCATTCATTCATTAATTGATTCAATCATTCATTCATTCATTCATTCATTCACACTTCATAATTCATTCATTCCTTTATTGTTATTACATTTCATTCAATCATTCATTCATTCATTCATTCACACATTCATATATTCATTCATTTATTCATTAATTCGTACTTTCATTCATTCATTCATTCATTCACTCAATCATTCATTCATCCATCATTCATTTATTTATTTATTCATTCATTCATTCATTCATTCATTCATTCAATCATTCATTCATTCATTCATTCAATCATTCATTCATTCATTCATTCATTCATTCATTGATTCTTTCAATCATACATACATTTATTCATTCAATCATTCATTCATTTATTCATTCACTCATTCATTCATTGATTAATTGATTAATTCAATCATTCATTCATTCATTCATTCGTTCATTCATTCATTCATTAATTCATTCATTCATTCATTCATTCACATTCATATATTCATTCATTTATTTATTCATTCATTCACTCGTTCATTCATTTATTCATTCATTCAATCATTCATTGATTTATTCATTTATTTATTGTTATCATTCATTCATTCATTCACTCGTTCATTCATTCATTCATTTTGTTCATTCATTTCAATTATTTTCATTCTTTCATTCATTCATTCATTTATTCATTCATTCATTCATTAATTCAATCATTCATTCATTAATTCATTTATTTGTTATTCATTCATTCATTCATTCATTCATCATTCACTCGTTCATTCATTCGTTCATTCATTCATACAGTCTACATTCATTCATTCATTCATTCATTCATTCATTCATTCATTCATTCATTCATTCATTTATTCATTCATTCATTCATTCATTCATTCATTCATTTATTCATACATTCATTCACTCATTCATTCATTCATTCAATTATTCATTCATTCAGTCATTATTTTAACTTATTATTTATTTATTTATTCATTCATTTATTCCTTCATTCATTCATTCATTCATACATTCATTAATTCATTTATTTTTTTATAAATCTCTTTATTTATTTATTTAAATGAATGAGTGAATGAAAATGAATCAAATGACTAAATGAATAAATAAATAAACGAAAAAAATTATCAAAAAAATAAATAAGTAAAGAAATAAATAATTAATAAATAAAAAAAATAACTAAAATAATAAATAAATAAATAAATAAATAATTGAAATGAATGAATGATGAAATGTATGAATGAAATGAATGAATGAATGAATGAATGAATGTAGAATGTAGGAATGAATGAAATGAATGAATGAATAAATGAATGAATGAATGAATGATTGAATGAATGATTGATGAATGAATGAATGAATGAATAAATGAATGAATGAATTAATGAATAAATTAAGTGAATGAATGAATAAAAAAAATAATAATTGAATGAATTTATGAATGATGAATGTATTAATGAATGTATGAATGAATGAATGAATGAATGAATGAATGAATGATATGAATGAATGAATGATTGAATGAATAAATGAATTAATGAATGAATGAATTAATTAATTTATAAATTAATGAATGAGTGAATGAGAGAATGAACGAATGACTAAACGAATAATAAATGTATAATAGAAAAAAAATTATAGTGAAAAATAAACAAACTAAATAAGTAAAGAAATAATAAAAAATAATTAGAATAAAAGAATGAATGTAAGAATGAATGAATAAGAATGTATGAATGAATGAATGAATGAATGAATGAATGAATGTAAGATATGGAATGTATGAATGAATGAATGAATGAATGAATAAATAAATTTATGAATGAATGAATGAATGAATGAATAAATGAATGAATGATTGAATGATTGAATGAATGAATTTTAAATAATTCAATGAGTGAATGAGAGAATGAACGAATGACTAAACGAATAAATAAATGAATAAACGAAAATAAATTATCAGTAAAAATTAATAAATTAATGATAAAGAAATTAATAAATAAATAACTTAATAAATAAATTAATAAATAAATAACTAAATGAATAAATAAATAAATAACAAATAAATAAATAAATAAGTGAACAAATAAATAAATAAATAAAGATATATAGATATAAATAAATAAATAAATAAATAAGTAAATAAATAACTTATGCAGTAAAAAAATTAATAAGTAAATTTATTTATAAATAAATGAGTTAATTAAAAATAAATAAATAAAAAAGTAAATTAATTAAATAAAAGAGCAAATAAATAAGTTAATAAATAAATAAATAAAATGAAAGTAAATAAATAGATAAATAAATACATTATTTAATTAATTAAATAAATAAGTAAAGAAATGAAAAATAAATCACTAAATAAATAATTAAATGAATACATAAATAAATAAGATAAAAAAATAAAAATTATATAAATATATAAATACATAAATTAGATAAATAAATAGATGAATAAATAAATAAGTAAATAAATAAGACGGGCACTATAATTGTTACCATTGTTCTGATATTCAGCATGAAAAGAAACTTCTAAGCAAATCAAAATTGTAACATTACTAAGAAAATGCTGAAAATAAAATTTTACACTAAAGGTTTAGAGCAAGAACTGCAAAATTTTCATATTCAATTGTACCTGTTTAAAACTTTTTTTACTTTAGAGTTGCACTGTTCATTAGATAATGAATGTTTTTTACATAATTTATTTAAATTTTTTTTAGTATATTAAACGAAATAAAAAAACCGATGGTCGATGGGCCAATAAGGTTCTGGCGTGGAGGCCACGTCGGGGAAGGCAGAGCGTTGGTCAACCTCTGACCAGGTGGAATTCCGATCTCTGTGCAGATCGGACGGACAAAAATTCATGTTATCGCCAATTATTTTTCCAGTATCACGTAAATAACTGTTTTACTTTGAAACACTGGCATGAAAAGACCATGGAGTGAATAAAAAATATAATAAAACATTTCTTTTTTTTATATAACAAATCTACCAGACTTTTTCATCGAAAAGAATTTGAAAATTTAATAAAAATAGTATATGAAAAGTAATAAACTAGGTGTTGTATTCACTTGAAGTAAGTAGCCTCCATTGAAGCGTGCAAGTAATATATAAAGCAGTTTGGGACGTATAAGTAACAAGAAGAAAAATTTCTATAGAAGAATAGAAATGCATAAGAGGGTCGATTAATTTTCTGATTCATTCGAATTATACCATAAGATATTTCCGCAAATGAATAAACTTAATGCACATATTTTGTAATATAGACTTGTCTTATCAATAAACTAATTGTTGCCGACTTCGTCCGCATCTTCCACGAAAAGTCCCGCAGAATTGGACCAGGGTTAATCACTAAAACAGACAGGCAAAAATATTATAAAATGTTGTTTTGTTAAATGATCTGTTATAAATCACAATGTAATCATTAAAACAGTTAGTTTGATGTTACAAACGGACACCCAATGGTATTATTTGTATAGGTTTAACCTTTTGGTTATATTTGTTAATTTTGTTAACAATAATATTTCTTTATTTGAAGCATTACAAGGTTTTTTCACTGCTTAATGTTATTTTTATTTCGATAAGATGAATTACTTATAAATATATTTGTTCGTTAGTTCATTTTAAGTTAACTGTGTCCATACACAATATAGTGTGGACACCTTCCAGGCAAGGACTGACTACATTGGCAAAGCGGCTGGTATCGATGAAAATATCCGAAGATCGGAAGTGGTGGCGTGCATTAGGGTAGACCTTAATCCAGCGTTGGACCGACACAGGCTGATGATGATGATATAAACAATATTATCGCGTCTTAGATTGCATAAGGTCAAATGTCGATGCATTTTAAATACCATAAATATAATAATCAACGAGTCATGTTAAAAGGTTAGTCCTACGCCCAATCTCTCTCCATGTAACAATGAGAGCGAAGAAAGAGGACAGTGCACCTGCATACACTTGTGCATTATAATATCACCAGCGTAGTTGGCTGAATTCTAATAAAGATCGACTGCCCAAAAGTCGGCTCAGAGAACATTATTAGTTTTATTATTTGTTGCATATTGCAGTTTCAATCTACAAACAATGGACAATATAAGAATTGCATTGCATATTTTAGTAAAATTTGTTTTGCCTATCTCTTAACACTTCTTAAACTTTTAATTGAATCGCATAAGGTTTTGATTTATTTCGATGTAACTATAATTTTTAATTAAACATAACTCATTTATTTAAATGTCACCACATCAATCAGTTTTTAGGAACATAGAACGATAAAATAAATTTAAAAATTGAAAGCGTGCTCCTGAATTGAATTGTGTGATTTTAGAAAGTTGGTCAATAATATTTATTTATAAATATTACTTAATGCTTTCTTTTGCTTGAGTGAATAGTGTACAAGGTATAACAAAGTTTTACGGATTTTCCAAGTTCAATTGCCTATGTATCGATATACATTAAGATTTTAGTCTTTCACACGACCGCGGACATGCAAAGGGTCTAAAAGTAATTGATCCTTATAAAATTTATAAAATTATGGTATTCATCATAAATAAATGCTGTCTAAATCAAATTACTACTTTACGTGTGATTACATTTAGCAGATGTGGAAAAAGAAGAAAGTTGAGTGTTAATCATCTTGGATTATCCGACTTCTTGAATATTACTTATGAAGGCTTTATGAAGACAAATGAATAATACAGTCGTGAGTATGTAAGTTCAACATCAGTATAAAAGTTAAATAATAAGAGGAGTATATTTTTTAGTCGAATGTTATAGGAAAAACAGGAAAGGTAAGTGTTTTAGAAATGTTTTATCGTTATTTAATGAATACAATTTGAATTGCTTTTCTAATGTACAATCGTAACACTTTTTTGTTTGCATACGAAGGTTGGGAAGCAGTTGGACCACCTCATGGAAAGTAGTCACCAACGCCCATCGACATCGGCGATACCAACGCGCTGCTTACCTAGAGACTTAAGACGTCTTGTTTAGCAAGTAAATACGCTGGCTATATTGCCTTCAAACCGGAACATGGTAGCGTTTTTACGCTACTACTTTGCAGCAACCTGTTTTACTTATGAAAAGTTAATATAACTTTCTTGCAGGGAATAAATATTTACAATCAGTTCAGTGGTTTCGGAGCCAATTCAAAACCAAAAAACAAATCTTTCCTGTTTAAATTATTAGTACAGATGTAAATTTAAAAAAATATAGCTGCGTCACTTTTTCTGAGTATTTTTATATTGAAAAAAATAATCTAATTTGGCAATAAACATATGCTGCTGTTTTTATAATATTAACGTTGTTGAGTGTTGGAGCTTTACTTCACGAGCACTCTTTATAACAAAGTCGTAAATAATACGATACTAAAAATTAAACAGCTGCATTCACCGGCAAGTTTAGATTTTAAACGGCTTTGACACTGTAAAAGCAAATAGTTGAATCGTTTAAATCTTAATTTTGTTTGTCAGTAAATACTTTTTATTGTTATTTTATTAATCAATAGTTTCTTACTAAAAGCGAAATCTTTTTATTTAGCAAAAAAATGGTCAACTAACTTACCAAAAGAAGGAGGTACGGCATTCGTTACTCATATTTTTATATACTTGTTATCTCGTTACCCCGCTTCTATTGTTTCGAAACTGTTATTTTTCTTTAATTATAGGTATAAGCTGTCCTTTAACTGTCTTACAACTTTTAAGGTATTCATTTCATCAAAATGTAGTCTATGACACGTTTTATGTACATATAATGAAGGTTTTTTTTTTTTAATACAACAACTTTTATGTGAACTTAAACTGTATTCGACTTACGTTCGTATATCTGCAACGTTCCGAATATCTCCAACAACACTAAGTTTGAAAATTATCAGCTTTGCGGGAAAAGCCAAATCTCTTGCAACACGATATGTTTCTACCACCAATGCCGTCAACAATAATGCGCGTCTTCTTACATCAGACTTATCGTTTCACTCAGATATTCAATTCGCCGCACACTATTGAATAAAACGACTTCGAAGAATACTCCATTCTTGCACACGGTGGTCGAATGTGAGATGTGAGATTGCCACCAAACATCGCATTCCTTCCGATTAAAATACTTGATCACCAAAATTACACAACTCAAACAATGAAACGTGAATAATTATAATGTCCTCGTACGCCAAATGTACTATGTTCAGGATTTATTCGGAATGAAATACGAGATCGTGTTAATCCCTTAATGGTCGTCACAGAACTACCCGCTGACATCTCTCAAATATCGACAACAAAACCACCGTAAAAGAAACAGATGAAACGTGGCGCTACATTGTCGAAACTTTATTAATAATTCCTAGTTAAACATTTCGAGTATGTTCGGAACCAAATCAACAGGATATTGCGACAGCACAATACTCAAATATCTCGTACTAATGGATGCTCAAAGGACATATTTACACAATGCGGTACACAGTTCCATTATAAATTCCAAGCCAGTTTCGCTCTAGAAACGATCGTTGGAACTAACGACTACCTTTGCGTAGTGAATATTTTATAAATTGACTTGAGAGGCTTAATAAAATAAAGAAAATCAAGTTTAATTTAAGTTAATAATTTAATTGTAATGATGCTATTCCATAAAGTCCTGAAATTTTAATAAATATTTAAATGGTCTAAATTTAATTTCCCTTTAATTTACGTAAATATATTATTTTACTTAGGTCGAGCTTAATCACTGATGTTAATCGAGCTACTAGAAAATCATGTTTATAACTGTTAAAAGTACGCACCAACACAAGATCTATTTATATCTCCGATTAGTATATTACATTTTCTTTTCCCACTCTTACAGCTGCTTTAGATATTTCCTTTGTCTTATGTTTCTTAACAGTTAATTAGATTATTAGCCTACAAGTCCATGTGTTGTACTTAATAGTTAGTAAAACTACATAACCTCTTATTTATGGTTTCTTAAATGAAAACAAATTTAAGTAGAATTACATTCAGGAAAATTTACAAAAAGCGTAGCTCTGGTATTCGAAGAGCCCTTTGTGACTCTGTAATGACTGCAGCTTGTTATACTGAATAATAGGATTATTCTTGATCATATTTAGGAGGGAGTTATAACGACGCATGACGCTATAAATACCATAATGAAGGCTTTTAAGACGTTTTGACGACATCGATGCGATTTATGATTGCATCCATATAAAGTAAACCTTTTGAATGAAATACCTCATACATAATAAGCTGTTCTTATAAGAACAAAACTTTGTTGGTTCTTAATCTCCCAATAAAATGTAATGAAAATATGCAATGTATATCATTCTTTTTTTTTCAAAGAGTCAAATGACTGCTGACATTATTAACTAAAGCAAATTTTGTTTTAATTTGTAAACCAATTTTTATACGCACATGTTTATTTTACCTTATATAGCAACAATCGATTTAATGCTGCTTGCTTGGCAGTGGCATGTAGCATTAGACATTTTCATCATTGGGACTTACGTTCGAATCACTCACTAGATCTGTCGTAGTACTTTCAAATTTGTTTAGACAAAATAAGTTTTTGTGTCAATATTTTACAGTGCTAAAGCGAAATAATTCAGAGTTAAAATAGTAGTTTAATAGCTAGTGTCGGAAAATGAAGACTTATACCGAAAAGGAAATCATTTACAACGTACGCGGTTTTCAATTTTGCTAGTACTTTTTTTTTCAGACGAACGTGACGTGAACAAGTTTTGGTAAATGCAAATGCAAAATGTGTAGCTTTAAATTAAACTCAAACTTTAAGTTTTTAAAATAATTTTAATTCATTTTGTTAGTTAGGCTTGGAAATAACTGATTTTATTTTTATAACCGACCTCGAAGAAGTTTTGTGCTGTGCGATCGACAGGCAAGAAAATGACACCTTCAAGTGGGTCTCGTAGAGTCTGGCAATGCTGTGCCATCGACAGGCAAGAAAATGACACCTTCGAGTGGGTCTCGTAGAGTCTGGCAATGCTGTGCCATCGACAGGCAAGAAAATTATACCTTCGAGTGGGTCTCTTAGAGTCTGGCAATACAGGACAGCAGATTGGGATGGACTTCGCGAGTTTTTTGGCTCCTTCCCGTGGGGGAGGTTCTGCTTTTCCTCAAATGACCCTGACAAGTGTGCGGACTGCATTACTGACATAATAATCCTAGGGATGGAAACTTTCATCCTAAGTACAGAGGTACCCGTCGGGGGCCGCAGCAGTCCCTGGTTTAACAAAGTCTGTGTGGAGGCTGCGCGCCGAAAACAGTCTGCATACGCCGTCTATAATGACGTTAGACGATGTCAGGATTGGACAGGCATAGAAGAGAAAAAGAAATTCCCGACTGCTCATCTGCCTTCGTCGGCGATAAAAAAAATGACCTCAATAACTAGAGCATGGAGCTTGGAACCACTATTACGCCAATATTATGCTGTTATAATTCCCAAGTTGAGAAATCTTCGAACAGAAAATGCTCCCTGCTTTCCTTTTTGATGGTTTTCATCATGACTACGCACCCGCACATATGCCGGTAGTTGCGAGTGCTGCTACGATACACCAGATTTGGTGCCAAAGGGATTGAAGCCTTGGAAATAAGCTAAACTCTGTGTGTAAAAAGATTCGTAGAATATTAAAGTAAAATAAATTATTAATTTCTTCAAAGTCATTATATTTTATCTCATTCTCTCAGTGAGTCCTGCAGAGGATAACCAGAGAAGCACCTTAGCGTTTACTCAGCTAAGTTGCTTGTCAAACCAGAAAACTATAGTAATTGAATATTTTACTTTACATACTTTGATTTGGAAAATAGACATCGCGGTGGTACCACACCTTGGGGTCCCTTGTAATAAGGAGACTTAAAACGTTTTGAAATACTAATTCATCTGCTAAATTTCAGATGAGAAGCATGGACTGCGAAAAATTAAATATATGCTATTGTAGAAAATATTACAACCCAAAACCATATAATAAAAACAATGTAAGAATTCAGCGTGTTAGCAATACGGTCTATCCAAAGACCAATGTTTTTGTTAAGTTTGTAGCCAGGCGTACAAAAAGCACTTACAGATAACGAACATAGTGAACATCGCTTCGTGTAAAAACGTATGTAAATATAATTCTTACATAATGATGGCAAAATCTTCAAAGTTTTCATCCTTTTTTTAGATAAGAAATCGGAAATATATGTATAAGTTAACTTAATACTAATTCTTAGTTAAGCTGTCGGAATAATGTTTTATAAATTATCCGGCATTCGTTTGGTTATTATATATATATATATGTTTTTTATTGTAAAAAATGGCATTCTACACCAAATCATAAGGTTTAAGTAATGATTAATAAAATGAAATAGACGATCGTACCGAGCAGACAGTTAAAATGTTATTTGTTATATGTTTGTATTGTCCATTTTCATAGAAAAAATTTAAAGACAACATAGTGCTTTCGTACACAAATTGTAATATTTGCGATTTAAATATATTTCTATTTAGAGATATAAAAATATATCGTCAATATAATTAAGAACAGGTATGTCAATTTATTCCTGGTGGCAAATTTTGTCTCGAGCTGCATAATTAGATCACGTATGCTTTAAGCTGCGCCGGAAAATGAGTTTCAGTAATGAATCGAAAACAGATGTGCCGAGGGTTTCAGGTAACTTAAGATTTTCGTCTAAAATTAACATACTTAAACTGCATATTGTTTTATTTTTTTATCTAATGTACAACGCAGTAACCTGTAGTATTTTTACTATAACGTGTTGCATTTTATAAAAGGTTATAATATATCGTTGAACGTAGTACGTTAATTAGGATGTTATGTTAAGATTTTACATAAAATTTTAAATATAAAACTCTTCTACCAGATTTTTATTGAATGTTTGGTAAACATTTAATTTTTAAAATAAAAATTTCGTCTTGTATTTAATTAAAAGCATGTAGCCTTCATTCCAAGCAAAATATGCTGTTTGGCACTTAGGAGTTGCAAAGAAGTCTAGAAAAAGCATAGAAATGCATAAGGAGAGTCCAGATTATTTTCCTGTTTCCTTTGTTAATCTACAAATGAGTAAAGTCTATTAGTATTTTTTTATAAAATAGACAATTCTTATTAATAAACTAACTGTTGCCCGACTTCATCCGCGTGGTGTTATATTTTTTTTCTGTTAAAAAATAGCATAAGTTGTTCCCAGTAGCATAAACTATCTTCCAGCGAAAAAGTCCGGTCAAAATTGGGCAAGCCATTTCAGAGATAAGTCAGAATAAACAAAACAGACAGACAAAAATGTAGTTGGATAATTCCTAATAACGATTGGCTGCCCAGAAGTCGGCTCTGAGAACATTATGGGTACTATTATATGTTGCATATTACAGTATCAATCTGCAAACTGTGGACAGTGTGAGCATTATCAGTAATTGCATATTCTAAAAAAAATACTTAATCATATTGCTTAAGCAAATACTGTACATGGTAATTAACATACTTTTACGGAATTTTCATTTCTAAAACCATAGTTGACTAGCGCAAACTCAAATCACAGCTAGATTGCACTAGCTCACCACACCTAGATGCCATTCCTAAAGTCCTGCACAGTGCTAATGACGCGAATCTCGCTGCTCATGCGCTCACAAGACATGTCCAAAGTGTTGTCGAGGCCTCCTCGAAGCAAGTCCCGGTGGAGGAAAACCCCCGCTGGGCCTTGCCAAACGACATAAAGGACCTCGTTTGTTTTTTTTAAGAGGGCTGCGATTTGTGCCTACAATTGGTAACCAACCGAACGGAACCAGAAACAGCTACGCGCCCTTGAACATCAGTCCAAGACGCGCATAGCTGAATTCAAGAACGATCGGTGGGATACAGATCTAAGCAATTTGCACCCATCCCGTCAGGCCTTAAGGCAACTTCCTAAAAGCCACTTCTATCCCATCCTAACCTTCCCGATACTCCCTTATCGTTTCTCGATTAAGAAAAGCCGAATGTCTAGCAGACAGCCTAGAGACTCAATGCACGCCAAGCACTCAACCGATCGACGCCGCTCACCGCCAAAAAAGGAGGAGAGCGAGGTCAATCGATTGACCCAACTTCCTCTTCGCGATTTAACTTCACCGGTAACCGAAAGCGAAGTCAAGTCGATTATCAAAAATCTCAAACCACGGAAAGCCCCGGGAACCGACGGCATAAGCAACCGCGTCATTAAAATCTTACCGGAACATTTAATTAACATCCTAGTCCTAATTTATAACGCAGCTCTTTATTTATTTTCCCAAACACTTGGAAGGATGCTAAAGTTTTAGGGTTCCTCAAACGGGAAATGGAGAATAGGAATCAATCCTTCCAAAAGCGCGGCCATTCTGTTCACGCGACGGAGACCGTGCCTTCCTTCCAATGTAAATATCACTTGGGTCAAACAGACCAAATACCTCGGGGTAATCTTAGATAAATCCCTAACATTCGGCCCGCACATTACGCGGGTCAAAAACAGAGCGGCCTACGTCTTAGGTTGACTCTTCCCACTTATTAATTCAAAAAGCAAGTTATCTCTGCGCAATAAGGTGTTGCTGTACAAGATAGTCATACCTCCAATTTTAACATACGCCGGTCCCGTCTTTGCACATGCAAAACGAACACATATTGAAAAACTTCAAGTCCTGCAAAACAGATTCATGCGCAGGGCCACTGGTGCGCCCTATTACCTGCGCAACATTAACCTGCACCTAGATCTGATATTGCCAACCATTCAACAGTACTTAAAACAATGAGCTATCCGATATTTCGACTCGGCTTCGCAACATCCAAACGAACTAGTTCGGGAGTGCCGCCGCTTACGAACCAACAATATTATTAGCTAAAAACGACATCTACCGAAAAGCGCGAAACGCGATTACATATCCGGACGATGAGGTTACGATCGTGCAAGCTCGTTTTAACTCACAGAGACGCAACACGTCTTGTCCTCGCCGTCGAGGGCAAACGAATACACCGTATAACAGATATCGGCAGGGCGGTTATTAACTTCTCACTAATAAGTCCAAAAGCAACCTATCGAGCCGAGGTTCGGCCCACCGGGGCACTCTCGATAAGTGTTGCTAACGGGTATAGGCATGGATCTGACCAGCGACTGATCGAGCCGAGGCTCGGCCCTCTTGCGCACCCTCGATCAAGCCCGCTCACGGGATAAAGAAGTGGCTGCCCGAGCCAAGGGGTGCCCTTTCAGGGGTCCTTCGTAGCTAAGCCACAGAATAGAGGTGAAGTCTGTGCACACTTAAAGTTGCACGGCCCTTTGAACCCCGCCGGGTTGTAGCGGTTAACTCCACCAACGTGAATCATCCGTAAAAAAAAAAGCTTTCTAGGGGCGAAAGAATATTTCTAGTAAAAACAAACAAGAATTCTTTCCTGTCTATAATAATAATAAAGATTAAAATTATATTGAACATAAAAAAATAGCTAAATCAATCTTTAACGATATTTTTTATTTTTGTATATTGTTTAACTAAAATAAATATGTTGGCAATGTACACATGTTGCTTGTCTTGGAATATTAATGCTGTTAAGTCATAAATAATACGGTATTAAAAATTAAACTGGTGCATTCACAGGCATGTCGACACTTAAAACGGCTTTGACATAGTATAAACACATCGTTAAACAGTTTAAAATTTAAGCATCTTTTCAGAAGATACCGTTTATATTTTCATTTTACGAAACAATAGTTTTCTTGACAAAAAGGCAAAATCATGAAATATGGCCAAAAAATGGGCATCTACTGTTTTAAATGATATTTTTTTCTCAATCCGTAATAGTTTTTTTGATAAAAACTACTTTATATGAGAAAAAAACATACGCATAAAGAATCTTATCCGACAACCTTCCTCTTTTAGCAATTTGCTCAATAGTATTGTCACGGCGTTTTATTTAGCATTCACAAGTTTCTCTATGTCTATTATATATTAAAAAAAAAAATTGATAAAGAGTTTTTTTTTTAAATCCATGATTCGATCAGAACATTAGTGGTATGGTTCATGGTAAATAAAATGCTTTAAAAGAAAAACAGTAGTGTATACATGCTACTTTAAAATTTGTGTATTTGTTACTCTCTAAGATAATAAAGATAATGATGATTTTTGTTATAATTGTTTATTCTGTAACATATTTTAAAAAAGTCTATTGTTTAATATGTCACATATGCTATATCAACTATAACATAAATATTATATCAAAAAGAAATTTAATCGTACCGTGTTTGAAATACCCATTTAGGCCAAAAGAGTATCGCTTTGTGTAAACATATTATTTGAAATTATACAAAATTTATAAGGATCTGATCCCATATGTACTAAATAATGATCCCTTAAGCAATAAGAAATAATCATTAAATAACGGAACGGGAAGAAACATGTAAATGTAAGTCAAATATGATAAAATAAACAATAGAAGTTTTAAGTGAAATCGGCGGTTTAAGTTTTACCTTTTAATTAATGCTACTAAATATTCTATCAACGGCCAAACTCATGTGAAATCAGTGGGAGACGGGTAACAACCATGAAATTATCCCACTCGTCCTGACGAAGGACCGATAGGTCCGAAACTATTCGGCACCAATACCGATTTCACTTGAGTTTAGCTGTTTATAAAATACATTATTGATGATAATGATTTACTAAGAACATTACTAAATTATCGGTATATATATCGTAACCATACAAAAGCGGTAATTTAAAAGGAAAGGAAGTTTTATACGCAGTATTTCAGGGCTTACAATAGACCACTATCCTACCAAATATTAATTTAAATATGTATGCATATTACATGAACGTTACGAAAAATTCAACACTTACTAATTTACAAGTAGATGTAACACATAATTGCATCCATACAAAATAATATTGTTTTTAATTGCTTGTCGATGGAAAATATGCTACAGATTTCAATTAATCATAGAAGGAAAATAAAAGGTAAATTACGTAAAAAATTTGAAGTGAAATGTATTAAATTTATGGAGAAGCAATGTAAAAAGCCTGCCTCCGTTCCCTATTGGTAAAGGTGTTTGCTTTAGAACCATAGGTCGTGGGTTCAAATACTGCGGGGACACCGCAAATTTTTAACGTTGTTTCCTAATCGGTTAGAGCAATTTGGGTCGATAACCCAATTGTCTAAAAAGTAAGATGATGAGCATGTACAAAGTCCGTCCACCCACAAAACCGCATTGGACCAACTTGGTGGGATACAGTCTAGAAACCCCGAAATGGTGAAGGCGTGCAGTAAGCGAGGCCTATGTCCAGCAGTTAATTAACACAGGCTGATGATAATAATGATGAAGTTAAAAAGTACAACTGTATTTTATTTATAACGTACTCAAGTTACTTGTTTTGCTGCATTAATTTTCATTTAATTAAAAAAAAAATCATTGGTCTAAAAATTTTGCTTTACTTTTTGGTGAGTGATATAAAAAACATGAAGTACATTTTAAATTTATTGGCCGTGCAAAGATCGTTTGGTATTCTTGCTGCTGGCGAAACGATTTGTCGCCATTTGTAACATGCAAAGAAAATTCGGAGATTGTCCGATGTTAACGTTCTCTGTTAGCAATATAAGAAGATATGTATATATTTCACCTAATGGATAAATTTTCTAAAATAGAGTAAGTGACTTTTACAAAAGTGCTACTATACACATCTGATAAGTGTTGTAAATAAAAAAAAATATTTAAAACATTCACATAAAAATTGTAGAAATATGTTAAAATAGATAAATTAAAAATAGTTTGTACATTTAATGTTATTTAAATACCTAGGTTGCGTTCGACGACGAGTTCGGCTGGGAAAATTTCGGAAATCAAGGAAGTGACACAACATTACTATTTAAAAATGTATTTATTTCTCTTTGAAGTAATCTCCGCGAAATACGACACATTTTTTCATACGATGGAACCAATCATTGAAGCAACCATTTTATTCGGAAGAATCGGTCTCCAAAGTGGCCGCTTGTAGGCGCCCACAGGTTCTTCAGGTGATGAAAACGTCTCACTACGCAATTTATTATTAATTTTAACAAAACTATTGAAATCATTATGGCTCTGGTAGGGGCTGTACTGGGGATGGTCTAATAATTCTAGGTTTTCTTGCTCTAAAAACTCTTTTGTTCTGTGTGCAGTGTGAGAACTCATATTGTCGTTATGGAGGTTGCAGTTTTCTTTACGGAGTTCAAAAACTACCTGTGGCAAACCAATGCGAGCATACCATTTTGCATTAACCATTCTATGTCCCTCTAGAGGAATAGTCGATATATAGCCGGTATTAGAGACAAACGTGGCCATCATTTCTTTTGCAATACTCCGTGAACGAACAATTTTTGTTGGCTTTGACTCATTTTCGAGAGTTCTGACGCATCAAGTAACGCGAGCCACTTTTTGCTCTTTACAGAGCGAATGCGGTATCCATCGGGAAAACAATTTATTTACACCTCATTGTTCTTGCGAGATTATTTGTATTTGACTCTCAATGTCTAAAGTTGGCTGAATTTCGCAGTATGTCGATGTCGGTCTTCTTCAATCTGCTTATGCACAGCATGAACGTTTTCTTGTGTAACTGCAGTTTTTGGACGACCTTGACAAGGATCATCACTGAACTTGCTACGTCCACGTTGAAATTCAGCACACCAACGATATATTGTGTTTTTGGATGGGGCTTTATCACCAAATGCAGAAATCATTCGGTCAACACACTGTTTTTGTAATAAACTACTTCAAAATGCATAATAAATCACCATCATAATCATCAAAAAAGTTTAACAAGATCGGGAATTTTTTTTTAAGAAATAAATGATATTCGATTTTCCAAACCAAGGAATTTGCAATTAAAAACATTTAAATATGACAGGAATGGTGAAAATATTCCATGCCCCATACTTTTAGTGCAGCCCTCGTATCAAATTTTGTGTATTCGTATAGATAAAAATCCTCCTGATGCAATGCATTATACAACGTAGCACTAAAAACTTGTCATATCTTTGATATTTTTGGCTGTTATACAGTATTTAAAATTGAGACGTTTAAAGAAATGTAATTATAAAAATACCACATACATACAAAATTAGATTTTTTATCGGTTTGCAATTTAAGAATAGAAGTTCTTCCAATAACTTGCTCAAAGTCTATTACTTACAAATACCTTTGTCGTAAAGCTAGGTCTCAGTACCTGACCTTTATTCCTGTATCAGGATCGGTCAGGGATGCAATTATCCTAACTATTGGTCGTAGCTAGATCTAGACCTAGTTAACGACTTCGGGCCCACGAGCTACTAAAATTATATGAATGCTATGTGTATATATATAAAACAAATTTTTATTCAGTTCCAAGCGACACTGAGCTAAAATAAATGTATTCATATATTCATAAAGGGGCATATTATATAAAAGAATTTTCCATAATCCTAGTATAGTCGTGTCAAATAAAGCTTACGTCGTCGTCGTAATCTTGTATCTTGATTTTCGTTCAATATCAAATCAGGAATATTTTTTTTGTTATACATGTTTAGCTTATGCCATACACGCATGTGTATGAAACGTTTTATTAATTTATTAAAATAAGCATGTATTTTTCTGACAAATAATTAAACTATTATCACAACAATACATACGGTTAACATGGAATTTTAAAAACAAACCTTCTGTTTATGTTTTTATTTTTCGCAGCAGACAAGCAGTCTGGCTACCTGATGGAAAGTGGTCACCGACGCCCATGGACATTGGCAATACTGTGGCTAATATTGGAATCACCAACGCGCTGCCTACCGTGGGACATAGGATCTGTGGTCTCGTTCACCCAGTAAATACGCTAGCTACGTGACCTTTAAACTGGAACACAGTAGTGTTTTCACGCTACCGCTTCGTGGCAGAAATAGGCACCTCAGTGGTACCAACTCAGATGGTCTCCTGTCTGGGTTGGTACCACCCATGTCTGGTGCGTAATTGAAGAATTAGTCTTAAACGTGTAATTGACAACCTGAGTAAAATTACATTAAGCTCATTTAATGCATGGTTTTGGCTTTCTTTCTAAACACATTGAACAAGATCTCCGTGTTAATAAGAACTATCCTAAAGTAAATTCTAAGAGCTTCAAAGAATTGTCCAAAGTCAAGTTAAACTTTTTCAGAAAATGAAATAGGAGATTCAGATTCCGGGACAGGCTTTACTTTTATTTTTTTCGGGACAGGCTTTAGAGCATTTCATACGATGCCTTTGTGTGTATCATACATACATTTACTGCTCTTAGCCTACAAAAGTATGTTAAGAACTCGGATTCTTTTAAAATGTGCCAATGCTGTTTAAAGTGCAATGGCACTCAATTAATAAAAAATTTAGGAAATATTATATAGTTTTTAATTTAATATAAAAATTATAGTTTTCTGTTGTTTCTGGAACCGCTAATCGAAAAAAAATCAATTCTTTATTAGGTTTAAAATTTATTCTATTATGTATATAATTGACTTACTTACTTATTATATATTTTATCTATATACGATTTATCATATCAATTTATTTTATGTTCTTTTTTTTATGTTTTACATGTTCAAAACGGCAATGCACCCTTCACATAAATATTCAGTCAACTACAATTTGTTGTAAGATACCTGTTTAGTTTCGTTATTGAATCATTTTGCATGATTCAAATCATAATAAACTATGGTTTTACTAGAATAAGTAAAACCTATATGAAACTTTAAAGATGAAGATCTCAAGAACAGTACATGTCTACTTATACAACTATATAAGATAACTAATTATCTAAATTAATACTACACTTATCTTTAAATCCATTTTTTTACGAAAAACTAAAAGAAATGAACCATATTTTACAAAAACAAACTTTATATATAACAATAATACTTCGTCGGGAATAAATAAATGATATTACGCGAAAAATCTGTCAAAACGTGTATTTGATAAACTTGGTATATATTCACTTCTAAAGATTCAAATACTTTGATATTAGATGTAATGTATCATAATCATCAGCCTGTGTTAGTACTTTGCTGGATATAGGCATCCCCTTAATGCACGGCATTAATGTGAAAAACGTGCATTTATTACACTTGACAAGAAATTGATTGTTCTTTCCAAGACATTTTATATTGTAATAAAACTATTCGGATACAAACAGAAAACCTAGTATTGATAATAGTTAATTATTGAATACGAAATAACATAATGCCCCTTCTTTAATATTAACTTCTCATTCAATATGTATGATTATATCATTATAATCTGTACAGTACATAGTATCAATAGACTTGATAAAAATATCTGCAACATCTCTAAATATGTTCCTGCGGGTAATGGGTGGGGATTTCCATTAGCAAAGTGCCATTAACGCGTCTTTTTTTTCTCTTTATTTGGATAAACGAACAATGACACAGCATAATAAAAGATGTATTATTTGACAATAGAGTTAATTAATGAGTCATCAGCACCGTTTACCACATATTACAATATAATATATTAAAAGTTAAACTAGAAAAATTGAGAGATGCTAAGTAAGCTAAAGTTTTCTAAAATTTTTTAAATCTCCTTTTTGAATTTTTAGAGTTCATACTAAAAATATCAACATTATTAAAATTTGAATTGTAGCAGTATAACAACTGATACATTGGTGAACGTTTGCCAGCATTTGTTTGACATTTATTCAGCGCAAACAGACAATTTTCATTACGACAGTGCGTCCGAGTTTGAACTTTGAAACGAACCTTATATACTAAAGTAATACAAACGTATCGATTTTGACAGATCATGGAGCAACATTCCCTTTAACTGTGCTCTTCTTAGTTTAAGGCTAAGAAGGTTAAATTTTTTCAACGATTGTTTGTGAGACATTTAAGTGCCATAACATTTATAATTTACGTTTCTTAGGAATTTTTTTGAACAGACTCGAGAGCAACACATATTTATCATAATAAGGATTCCATATGGATACAGCATATTCAATTTGGGAACGGACTAATGATTTATAAAGATAAAGATATGAGGAGGGTTTTTGAAATTTTATGCTCGACCGCATTACAAAACCAAACATTTTGAATGCTTTTTTAATAGTTCCGTCCACATGGCTAAGTAAATATAATTTACTGTCAAATGTGACTCCGAGAACTTTAATTAAGTTGACTGAGTTTAAATTTACTCCAACCAGATTATATGTAAAGTGGCCTATGTTTTTTTTTATTCGTAAAAGTAATTTTTTACATTTGGTGGTATTAAGATGTAACTTATTTTCGTACAGTACGGTGATAACCGGTTAAGATCTTCCTGACACCTATATTGATCATTAAAGTTTTCTATACTATGATACATTTTGAGATCATCTGCATACAACAAGATGTTGCAATATTTAAAACAATTGTTTATATCATTAATATATAATACGAATAAGAACGGACCTAAAATGGATCCCTATGATATAGTTACAAATTCCGACTCATAACAATTACTTTTTGTGTTCGGTTTGTAACGTATGATTTAAACCACCTCCAGAGATCTCCTCTTATGCCGTTGTACGCACGTTTGTCTAATAATATTTTGCAGTCCACTTTGTCAAAGGCTTTTTTTAAAGTCTGTATAGGCGCTATCTGTTTGTTTGTTGGCGTCTAAGCTTTCAAATAAGTATAATGTGTAAATGATAAGATTAGTGGTAGTGGAACGGTGTTTTACGAATCCATGTTGCTGTTCTAAAATAAAATTATGTACTACGGTATAAGGTAAGATTGATGTAGGTCTATAATTTTCGACGTTTGACCTACTTCCTTTGCCTTTAAAGGTCGGAGTAATACGCGCTGATTTCCATACAGCGGGAAAGACACTTTGTTTTAAACATATTTTAAATATTAAATATACTTTTTTTTTTCCGTGTGGCAACTCTAAGACATTCACGTCAATGTAAATTGTCCCCAATAATTATTGTTATTAATTATATTTTATTAAGTTATTAACAATTATTCTAACGTTCTTAGCCTCCTTTGTATATATTTAAGTCTGTCAAATACTAGAATTCAGATTGTGAACGCGATTATTGTGTTATTGTGTAATATTGTGTTTGGACGTCTAGCTGTCATTGCGCAGGTAACGTCTTCCTATTTAAATTTAGCGCATTGTTCCTTTATCCTCTTCAAGTGCTCATTTCATATACATTCTTACTAAATTCAAATTTTAATTACCTAAAAATGATGACCGCAACACCAAGGCCCTGTCAGGTTGCTGGAACAGCACCATTTGGCGCTTAAAGAGTTAAAGGAGCCAAAATGCAATGTGAGCAATTGCTGAAGGAAAGGGATGATAACGAACAAGAAACTTTGCAAATTATTGATAGAAATCTTAAATTAAAACAAGAGCTAGCTCAAATACACTCAAATTTTTAACTTTACAAGAGCAAAATGATAACTTTGCAAAGTGTAGTCGATGGGTTTGACCAGTGAGGTGAGTATGAGGCAGCTCTTGACCTCACCCTCTAAACTGAAGTCAGAATTGAATGAGGCTCATAAAACAATTTGTATTTTAGAAACTCAAAGCCAGAATTTAAAGACAAATCAAACCCAAAGCCTATATTCTGAATTAGAAGCGAATGTACCGACTTATGATATCTTCAGTCTCAAATGTTACAAACAATGTTAGCATCTATAGATCTGACTGGTGATGACTCTGAGCCTACCACCTAGGTATCAGCAGGAAAAGCAGAAGAAATTCAAGAAAATAAGCAAATGTATTAGAAAGACAGAAAATTGTTAAAATATGGGCGTAGTATTTACAAAAATTATGGCAAAATATGTAAAGACAGGAATTTACTTAAAGATAAAGTAAACTCATGTTATTATGAGGCTAAGACAGCTCAGCTGTCTCATGAGGCTCTGTCCAGTACGCTGAGGCTGAGATTGCATCTTTATGCAATCTTTAAATGTTCTTCTAAAAATATGAGGCATCCCAGAGGGAAATTTCAGAACACATTCTGGCTATGAATGACCTTGTGGATTTGTGTAAACATAATTCTGACAGATTTGATTCCTTGACAAGAAACTGTGTATGTGACTGTCAAAGCATACAGGGTCGTTCAGAGCTGAAGTGTAAGCCTTTGTCTAAGACTGTAGCGTCTCACAGTGGCCTAAAGACATATCAGAACATATTTCTTCTAACAATTATATTAAAGTATACAGTGATGAACTGGGAAGAAATATGGGCTCATTCCTACTAGACAAGTGTTCGGGGGAATCAGTATCTAACATCTGTATGCCCGGAGCTACTTACTCGCATATAATGAGAAAATTTTGACCGATACACATTGTCTCAACACTATTTTAATCATTTTGATTGGGAGAAGGGAAATGTTAATAGACAAAACCTATTGTACTATCAAGAGAACTTAATAAACTTAATGTAAAAAGGTAATACTGTTCACATTTCCTACCTTAAAGAGTTGCCACAGGAAAACAATAATAGATATAAGCTTAACAATTATTTAGGCATATTATATAAAAATACATTTAATAGGGTTTACCTATCTAATTTTTATAAAAAACAATTAGCTAGTTTGCTATGCTATTGTATTTCTAAAAACACAGCCAATGGCTTGGCTAACCAGACCCCTGCTTCTATTGAGCAGGATCAAACATTGACTCTCAATTTGGAATCCGTTCCAAGTAATTTAAATTAAATATTAAGACAACGGAGGAAACCTCTTGCACAATAAATAAAAAAATTTACAATTAAGTAATGTATTTTTAAATAATAAAACTTTTAATAATAACAACTATTGTATAAACCTGGTACATCAAAATATACAGGGAATTGCCAGTAAGGAACATGAAGTTGAGCTATTCTTAAATAGCTGTAAAATAGATATTTTATGTATAACTGAGCACTGGCTTCAAGAACATCAATTTATGCCTGATTTTGGATGTCACCAGGTTGCTAGCCTGTTCAGTAGAGATAAAGCTATACGCGGTGGCTCTTTAATATTTATTAATAATGCTTTAAAATATAAAAATCGTACAGATGTTATGAGTCTCTCTATTGAACGGACTATTGAAATAGCCTCTGCAGAGCTGGAGCATTTCATTGTTGTATGCGTATACAGACCTCCACTTCGTTATATGAACCTTTTGAAGTTGTGTTAGAAGAGATATTATTAAAGCTATCTGAATCTAATAAGTATATTATAATTTGTGGTGACTTCAATATTAATTTATTAGATAATTCTACAACCACAATTAGATTCAGATCATTGTTAAGTTCATATAACCTAATCAATTTATTTCTTGAACCTACTAGAATAACTGAGACTTCTGCTACATGTATAGATAATATATTTACAAACTGTAAACCTTTAGACAAGTCAATAATTAAAAATTAAGTTCTGACCACTGTGGCCAGCTTGCTTCTTTTAGATTAAATAAAATATCGACAAGAATACAAATAAAAATTATGTTTGTTCCCATGTATAAAAACGTATTGAGAAGTTTAGAAGTAATATATTACAAAAATTGACTATTTACAGTATGATGATAACCCACATGCTGTGTATAATACATTATTCTCCATTATAAGGAAAGAATTTAAATCCATATTTACTTCTAAAACGGTTAAATCAAAGGGTTCTGTAGCTTTTAGTGAATGGAAACAGTTGAAATTTTAAAAGCAGGCAAAGATTATATGAGCTTTACAGTGAAAAAACATATAATCATAATAAGACCTTTGTTGCACATGTAAGTGCTTATTCAAAATATTTAAAAGTTTGTACTGTCGCTGAAATCCTTATATATAAAAAAAAATAAAAATTCATCAGACAAAATAAAAATGACTTGGAGTATTATCAACAGTGAAGCTGGAAGGGTAAGAGCAACTTAATATAACCTAAATATTGATGACCGTTCCATAGAAGCTGACTGAAGATGTTGACTTATTTCGAAAAATTCTTCTCGGATATTCCGGTTTCTACTACCAAGTCACTTTTATCTTCTCCAACAGTTGCCGAGTCACAATTTTAATTTTACGGACGTAAATACCGGAGATATTGTAAGTACATTTAAAACTTTAGATATAAAAAAACTATAGACCATGAGGGATCTCTGTTAAGGTGATAAGTTCTATTATCGATGTAATATCACCTCACCTAGCAGCAATATTCAATGTAAGTATCAGAAGGGGCGAGTTTCCTGACCTAATGAAGCATAGCAAAATTATTCCATATTTAAATCAGGGATGTAATACGGACCCTAATAACTTCAGACCAATATCTATACTGCCTCACTCTTAGTAAATTATTTGAAAAACTCTTACTAAAATCAATTAGTTAAATATTTCAATCGTAATTGCCTTTAAATAACAAGCAGTATGGATTCACTAGGGTCGCTCAACAACCGACGCAGGCATCATGATGTCAAAAGCATTTTTGAGGCTTGGGAAGCATCACAGGATGCTTTAGGCATTTTCGTGATCTCAAAAGGCTTTTGATTGTGTAACACCATGAGACCCTGGTCAGGAAATTACGTCACTATGGTATAAGAAAGTACGCACTCAACCTTCTGTCTTCGTACTTGAGTCCTCGAATTCAGAGGGTTGACGTGAATGGTAAAAGATCTCCTGGGGCCCCGGTAAATATGGGGTCCCAAAGGATCCATTCTGGGCTCTTTTTCTTCCTCATTTATATAAACGACTTACCATGTGTGATAAATAATAGCGAAGAGATAGTATTATTTGCAGATGATACCTCCTGATTTTTAAAATTAAACGACATACGTCAATAAATGACGATGTAAATAATATCTCTCTAGAGTAAGCGAATTGGTTAGTGTTAATAACTTGCTATTAAACCGAATAAAAACAAAATATATTAGATTTACGACTCCTAATGTAAAGCATGGTAAATTTAAAGTGGTTATGGATGGAGAAGCGTCAGACGTAGTTGAATCAAATGTATTTTTAGGAATAACTATGGATTCAACACTACAAGGGGCCCCCTTATTAATAGGCTGGCAAGTTAACTAAGCTCTGCAGCTTACGCAGTGAAAAAAATTAGATTATTAACGGATGTGGAGACAGCTCCTTTTAGAATATTTTAGCTATTTTCATAGTATTATGTCTTATGGCATTCTACTGTGGGGAAATGCGGCAGATACTAATACGATCTTTGTCCTCCAAAAACGCGCAATTCGTGCAGTCTATAACCTGGGCCCAAAGAATCATTAAGAAAGTTGTTCACTGAAATAAAAATAATGACCGTTAGTTCTCAATACATATTTGAAAATTTAATGTATGTCCAAAAAATAGAGATGATTTCCTAAGACATTGTGATGCACATAACATAGATACAAGGAACAAACATCATTTAATTCTTCCAGCAACTAGACTGCGAAGAATAAGTAAGTCTTTATGGGACAATGTATAGCGTTTTTACAACAAAATCCCAGTAAATGGTCAGAATTTAACTATTAATAAATTTAAAAAGGTAGTCAAGGAACGTTTATGTGTTAAAGGTTATTACGATATTAATGAATTTTTAAATGATAACACAGCCTGGTAATGGAATGCTCGCTCCAGGTCCTCTTTCAAAATTGCATAATATGTAATGTCCAATTATCAAAATGTTTGTTATTTTTAAAAGATGACATAAAAAATAGCCCGCTGAGTTTCTTTCGCCGGTTCTTCTCAGGTCTGTGGCGTCCTTTTCCGAACCGGTGGTAGTGTGTTTGACAATCAATAAGCAAGTGTAAACTTCTATATTGAATAAAGATATTTGAATTTGAATTTGAATTTGAATTTGAATATTGCGGTATAGATACTATCAGCCGTCAATTTTAAGAAAATCGGAGGAATATTATACAATCCGGAGCTTTTACTCGTATCCAACTTGCGTAATTCTTTCAATACATTATTTGGAGTAAGCTCTATGTTACTAATAAAAGTGTCCAAATTGCAATATGTGTCAGAAATGCTTTTGTCATAATCTTTTTGAATTTGGGATGTTTGAAATACTGATTGAAAGTACGTAGAAAACAAGTGGAGCAATATCGTCTGAATTCTTCGACGAAATGTTTTTATAAAACACGTAGTTTGGAATAGTGTCTCTATTGGCTTTACTTTTTAAATTATGTAGATATGCCCAGAAAAACTTTATATTGAGGTGTATACTATCTTCAACCTTGGTGATATAAGATTTATAGCACTTAAGCGACTCAATCCGAAAACGAGTTCTAAATACTGAGTAGCTCTCATAGTCCGAAATATTCTGGTATTTTTTCCATTTTACTCACGATTTATCTTTATTCTTAAAAATTTTAACTAAAGCCGCCGTAAACCAGACAGGATATTTTAAAGATCTATTACGAATCCGTGGGAAATGTTTTTTATAATCGAATATAGATTTTCATAAAACTCAGTGACAGCCGCTTCTGCGCTTTTATCGGAAAAAATATCCCAATCGATATTTAAAATGTTAGTATTAATTAAGGAGTAATCATCTTTACTAAAATTAAAACGAGTTAAAGATTGAAAAGCTAGTGGCTTGTATGTTAGTTTATTAAGCGGCAATCCAGTGGAACTAAAGGCATTGGTCCTGTAGACGTACAGTTGTTTTTAATATCTAATAATAAATAAATCTAGTATTGTGTCTTTTATGTTTCGGAATTTATTAATTTGAAAGCAGTTATGATATGAAATAAAATTAATTAGATGTTTATTCGATTGTGAGGTATCAGGATATAGAATTGGTTTCAAATATGCAAAACAATCTTGCCACGGCAGAGTCGGTCAATTGTAATCTCCTATTATAATAAAATTGTCTGCATGTCTTACTTGTAGCAGTTCAGTTAGGTCGTCAATATGAGCCAAATAAGTTTCCAATTTTACATGCGGTGGAATGTACACAGCCCCTATTACGCAGCAATAGTTTCCCGAACGCAATTCTACGAAGGTCTGTTCTATGCATGACGCACGTGGTGGAAGCCCCAGTAAGATGGCACGGCAGAGCATGCAGTTCATGTCTCACCGCAATGAGCACACCGCCTCCGTCACTTTTACCGCTACTAGAACAATCCCGGTCACACCTAAACACGCTATATCTCGAGTCTATGCATACACTATTAGAAATGTTTCCTTACAGCCAAGTTTCAGTAAGCACAATAATATCGTAATTATTACAAAGTATGTTCATGTATAGAACGTTTAGTTTCGTTCTTAATCCACGACAGTTTTGGTAAAAGATAGATAAAATTGTTTCACTCATTAATTAGACATAGTTTAGACTATAATTACATATTCTATCAAGGCTATAATTATATTCTGCATTGTTAGACATTGGCGAGATACGGCGATACTTTATGTTTTTAATAACAAGAATTAATAATATACTGAGAAAATTGGTGTATATGTATAAAAAGCCAATTATAGAGTTCGTATTATTTTGTAATGTCCATTCACAATGCAATTTTAATGTCAATTTTATACATACATCTGTATATATAAAAGTAAATATGAATGCGTAAATCGTGAAAGTCCGTTCCCTTTTTACTGTAATTCTTATTACAAGAAAAATTTAAAAAGTTCATGGTACGATTTGTAGATTTCGTGTAAATAATATCCGTTATTAGTACTGTTAGACGTGAAACAATATGAACAAATAAATTAAACGAATATCTGATAGCAGTACGTAATGAAAGATGCTGTTTAACCTATTTAAAATACACCTAATGTTTAGCACTATACATGTCACACGTATGTAACTATTTCTGGAACAATGTTTAAACAGTGGTTGTTTCGGAGTTCTGACAAAGATAACTAAATGATGTAGGGGTACCGACCAGATTTTAAAGATTTATTAACTCTAACGATGTTAGAGTTATATTTTTTTTAGCTATAGATTGATTATTGCTCCACGATCGAATGTCAAAATCTTAATTTCTTTAACATAATGAAAAAGATATAAGCAAACAGTAATGTACACTACAATTAACATATAAAAAAAATAACTATAACTTAAAATAACAAAAAAAATATATAATAGTTCATACAAAACCATACTCGAGTTATTATTAACTAATTCATGGTTGTAAAGACAGCAAATTTTATTATTTAATCTTAGAAATATCCTTAAACGTACGTACTGCGAAAACTGCTGATGTGTCATTCTTTCGAACAAGTATTATTCCGTGCTTGATCCAAACGTACTTAAAATTGCATTTTCTGGCAGACTCACGACACTGACGAAATAACATCTTATTATTGGGAGTTAGGTATTCGTTCACGTACACGGTGGTAGGAGTCCCTGATACTGAGAGCATCATTGAGTTTATTTCTTTTACTTTACGGGAGGCCGTAATGACGTTATAGCGCAGTGTCCTGGTAGTAAAGTTCACAATAATATTCTTTGGTCATGGGTTTTTCGAGTCAGCGTGAGGTACACGATGAGCAGCCACAATATCAGATGACTTTATAGGAAACTTTATAGCGATTCGAAACTTTATAAAGATTCAACAATACCCACAAGATTCTCGCCTCTTCGTTCTTGTATATTGCACTGCCGGGCTTGCTGCCATGGTGCAGCAAGCCCGGCAAAATCATATCTTGGCTATGGAGCTAAGATATGATTTTGTAAAGTATGGATTTTTCCTATATATGTGGCATATTGAGTAGTATTATTTTCCATATTTTTTAAGCGACAATCAAATTTTTATTATCCTGCCTTGCTGATGCAAAACTTAATGATTTTTCAATTTCATTCAGCTTGCTATTCATATCCACAATACACTTATTTATACGTTCATTGTCTTTATTCAGGCTTAACATTCTTTGATTAATTTCACTAAGTGTTGACGTAATTTTTGAAAGCTGGGGGCTCAGAGCTAAGTTTACAGCTATTGTTATACTGCTAGAAATAGTATCCATACCCTTTGTGTTTAATTCATTAATTTGTTTGTTAATCTTTTCTTCGAAGCACGCCAGGATTTGCATAATTGCACTGTCATTGTCGCGTTGTTTACGTTTCCGATTGCTAACATAGTTATCCACATCGACTTTAGCAGGAATGCAAGAACTTCGGTGGTGTTCGTTGCAAAGACATCGTAAGCGTTCTTTACGTGTGCGTGACGGAGATGAAAAATGTGTTGTTGTCTTTTATCTCGGCGGGAGTGTAGTGAGGCGCCCCTCAGCAACGTCCGATAGACGCAAGACAGGAATGCAAATATTTATTGAATATGTCTTATTCAGTTTGTCAGGAATTAACACTTATTGATGCACAAAACTTTGGTTTTAATTACTATTGGTGTTATAAATAGATTTCTCTACTGCAGTTAATGGTAATTTGCGGAGCAACGATTAGCTCCTTGACCTGCTCTTAAATTTTTTACAAAAATCTACTAAAAAGCTCATTCAGATACTGTCAATAATTAGATTTGTACACTTTATACTTTAAAAAACGTAATATTTAGGTTATGTCTCTTTGTCAAATCTTTGATAGAAACATTTTGTGTTTATTAGAACTATCTAAATCAGGTTCCACCATAACAAAGGGAAGTTATTCCTTAAATCTACTTTTTATATAATCACATAAGATTTAAAAAAAATACATTCTGCTTTATTTAACAAAACAAAAGTGAAAGAAATGTATTCATATATTCATAAAAGGTACATTTTATAAAAGTGTTTTCCTTAATCCAAGAACAGCCGCGGCAAATTCAGCTTACGTCGACCCAAAATCTTATATTTTGAATTTTGTTTAATACAAAAGGTGTTTTTTATGTTTGCTTTTTTCCTTATTCCAACAATCACGTTCACAGTTTACTCTTTAAACGAACTGGCAGGTTTTTTTTTGTGTTTTGACAACTAAAGTTAACTAAAAATTCCAAAGCGACAGTGTACTAACAGAAATACCTTCCTTAAGTGTATGCTACTTCCTTTGTTAACTATAATTGAATTGGAACTTTTTTCTTAATATTTATATATATAACCGGCAACAAAACGTGGCAATGTATTGTAACTGTTGCTCCGTCGTCCTTCATAAAACTTAAATTAAATTACTTATAACTTCTAAGAATGTCATAACTATTGCATAATGTAAATTGTAGTATTGAACTTCATTAATTCACTTACTACACAATAGTATTGCGGAGTATAGTCGAGTTTCTGCCTCGTAATGAGACAATTAATGCAGCGTCTTAATGTGAGACACTGAACAATCTGTGTCGTGCAATCCAGAACAAAAGACTGTGTTAAGTTTTGCTGTGTGATAATACCGACATGTGGACACATGAGACCATCGGAAAAAATATTACATCAAGTCTTTGAAATGGAAAACTCTAGACCATTCTCCATACATCCCTGATCTGGCGCCCAGCGACTACGATTTGTTCCTGCACTTGAAGAAACACCTGGGTGGTCAGCGTCTTTCAGACGGTAACGAAGTCAAAAAATGTTTGATACATTGGTTAACAAGTCAGGCGGCAGAGTTTTATGAGGAGGGTATTCAAAAACTGGTGCCACCTAATGACAAGTACCTCAATATTCACGGAAATTATGTAGAAAAGAAGATTAAGGTAAAACCATGGCCATGTAAAACTAAAATTTTTGCGATCTCTTTGCACGTCTTGTTTTAATTCCTCGACGGTACTTACTTCTTACGATCTTTTGGCAAAATTTACAGATGACGTGAACAGGCACCTAAATAATAATAAATATATTTTTGTTCTATTCATAGACTTTTCAAGCGCTTTTGATACACAAACCGTAAGCAATTGGTTGCCCATAAAAATCCGGTAGGAGGGAGAGAGTCATTATAATCTGATTTTAATGCTCTAACAAAATGGTGTCACGACGCAATCCTGGCAATAAAGGAGAAAAAAACTAAATTGCTAGTAATTTAATCCCCTTATATTAAATCGGTATCATTTCGTAAAATAGTCTCATAGTCACTATTGCGTACATTCTAAGAATAACAAATTTGCCTGTCCTTATCCATCACTTGGAAACGTTGAAGCTCATAAATATCTCGGTGTATTCATTGATAGTAAATTCATCTGGAGTACACATATAGAACACGTATGCAATAAACTGAGAATTTTTTTGGCAATAATAAAAATTCTTAGAAGACGCATTCCCTTCGAAATCAACTTAATGTTATATAACTCGCTAGCCGAATCACTTATCAAACATGCACTTAGTAGTTATGGCCGTACCTATAAATCATTCCTTGATAACATTTACGAACTACTATTAAAAAATCTTCAAACTATTACTTCTATTAATTATAAATTTAGATTACAAAATATTTTAATCGAATTTTTGAAACACCGTAAAGTCCTGCCAGTATTTGAACAAATTAAATACAATCTACTTACACAATATTACTTTGATTACTCCTTTAAAAAACATGTCACCCAGCATCGTGTGTCGCACACGATCCGTCGCTCGAAACCAGCTGTGCACTACGATCGCAAATAATGTGTATGGAAAAAGAACATCTGCCTATCATATTCCTAGATTTATAATTAAAATACGCCCCGACGAAATAAATAAATTTAAATAATGCAATATTAAGCCTGTTTTAAAGAATTTTTTATGAATAGCCTTTAAAATTACTTTCTATTTAATAGTTTTCTTCTCCTTTTTATTTTCTCTTAACCATATTTGTAATTTATTTAATAATATATGTTATTATTTTTAATAAATAGTAATCTTCAGATCAATTGTAGGATCCAACATACAATAATTACAGTGAGTATAAGAGTTGTTGCAAGCATAGCTAGGGTTGTAATATTAAAATTTACCACAACAATCCAAAATAAAATACATTTATTTAGGTACCTTTATAAGATCATGTCCAAGTGCATCGCTGTATTTTTTAGATTAATACGAATAGTTAGCCTAAAAAGAAAATTAAATTACGGCTTTTTTCAAAATACTGTGTTGTCATTAATTCAATTTATTTGTATGCACATCTGCGGTATTTCAAAGCTAATAACATTTAAAATGTTTAAAAAAAATTTTCAATGCATAAGGATTCGCTAGTTTTAAAACTACACTTCAGATATACCTTTTTTTTTTCTTTGGAGACTTTTTTTATTTAAAGGCACTGTTAGGTGTGATATTTTGAAACACTATTTCTTATATTGACTGAAACTTGTAATGGCGATATTATGAGTCTTATTTAAAAAAAATGTTTCCTTAACTTATACATTTTTCGAATATTTTTTCCCTTTTAACATTATAAGATTTTTGTTTTTGCACTGTGTAGTTTTAAGTGTAAATTGAAGGTTTTAAAATAAGTTTTATAAATGTTACAGCAAAAGAAAATTAAATTTAACAATATCTACATTTAGATTTATAACAGTAATAAATTTACTATAGTTATATGTCATTAGCAATTAGTACTACATCCAAGAACAAGTGTATAGCGCAAACTTTTGATTATTTTTCCGATACTAATATGCTTCCGGTTAGTAATTTACAGACCGAAAACTGATAGAATGGGGGCGAAATCTAGTTAACATTTATCTATTATTATCATAACACATGAGGTATTAGGGTGAACTAGAGTTTAACAATAGCAGAAAAATTATTCATCTGAAACAAATCTTTTACGGCTGCAACATTTTCGATCATCACGCGATGAATAAGGAATGAAAAGACAGGAATTTTCTTTATGGGGTATAAATATCTTAATAAAAATATTTACAAGAAAATAAACCGCGAATAGTTCTAGAAAGAACTAATGCAATTTCTCACCTTCTCAGTGCGACTTCATCGCTTTTCTTGATCTTTAAATAACAGTATTACTAAGAAAAGCCAGGTGTACGTCACATGATAGTAGAATACAATAAAATTCAATCGAGTTAAAAGTAACATTTTTGTATTTATACTCTGGTTTTCGTCAGAAGTTTATTGTACTTTGTTGGGCAAAAAGTTTACTTCACGATGATTCTGCTATTATTTAATCACTCGCACAAACTTAAGTTTTTTTTGAAATTATCATTTAAAATTATATAATATTTCTTCATTTGAGCTAACTTCTGAATTCGTAAAATACAAGATTAATAGATGATATACTAGATAGGTCACACTAAATATCTGTAAATTTTATCCTTATTAATTACATAGATAACGTCATAAAGTAAGTCTGTATATGATAAGATTTTCCTTACAAACGACATTCATTAAAAACGACATAGTACTGGTTACATTTTGCTACAATACGCCAAATTACTCGAAAGAACAGCATTTTGTGTTATTCAATGCTGAGAAATGCATAGTGAATATGTATAGTTTCGTATGTAACCGTAAAGTTGGGAAACGAAAGTAACCGTATAGATAAGAAACGTACGTAACCGTATAGTTGTGAAACTTAAGTGTGCACAGTAGCTGAATGAAAGTAGCTATTTATAAAAATAACTAGTTTTAAAACAAGCGACGCCGTCCACATATCTGGTTTCGTTTCGTTTCTTAAAAGTGACGTAACGACCCACGTCTAGATAGAGCAAATTCCGAATGTCGTATTAACCATATATCGATAATGACCCATCAGGCTTCGTCAATTTAAGTACCGTCAGGTAAAAAATAAACATAATTTATTTCTTTTATTTTACATATCAAATCCACTAATTTTCGGATTTTTTGCGTTAGTTGTATATATTTATTCCCGACGAACTATCACTTGCTATCACTCTAGCATCTTCTATCTTCGGCTTTTCTCACCTCCAGCCTTCACCGGTCACTTTGTGAATGTCGTTACACCATCTTGCCGCAATGCGTCCCACACTACGTTTGCCAACTCGGTCTCCACTCCAGAACTGTCTGACTCCAGCGGTCGTCAGTTCTGCGACTCATGTGACCGCTCACTGCCACTTCAGATAATTAATCCGGTGGGCTATGCCGGTGACTCTGTTTCCGTTCTGAGGGATTAATTTGTTTCTGATGCGGTCCTTCAGAAATACTCCGAGCCTAGCCCTCTCCATAGCTCGCTGAGCGACTTCAAACTTTTGGACGTGTTAAACATTAAGTATCCAAGTCTAGGCATCGTGCCGACTTTCGATTTGAGACATTATGGTATGGGAGACGAGAAAACTTGACATTATGCAGTTAAATTTTATATACTGCTTTCTCGTAGTTGTTAAAATTATTGTTAAACCTTAACTTTCACCCCATTTGAAACTATTCCAAATATAGTAACCAACATATGTACATTATAAAAAAAACTTTTTTTATAATATTTAAACTTTACTTAAAATCGTCCATGAATTCATATATTTTTATGAAGTCTTAAAAAAAATTGCGTTTTTAATACTTATCCTAATGAAAAATATATTCAATTGCCACTAGATAAGCAATATTTATGCTTTGGCTTAGCTAAAAGGTTGGCTCCCACTATTTGAAGTAGATTTACGATTTAACTTTATAAACGCGGTGTTTTTAATTGTATCAAAGTGTCATCTCGTATATGAATCGGTTTTATATGAAGTAAATACAATTAATTGCTTATAGCGAAGAAGTGAACATTGAAAGTGAAGTGTTAAAAATGCCAAAAACTCGAAAAGATTTGAGGTGTCCTGTGTTTGGCGATCCACAAAAATTAAGTGGTAATATGTTGCCGACTATAGTGATGTCATTAAATATTACTTATGGCACAGAAACTATCTACTCGAGTTTAATAATGGAAAAGATCCTTCAGTCACAGATATTTGTGAAATAATTGCTACCGATATCGAAAATATATGGGCTAAAGCATCTATCCCTACAATTAGTCATCAACAAGTTGTCGCTAAGATTGATTGTGTATTACAACAAGTATAAAGGTGTGAAAAAACTGCGTAATTACTACAAAAAACAAATTTTTATGAAGATTCTCTGAAAAAGTTATTTGATATCGCAACATGTAAATGTATATTGACGATGTAAATAATACCCTCTCAAAAGTAAAATACTGGTTTAGTGCAAATAATTTATTGTTAAACAAAAATAAAACTAAATGTATAAGGCTGGCGGTGATGTGGTCGTAGATGGAGAAGCGCTAGACTACGTACATTGCACTGTATTTCTGGCATCACAATAGATTCTAAACTGCAATGGGGCCCTCATATTCATAGACACAGGCGAGTAAACTTAGCTCAAGGGCTTATGCAGTCAAAAAATTAGGCAACTAACGATGTTAAGACAGCCTGTTTAGTATATTTTTAGTTATTTCACAGTATAATGTCTTATGGCATTCTACTGTGGGGAAACGGACTGATATTAATACTATTTTATAATTCAAAAAGAGCGATTCGAGCAGTTCATGTCTATACCTGGGCCCCAAAGAATCGCTGAGGAAAATGACTACAGAAATCAATGTAACGACTGTTTTTTCTCAATACATATTTGAAAATATTATGTATGTTCATAAACATAAAAATGATTTTGTAAAACATTGTGACACATAATATAAATACTAGGAATAAGCATAATTATGTTCTTCCAAAAACTAGGCTCCGAAGAACAATGAAATCTTTCATGGGACAATGTATACTCTTTCTACAATAAAATCCCAGAAAACGTTCAGCTTTTATCTGTAAATAGATTTAAAAAGTTGTAAAAGAACGTTTGTGTGTTAGAAGGCTATTATTGTTGTAACGACTACTTGATAGATAATACACCCTGGTAATGGACTGTTCGCTCCAGGCTATTTCAAAGTAGTAAAATGTAAGGTTTATGTAAAAGTATTGTAAAATTTATTGAAGAAAAGGAAAAGAAAAGTCCCGTTGAGTTACTTACGTCGGTTCTTCCCAGGTCAGAGGCTTCCATTTCGAACCGGTGGTAGATTAGTGACGATCAATAAGAAAGTGTAATTGAATAAAGATATTTGACTTTGAAAAAAAAATTTCCAGAGAAGTATGCAAATGTGTAACTAAAGTGCCTGTTGCTGAAAAATTATTCTTGCATGACCAACGCACTGATCGCAAAATGTATATAGGGACTGTGGACAAGTTGATGACCCAATCTATCCAGCGAGGCAAAATTAGGAAGCGAAAGTATGACCAGTTTGTGCAAAAATCAATGTGTGCTCCTAGTACTTCTTCATCTGCTTCTAATATAATTTGGACGTCTGAGAGTTCTTCTACAGAAAAATAATCTAATGATGATGATATTTTCATGTCAACAGAAAAAGAAACCTCTAAACGATACCCAAATGAAACTCAGATGAGAGGTAAACTGCAAAATCTAGCTTCAGCGTGCGATAGAACAGGTATTTCCGATCGATCTGCGGCATTTATTGTGAACGCTGTATTGGTTCATTTAAATATAATTAGCAAAGAGAACCTAAATAAATTTATAGACCGATGCAAAATACGTCGTGAGTGAAAAAAGTACGCAAAGATTTGCAGAGTGTTATTACCAGTAAACCTTTACAGGCTATTTACTTTGACGGTCGAAAAGACAAAATTTTAATGATGACAACCACAGACAATACATCGCATTGCAAGACTGTTATAGAAGAACACATCTCAATATTATCAGAGCCAGATTCTGAATACATCGGACATCTTTCCATTCATTCTGGGAAGGCGACGACTGTATTGACTTGACTTTCTTGAGGGTAAATTTGAATATCAATCTTCTTTGATGGGTGTTGGTTGCGATGGCACAGCTATGAATACAGGACATAAAATGGAGTTATTGTTTTACTAGAGAAACACCTGAAATGCCCATTGCAATGATTTGTGTGTTTGTTACATGCAAATGAATTAACGCTTCGTCATTTATTGTCCAGTTTAGATGGCACTACAACAGGCCCTAATAGTTTTTCTGGCAACATAGGAAAACAGCTAGCTAAGTGCCTAGATTTTAAAGTGAAGGAATTTGAAGCCATTTCCACAGAATTGCCAGCTTTGAATCGTAATTTGCTAAGTACTGATCAAAAATATCTGTTTGATATTTGCACCGCAATTTCTTCTGATTCGGTGTCGCCCAAATTAGCTAGCAAAGATCTAGGAAAACTGGCACATTCCCGGTAGTTGACTTACGCAAAGAGGATTCTCAGTTTATACATTGGAACAGCAAAACCAACAAGAATTTGAGGGATCTCGTGACTTTCATTATGAAAATGTATGCACCAACCTGGTTTGAAATAAAGACAAAATCGTCATGTAAATATGGTCCAATTCATGTTTTTAACATGGTTAAAAGATACTTACCAAATAACCTGAAAAGTATTGCACTGAAAACTATTCAAAGAAATTCATTCTTCGCACACCCGGAGAATTTGTTGCTGGCTGTGTTGCAGGATGATGCTTCTCACATAAGGGAGCTGGCTCTTCAACGAGTGTTAAAAGCACGAATAGAGACTTAAGGAAAGAAGGTTCGCGAATTTCGACTCCCAGAACTAAGGGCTGACGCACCTATTTATTATGATTTGATACATTGGACGAAAGGAAATATTACAAAACCTTCTATGACAATGAAATATAGCGACACAGAATTTTCAAACCTTATTACTTCAGGAGCTTTGATGGATTTCGAAAAGTATCCTTGCCACGCTCAGGCTGTTGAATGGTGAGTCAAGCTGGAATCAGAGGCTTCGTTAGCAGTCTGTGGACCAGAAGCTAGAGATGGATTCATTCGTACAAGGATAAAAACCCGGCAAGACATACCCATTTTCGACACCAAATCTCAATACTTTCGTGTTTATGAGCGCACTGAAACTACTGATTCTCAACAATAAAACATAATTTTTTGAGTTTATTTTGCTACTTTTTTATGATTTTAGTAAAGTTTTTGATTAAAATTGTTAAATAGGTCCATACATCGTTTTCAATAAAGCATATATGTGATAATCAAAAATTGGATTATTTCAAAACTTTAACCCTAACGCGCCACCTTGAGATATATATTTAGAGAACTAAAATTTTAAAAATCTTTTTGTGTATACTCTTATGATTATAGTTGATTTATGTTACCGCTTAAAATAGATTAGATCATCTAATAATTATAACAAGACTGGCCATTACCTTCTCCCTGATTCTTGTCCCGTTTTTTTGTAATTTATTAGTTATAAATAAATTTTAAAATCTAAAAGACTGTAGTAAGACATTGTTTAAGGTTCTGTGGAGGAAAAATTTTGTGTATATATTGGTAAGATTTAGTTTCTACAAACTAAAAATATGCCTTTTTGAAAATTGAAAAAGTATTGATACAACTTATTTGATGTCTTTTTTTTAAATCGTTTTGGAAGAAACACGAAGTATAACACAATTTAAATTATAATATTACTTCGTTCTTTCAACTATACATTTAAACAAGTTATCATGGGGCTTTGAAAACATCCCGTTTTACCTAAATAACAGATTTTACGCAGAGCGACTGGCAACTGACCTCCACAACCCAAAGGGTAAACTACGTTCCAAGGACGAATAAGCTCTCAGTAAATTAGTCGACAGTGCGCAGTTAGCCTTCGGATCGACCGGACAAGCCCGCTCGATCCTCCCTGCTACCTGCGACGTCCGCTTGGCCCACCCGTGGCCACGCCCTCCCCCCGACGCCGTCAAGTGGCAAGAAGAAGGAAGACCGCCGTGCAGTAGTGAAGTGTCTGTCGTACAAAGTGTTAGTGTCAGTGTGTGCCGGAAGCATCAGTGCCGACACGCTAGGCGTACGCGCCTGAGCGTAGATAGCTGTGTAGCCGTCCGGTGAGTCGTTTCCCGTTTTTCCCACGTTGAGATGTAGGGACCCATTAAATGCCGACATTAGGGTACACCTTGTCCGACCTCGGCCTCAACTTTGAGGACTACAAGGATAAACCGCGCACGTCAGCAATCGACGCCATCCGCGCTGCCATTGATGCCCGCTGCGGCTCTAAAAAATCTAAGCGGAAGATAGTCAAGTCTAAATCGTCTCGCGCTTCTACACCTTTCACCACGTCCGCGTCGAAGCAGTCGGAAGATTCCGACACAATGACCGAGGAGCAATCCGAGGACTCTACCCCAACCCCGTCGTCCGAATCCGAAATGGATGTCGAGACAGAAGTCGAGGCCAACGAAGCCTACGACAGTGACGCAGGAGGATTTTTACCGGTCAAGTCGCGCAAAAAGCGCAAAAATAGGTCCCCCCCGGCGTCCTCACCATCATCACCCGATCCACCCGACAAAGTGCCGAAATCATCGGCCGACGACCTGTCGGCCGCAAGGCCTGCCTCCGCGGCCTCAGGGCCAAAACCAGCCGCTTCACGGCCGTCTTCTAGTGCTGCAACGCAGCCCGCCACCTCCGCCGCTTCACGGCCAACAACAAGTGCTGCCTCACAGCCAACCCAAACCGCCGCTTCACGGCCATCGACCAGTGCTGCTTCACAGCCAACCATAACGGCCGTTTCACGGCCATCGACCAGTACTGCCTCACAGCCAACAACCTCAGCTGCCTCACGGCAACCACCAACGGTCTCGCCTAGAGACAAAAAGCCGCCCCCACTGTACATCCGATCCAAGGAGAAGTGGGCTCAGTTGAGATCGGCCCTATCTAATAAATTTAAATTCACGGCAACTGATTCCCTACAAGGGATCAAGTTGCAATTAGAAACGGTGGAAGCACACCGTAATGTAACGTCGTATCTTCAAAAGAACGACTACTATTATCATACTTACGCGCTCCCGGAAGAGCGCGTCCTTCGGACGGTCGTCAAAGGACTGCCGAAGGAGATGGCCACACAGGACATCATAGACTTTATCAAAGAACAGGGTATACCGATATACTCTGCAATCAGGCTGTTCAACACCAAAACAAAAAAGCCATACAACGTGTTCCTTCTGACCTTGGAACGCTCCCCAGAGGGCAAAAAAGTCTACGACCTTAGACATATTACTCGCATATCCTTCGAAGCACCTCACTCGAACGGACTCCCCGCGCAGTCACAACTGCCAAATGTATGGGCTCTCGGCCCGTAACTGTCACGCTAGACCTCGCTGCGTCAAATGTCTCGGCGACCACGGCACCCCCGACTGTCCGCGTCCTAGGTATAAGGACATCCTGCTCACCTTTGAGCCGCCGGCATGCGTCAACTGCCAAAACCCTGGCCACACGGCAAATTACCTTGGGTGCCCCAAAGCACCCAAACGTAAGGTGCCTCCACCCCCATCCGTACCCAGGCGCCCCCAGGTGCCATCCCTAACATCCTTCCCGCCACTCCGACCTGCTCCGGCGTGGCAACAGCCAACCAGCGCTCCGCGTAGCGCGGTGGTTGCTGCCACTGCCCGTATGGCAGCAACCACCGCCTCAAACCGCACCGAGGCGCTCCGCGTAGCCCGCACCACGCGCACCACCCTGGCGCTCCGCGTAGCACCCCAGTACGCCTAGCCATAGCAATGGCAGCGCTGGGAGCAGCTAGAGCAAGTAGCTCAAAGATCGACTTCGCAGAGCTCGATCGTCTCACCGCGAATTCGACGCCGCTATAGGAAACTTCGGAGCCCGTCTTGCCATACTACGCAAGTATAGGCAATTGGTAGACCTTATTACGGGACATAATGGATAATACACCCATTAATGTTTCGAACGGCCCGGGCCGTCTAAAGCCACGCGCAGTAAATATAGTCTTTTTTAACGCAAACGGCCTCGCGATTTATAAAAAGGCCGAAATAGCTAACTTCCTCCGCGAAAACGACGTGGACATTCTACTGGTGCAGGAGACATTCCTAAAGCCCGGAAGAGGAGATCCGAAAATTGCTAATTATAACATCATAAGAAATGACAGGACCGGCGCTGCACACGGCGGCACTCTCATTTATTATAAAAAGTCACTGCACTGCGTAGCAATCGAAACGCCGTCGACGCTTGAGCATGTAGAGGCCTCGATCTGTAGGCTAGCCATGACATGATGATGCAAACGCACTTTCCACACAACGTGAACCACAGACCGGATGTGCTTGATATTGCCCTCCTCAAAAATGTCAACCTCGCTCTCATAGGCATAGAGGTCATCAACGACCTAACTTCAGATCATAGACCCGTTATCCTCAAATTAGGACCTCCAGACTCGCCCAACATCACTACAAAAACCATCCTCGACTGGCGCAAGCTGAAGACCCAGCTAGACTGCATTAGCTCACCCCACCTTGACTCCATTCCTAAAGTCCTAAATAGCGCTGATGACACGAATCTCGCTGCTCATGCGCTCACAAGACATGTCCAAAATGTCGTCGAGGCTTCCTCGAGGCAAGTCCCGGTGGAGGATAACCCCCGCTGGGCATTGCCAAGCGACATCAAAGACCTCTTGCGACGCAAGAGGGCGGCGATTCGTGCCTACGATTGGTATCCGACCGAGCGTAACCGAAGGCAGCTGCGCGCCCTTGAACATCAGTCCAAGACGCGCATAGCTGAATTCAGGAACGATCGGTGGGATAACGATCTAAGCAATATGCATCCCTCACATCTCGCCTTCTGGCGACTTCCTAAAAGCCTGAAAGGCGGTGTCGGACTCGCTCCAATGCCGCCTCTCAACAATCCTAAAGATCCCAATGCTCCTCTAGCGTTTCTCGATGAGGAAAAAGCCGAATGCCTGGCCGACAGCCTCGAGGCCCAATGCACGCCAAGCACTCAACCGGTCGACGCCGCTCACCTCCGAAAGGTAGAGAGCGAGGTCGACCGGTTGACCCAAATCCCTCCGCGCGATATAACTTCACCGGTAACGGAAAGCGAAGTCAAGACAATTATCAAAACACTAAACCACGGAAAGCCCCGAGGCACCGATGAATTAAAATTTTACCGACTCACCAATTAGCCTCCTCGTCCTCTATATAACGCAGCTCTTTCCAAGGTATCTTCCCAAACCTTGGAAGGACGCTGAAGTTATAGGGTTCTTAAAACCCGGTAAACCACCTTCCTACAATTTCTACCGTCCCATTAGCCTCCTCAAAGGCTTTGGGAAAATCTATGAACGCCTAATCCTAGCCCGCTTACATGAATTCATGAATTCGAGAGGGCTTCCTGTTCCAGTGCAATTCGGTTTTCGAGCCAAATACTCATGCACCCACCAAGTTCATCGTATCACGGAACACATCCGAGCTAAAATGACACAGGGTCTAATAACAGCAGCACTTTTTCTCGACGTGGCGAAGGCGTTCGATAAAGTGTGGCACGAAGGCTTATATACAGTTATATAAGCTCGGCGTGCCCGGACCGTCTCGTACTCATCATACGAGACTTTTCCGGAACCGAACGTTCAGATACCGCGTCAAGGGCACTAAGTCGCAACCACCGGTCCTAGCCGGCGTACCTCAAGGCTCTGTATGGGCCCTGTGTTGTTTACCCTTTACACTAACGACATCCCATCCTTCAAACTTGTAAACACCGCCTTTTCGCAGATGACACCTGCATCTATGCTTCCGGTCAATGTCCTATCCGCTTATCCGAGACTCCAATCCGCAGCCAAGACCCTAGGGATTGGTTTTGGAAATGAAGGATCGAAATCAACCCTTCCAAAAGCGCGGCCATTCTGTTTTCTCGGAAACGAAGGCCGATGCTTCCTTCAAATGTCCGCCTCCTTGATTGCCCCATCCCTTGGGTCAGTCAGACCAAATACCTCGGGGTAATCCTAGACCACCACCTATCCTTTGGCCCGCACACAACGCAGGTCAAAAACAGAGCGGCCTTCGTCCTCGGTTGCCTGTACTGCCTCATAAATCCTAAAAGCAAGTTGTCTCTGCGCAATAAGGTGCTGCTATACAAGATGATCATACGTCCAATCCTAACATATGCCAGTCCCGTCTTTGCATATGCAAAGCGATCCCACATAGACAAGCTTCAAGCCCTGCAAAACAGATTCATGCGCAGGGCCACGGGTGCGCCTTATTACCTTCGCAACCATGACCTGCACATAGATCTGGAATTGCCCACAATCCGCGAATACCTCAAACAAGCATCAATCAGATACTTTGACTCGGCTTCGCAACATCCTAACGAATTGGTACGGAGCGCCGCCGCTTACGTGCCAAGCAACTCACTACGGAAACTTAAAAAACACAGGCGAGCGCGCCATGTTCTACTTGACACGGATGATGAAACAACCATCATACAAGCACGTGTGAAAGCACTGAGACAAAACGCACACCACCCTCGCCGTCGAGGGCAACAGTTCACTCCGTTCTGTAGATATCGGCACGTACAAGGCCGATTTTCGCCATCCAGATAGGGCGGTTAAATTAAACTCTCAGTAATCATTCCATACCCGTCCTCGCGGGGGCAAAGACGGGTTATGTCGGACTCGCACCGACTAAAACCACCACGTTTTTCCTTTCTGACGCCTTTAGGGTGGGGTCACAGGAACGTGCTTCCACTCATCTGCAACCCCACCGGCGCTGGCCGCCGAAGCAGCCCCATCTCGGCCTTACGGCAATCAGCCTTCCTCTGGGCGCGTCGGAACTAGCGCGCCCTTCGTCTCGGCCCCTGTAGTTAGGTAACAGACTCCCCCGAGTCTGTTACTCAGGGACCATGGGAGCCAGGAGTTCCCAACCCACACAGTAACGATACTCCCAGCCCCCAGCGGTGGCCCGGATGTTAAGCTCCGCCGCTAGCTCCATTTCGGCCGTAGAAGGAGGAGAGATCGACGACACCATGCCGAATGTCCCCTCCACACCGCATCAGCGGTGCGGCCCCGCCGAGTCGCTGGGGATAGAGAGAGCGACCTACGGAATAACGACTCTCCTCTTCCCCCGCGACTGCACCTTGGTTGCGAGAGACAGGAAGGGCGGCACGTCTACCTCCTGCAACCCGTCCCTCGCACCCTCTAAAGGCGCATCCAAAGCGGGATTGTTCAACCCGCTTGGAGCAGCCTCCTCCACGGCCGGCCTTACTCCTGAGGCCGGCCAGGTTCATTAGCTTAGCTTAGCTTCCCCGCGGCTGACCCAAGCGCGGTACTGAGCTCCACCGCTACGACAAAGCGAGAACCTGTTCGGGGTCAGTATAAGTCCTTTTTTTTTTTAAGAAGAGCGGCCGGTATACCCACTAAAAAAAAAAAAAAAATATTTAAAAAAAAACCAACGGTTGTTCCTTTCTCATGTCGCTGTAGCCGGGGCCGCGGGCACTGATGACAGTTTTAGCGATCGCGGCGCGACGTGGCCCTCGCCTTTTCACCTCTTGCCAGCCACTACGCAGCTGCTCGACCCAGGCTGGGCACTCTTCCAGCGCGTGTTGGGCCGTCTCTTCGGCACATACGCCACAGTGGTGGCACTCCTCTGTAGGCTCCCTACCGGCCACGCGGCACAGGTACCTCCGAAATATCCATGTCCCGAGAGAACCTGCGTCGAGCGGAATGTTGGAGCCGTGTCCTCTTTCTAGCCACCACTTAAGAACAGGGCGTATGGCTTTATAGTTTGACGGCCAGCGCTGGGGTGCTCCAGCCGCAGCTCCCACTCCTGATTGCAAGGGAGCGCAATTTATCTCTGCGCCCCTTATCTCTTCTGGGGCGCCTACAGCCCTGAGACCTCGCCTCCTCGCGCCAGAAGAAGAGTGACGCGAGGATTTCTGCGTCAGATCCTAGGGCAAGGAGCCAGCCATCATGCACGCCGCCTCGCCGGAGATGGTCCGGTAGCCCCTCAGGCCCGGATCGCCAACACCCTCTGGGTTTATTTATTTATTTATTTATTTATTCTTCTTGCACAAATAGTACAAGGCGGACTTAATGCCATTGGCATTTTCTCCCAGTCAACCTTGGGGTGGTGCAGAGATTAAAGGTGGGAGGTGCATAAATTGATTGTGTACAGAAAAGTCACATGACTGTAGCAAATATACCATAGCATAAATATAATATGATAAGTAAAATAAGCAAATAAAATGGAAATACTATATACTTACATACAAATATACATTGTCATGAGTTAATATAGATACATATAAATATATACAAAGTAATACATACATATATGTATACAATAGTTATATACGAAAATACATAAATAATTAACGAATTTACTGTTCTGACGACAAGTTTTTAGAAGAAACTCTTTGACTTTTCTTTTGAAAGTGATGAAACTTTTGGCCATCCTGATTTCGAAAGGTAGCGAATTCCACAGAAGAATGGACTGAATAAAGAAAGAGGAATGCATGAAGTCAGAACGGTGAATGGGCATTGAAGGAGACGATTGTGGGTTCTCCTTAGTACTGTCGTACTCTCCTTTTGGAGGTGTCGGCCACACGGTGCCCCATGCAGGACCATGGATCTGACGACTCCGGCGTACAGGCGGCGACAGGAGCTGCTGGGTCCTCCGGTGTTGGGAGCAGTCTGCCGAGAGCTGCCGCTGCTCTCGACACTCTAGGCGCGCAGGCGCTCAAAATTGGCGCAAAACTTCCATCGGCGGTCTAGGACTAGGCCTAGATAATTCATTGCCGGCTTGACGTCGACGCGGACGCCGAAAACGATTATGTGGGCGTCCGCAGGTGGCGCGTTCCGAGGCCCATAAAAGCAAAGGGCCTCGGATTTTTCGAGCGCCACCTCTAGTCCAATTACTTGAGCGACCCCGGCAATGGCGAGAACCGCAGCCCTACGAAAATTGGTGCCACGGCGGTGACGAGGTGTCGTCCGCGTAACAAGTGTCGTCAACAGCCTCGATATTGCCCCCACGTAGCACCCACTCAGAACCAACGTTGCACAGAAGTGGTCCCAACAGCGACCCCTGTGAAACTCCACACGACACTCGATGGTCCGGAGCCCATCTCGGCACGGGATCTCGACACGTCGATGCGACAGGTAGGCCCTGATCACCCTTTGCAGGTGGGAGGCACCCGTGGTATCGGAGCGCCTCCTTTATGCAGGCCCAGGGCAGGGTGTTGAATGAGTTGGCGATGTCGAGTGACACCGCCAAAACACCCCACCCGAGACACCGCATCCTGCGTCAGGGACCTGACCCGCAGCACCGCGTGGACGGTCGACCGGCCCTTGCGGAAGCCATGCCACTCCGCCAGATTTGGACCGACGTGCTCCAGGTGCTGGACGATGCGGGCCGCCACGATTCTCTCAAAGTGTTTTCCCTCATCGTCCAACAGTACGATCGGCCTGTAGGCGGAGGGCGAGTCCGCAGGACGCCCCTTCTTTTGGATGAGGACGAGTCTGCCTGTCTTCCACCTCTGTGGTATTAAGGCTTGAGCCAGACAGGCAGAAAACATCGCCCTCACTCTGGGCTCCAGGGCGTCCCCTAGGGCCAGCGCCAACGCGCGTCCCGGAATGCCATCAAGACCAGGGGCGGTGCGTTTGCCCCTCATTTTTAGAAGGGCTGCACCGAACTCTCCAGAGCTGACTTCTGGCGCTTCCGGAACTGGGTCGACCTCATCCGTGCCATTTGGGACCATCGAAGGTGCCGTGTGCTCCTCTCGCTGTGGGAATAAAGCCTCGGCGATCGCCGCTACCATCTGCGGCGCCAGACTCTCGGTGAGTGGGGGAGTCCCAAGGACGAAGCCTGTTCATCACCATTTTGTAGGGCCGCCCCCACGGGTCACTGTCTAGCGCCGCCAACAACTCCGCTCTAGCCGCGGCGATCGCCTCGGCTATTCCTCGTGGGCACCCTCGATCAAGCACGCTTACGGTATACATACAAAGTGGCAGCCCGAGCCGAGGTCCCCCTTCTGGGGTCCCTCGGAGCTAAGCCACAGAATAGAGGTGAAGTCTGTGCACACTTAAAGTTGCACAGCCCCTCGAACCCGCCGGGTTGTAGCGGTTTGCTCCACCAACGTGAGTTCATCCGAAAAAAAAAAAAAAAAGTAAATTAGAAGGGTGACTTTATATAACGACTACCAAAGATAGTCTTAGCAATCCGGTCCGATTTCTTACATGTCCATTCTGACTCATTATAATTTTTTATATTACATACTGAAATAATTATACCTATAATTAATGGCTAAATAATATAAAAGAAAAACTTCTTCAATGCTCAACAGGGTAAAATATTGCATTGATAAAAAAAAGTGTGTCAGTTATTACATTAATGCAAGTATACAACAAAAACCTTTAAACAGCATTTGATAGTAAATGTTTTTAAAATTTACTCAAAATTAAATGCACCCTCGCAGTTTATAGATTTAATCTAGCACTGATAATTTCGGGCATGTTTTAAGTTTAACTGCAGCTATTTGTAAAGTACATACAGAATGTTTTATTTTTTGTAGCTGATCATTTATTTTGATTACAGAGTAAGCATTGTGTATATTATTGGATTTAAAATTCAGTGAGGTGCGTGTACTATAAACATCTCTGTTGAAAACAAACCAAATGGCTCCCAAATTGTTTGACGTGGTGTTCGCTGTTCACAAAAAATCTTCCCTAAAATTTTAAATAAGCTTGATTTGCTTACGTACGTGCACTTCACGCTTTTATTACTGTTAATATTTTTTAATATAAGAATATTGCATTTAATGTAAATTTATAACATAAACATTCGATTGCAAATAATACAAGCTAGTTTGTTATTTAATTCACGTTAATGAAAAAACAACCTTTCTGTAGAAATATACATTTGCTTTGAAAAAAAAACATTCCATTTGTTTACGCAATAAACATAATTTGCACAAAAATTATACCTATATATCGAATAATAAACTTCATACATAGCTAATAATTCGATTCGTGCACCGATCACTGGCTGAAATTGATATGAAAAATATTGTATGACACTAAACGGTATTTTCCTCAGAATAAATATCAAATTGTGTAAATATAATAAGAGCTACAATTTAGTTTACATAGTGATGTAGTAAAGCGTAATTTGTAATTATGTTTTTAATTTTTTAAACAATAATAATATCAAAATTTGAACAAGCTTAATTAAAATAATAAAATAATATAGAAAAACAGTTATTATAGAAGAAATTTACCTAAACTTATATAACAAAACATATGATGATGTCCACACAGGGTGCGGTAGCGACTTTTTACGAGCCCCTCCGACTCATAGATCTTCTTATTTTACAGGCAACTAGGAAAAAACTTAGAAAAGTGGTTGCATCCCCGCAGGCTTCGAACCCACGACCTCCGGTTTCTAAAGCGCAAGCTTTTACCACTAGGCTACGGGGGCAGTTACAAAACACATAATAGTACAATGTCAAAATAAAGGTTTCATATTGATATAACTGTATGTGTAAACGTGAACATATTTTTTTTATTCGTTAATTATTTTTAAGAACATATAATATTTTATTTTAAGAGTTTTATTAAAATATGTTAATTTTGAGAAATACCAATGCAATAAAACTTGTTTTATTATCCAGTATTCTTGTTATTTACAAAAATTTTTCAAAACATTCGTTACGTGAAGGGAAAATTTCGTAGATTCTTTGATGTTATCGCACACCCATAGGTATAGTTCACAAGAAAGCCGTTTTTCTGTGGTGACGAACATACAATTTCCGTTTAAAAAATAATCGTTCTAGTTAGTGTAATTGCCGAAATCAGGCCTTGAAGTGTTTAAAGACGTGGTAAGTATTCATTCCCCTTCTCATTTTTAGATACGTTCTGTTCCATATGTTCGTAAATAACACGCATATTTTTTTTCGAAATGTTATAATGATTTAAAGTTATCAGCGTCTATATTTTTTTTAAATATGCACGAAATACATTAACTTTTGTTCTTTCGTAATTATTAAATAGAATTAGTTAAAAAAGTGTGAAGGTAAAAAAATATCTCTAATTATTTTTTAATAGAAGAGCAATCAAACACAAAAATTAATTTATTGCTATTATAAGAAAAGGACATAAAAACCGGCACATGAGTACAGTCTCTGACTCAAAAAAATACTCAAAAATGACAGTACGCGAATCACGTCTCACGCGAAGGAGTGACAAAAAGATTAATGTAAAGATGCATAACAGAAAGGAGGGGAGGGCCTTTGTAACTCGGAATATTGGAACGGAACGCCGGTCTCGCAGGAAATTAAGCGTACCTCAGCAAAATATCACCGTTGCGGCTCGTCTTTTAATGGCCGTCGTTCGCTCTGTACCTACGGAACGAAGAAAACACTTTAATGGGTAGCTATGTGACAAATTTCTCGGACCTTTTGTCAAATGTTTTACAGACAATAAAGAAATTGTTAAACTCGTTGAGAACATTAAAAAACAGATAGAATTTTTTCACTACTTCAACAAAGATAGAGTTTATATATATGTTTGTACTTTATAAAGTCGTGCTTACTTTTTCAAACAAACCATTTTGTTAAGTTACGATCCTTCCCAAAAGCCTATCGCTGCGAACTAAAGAGATAGGAGAATATTTGACCATATTAAGACAATGGCTTATTATAAGCACTGCCCAATGTTTCGACAGCTAATACAGATTTTGTTTATAACCAACGCCAACACAGAGTCATTCTTCCCCAAGCTGTATACCCACTACCTGAACTCTTATATAACTATCCAGTTTCGAACCACTTTGTCTTTTAATGATATTTGTGCGTCATAGGTCCATATCTCCAAATTTAAAGTGTTAGTACTGATTTGAGACTACATAAATTCAGGTACAGAATCTTAGTTTTTTTTTATTTCTAAAAAAACTATTCTGAGATAGAAAACAATTAAACCCTCCACACCTTAACAAACATTTCTTAAAAGTTCAGCGATTAATGTTTCATTATAAGCACTTCATGGCATTACTTCTACACCTTACAAAGGGTTGTCTTAGATAAAAGCCGTTATTTTTGCAGCCAATCAGACTGTATCATTTCTTAATTATTTTGCTATTAATTCAGGCATTTCATTGTCAGACGCGAATAGTCAGCAAAGAGACAAACAACGCCATTTATTCAACAATATCGTAAAGTTCCGTATTTTTGCGAATATCTTGCGTACTATATTTTAATGGAATGGTCTCTGATAATCAGAGTTATATATTGCCACGGTACATTTTTGTGAGTTTTTATGATAGGGCGACGGTTTTGTGGTATCATTGTTATCACCCCTACGAAGCGGCAACCGCGCGTAGATATATCTTCATGCAAATCGTGGCTATAAATTTGCTAAAGAATAAATATATTTTTTCCTTGCTTTCTGCTGAATGGGATTTGTTCATTAAATTACAAATGCATGGTTTTAGTTTTGGAACATAATTTTATGAAATTGTACTAAACTAATGACAAAAAATTATTATATTAACCTCAAAGTTCAGTGTACATATATATACATGTAAATAAATACACTAAATTTTTTGACATTTTCATTGACATTAACAAAAATCTGGTTACTACAGAAGATCTGTGTTGATAATTAAAAATATTAATTAACTTAATTTTAATTTAACAAGGTGTATAACTATTAACTAGGACTGAATCAGGATGAATTAAAATTGGCAAACGTAAAATAAAAACTTAAACCATAGAAGATTCACGTACTTCTATATATATACCATAAGAAGTACATGATTCATATCCGACTACGTAACCACCTTTGTTTGTTTCCAAATGGGAGGGAGAAAAAAAATTACAGTTATAAAAGAGAAGCAAATAAAATAGAAATACACATAATTTAAATATTTAAACATTTGAATTTTTGAATAAATTCTCAGCATCGAAAACTAGTTAGATACGAAAAAGGTTATCGAATATGTTGTATTTTCGTATAGTTATTTTAGCTGCATGTCAAGTGATTGGGGGCCATTCCAAGCGGTTTTGTTCCCCAATTTGATAGCATGTACACATTAAAACAGCAAAAATTGACGTTTTTTTATTACAGTTAACCAAGCTTAAAATGCGCATAATTATAATTACTGTTCATTCGCATCACTCTAACCATTAAAAAATCTCAAAAGAAGTAATTGAACTTCCGATGTGGCAGATATTATGGTGTACTTCAATGATTTCAAGAGAAATATAAATGTGAGCTATAAAATCGACAAATTCCTTGATGGCCTGTCACGAATACATAAGTTAGGTACTAAGAAAAAATTATCATTTTTTATAAATCAGCCATTCACAAGAAGATCGAAGAGTTATCCCGCCAGACATTCCAAATTGTTCTCGACACATACCTTATTATAATAGACCATTCTGTGTATACTTCCTCTGAAATGGCGTAAGAGACAGTTACCAGAGATTAATAATATACACGCATCACCTAGGAAGGACTATAGGGATGTTTCTAGCATACATACCGGTGATAGGTCCCCTTTTTACAGGAGACCGTCTGGGTGGGTACCACCGCGATGCCTATTTCTGCCGGAAATCAGTAGTGTGAAAACACTGCTGTGTTCCGGTTTGAAGGGCACCGTAGCCAGCGTATTTACTGGTTAAACGAGATTTAACACCCTATGTCTCACGGTAGGCAGCGCGTTGGCGATACCACTAGTATTGCTAATGTCTATGGGGGCCGGTGACCACTTCCCATCAAGTGGTCCGACTGCTAGTCTGCTGCGTATGCCATAAAAAACAAAAGACACATTAAAGGATTCCTGTCAAGTAAAATTCGAAGAAATAGAATGGATCATAATTTCAAGATGGGATTACTTTGACGCAGAGGGGTCACAAAAGACTGCGAAAACGTTCCTATGTTATGAGCGCCGGGAGGAACTGTGTAGTAACTTTAGCCTTTGCGTGTCCTATATAACGCATTTGTGCCCCCGTGTGGCTGATGGTTTTTCAAAAGCATTTTCCCATGTAAAATATTAAAGGTCTACCATATACACATGCCCCCCGGAGTCCTAGAAGAGATCAAAAACGGTCTGTAATCTCATCTTTCAGGCGTTAAGAAAGAACCAGGTGGTGGTTAGTCAGTATAAATCCTTTGGCTGCACCAGAACAGTTAGGCAAAAGCTTTTTAGAGCCTAAAAAAGTTTAAGGATGTTAATCTTACCTGTTTGCGAGCCAAAGTATATAATCAAAACACATGTTATTTATTAATATTGTGTACCATGTTATTAATCAGCTCAATTAAAATACATTGCATCTTTTATTTACTATTTTTTACTTCATTTACTTCTGTCTTTATGTCTTACTGACGTTGAACTGGTAAAAGCTACCCTAAAGGGGAAAAGAACATAAAGCTAAAAAGCAAAACAAACCGGGTATATATATAATTATTTTATTATTTTATGAATCATAAGTATTAAGGAAAGGAAGGAAATGTAATAACTGGAGAAAAACTGAAACGCCAAAAGTATGAGGCGTTGTGCAGGTTATTGACTAAGATTAAGTCTTTTTTTATGTTTTTCTACATGCATTACTAATTTGGTATCAACGATTACACATAAATGCATAAACATAATAATAAAATATATTTTTTTATATTTTTCCAAAAAAAAAACAAATTTTATGTCTGAAATAGTAGATATACCTCTGTTTTTTAATTTATTTCCTATATTCGTATTATAAGCTATTCTTTATTTATTAAATCACAGTCTAATCTACGTTTTGCTTTATATAAGTAAATATATAATAATACCGTAAATCACCTGCTATTGTTAAACATTTACATAGTAATACGCCTAGATTCGTCTTATAACATTTAAATTGATCAGTGTTTACTTTAACGATTAAGCATAAATTACTTTGCGTAGCTGATTCTGATCATATTAAATATACATTGTGCTTAAGAAGTTCGTTAGAAGCAGTAAGCTGTCTTTATAATAGTGCCATCTTCGTCTAGCACTCCGTGTACCTGCTAAGAAGCACAACTCCGCGCCCGCGTTGCTACTCTGCTGCATCTCGGTCACACTAAGGGAAATCTATCTATCCGTCACTCTTTGACTTTTTACCTGCTTGTTAATCGCAAATTGTAAATATACGGAGCAATGAATCGCACACCTCCAAGCAAGTTTCTTTCAAATCCGGAGCTGTGCGCACCAACAAAGGATGACAACGTAAATATCCGAAAGCGGAAACAACCAGCTGATGATATCAAGGAAAAAACTGCTGAGATTGTCGAACAAAAATTAAATGATAAATTTAAAGAATTTCACCATAACATTCAGAAAATTATAACCGAAACCATTGATAACTCATTATTAAATTTAAAAAATGAATTTCCAAAAGTATCTGAGAACATTTCTAATATAAATGCTTCTATCCTTACACTCGAGACTGACAATGCTAGCATACGGGAAAGCATTACAACTATTACCGCACGGCTCACTGCTATGGAGACTTCACTGACAGATACTAATAAGCGCTTTGATACTATCGAGGATCGAGTAAAATCTCTTGAAGCGAAGTGTAGTAATGAGCTTTTGAATCAAGTCAACGCTTTAGAAAATAAAATTTCTATAATGGAGCAGCAGTCTCAACTAAACACTATGTACGACCTACTACATCATAGATATGATTGCATACCGTTAATTAATAAAATACGTTTTAATGTTCCTGTTCGCCCTAACACAAGGTCAACTCGTGTCCTAAAAACTTTGCAAATGCTAAATGTCGAACTAACGCTGGTAAATGCTCCCCACTTTCCTACCTTATGTCCACATATAACACATATTTCAATGATATTGAAATATGTCAATGATATTGAAATATGTGTTATACCTACAACTCTTTGATGTCTCATTAAAGTATTTTTTAAACCTGCAAATGGTATTGTTAAAAATTATTTAATGTATTTTAAAACGATTATATTACTTGTTCACAATATTTATAATACAAATAAAAAACATCTTCCCCCAGCGGCCAATAAACAAAGAAATATTTTTACGTTAAATCCTTGTTTTTGATCAATTGATCTTTATTTAATTCCGTTCTTTTCTCTTAGGACGCCAGTTTTGTTTAATCAGTAATTATCGCTTTCCAAGGATCACGATAAACGGCTTGGAAACGCCGGAAGGGCGCAAAAAGTCAATTCAAAACTTTCAGATCGCTTAAGACTTGATCCCAACTTAATTACTACTTAGATAATAATTAAACCCAACAGTTTTATTTTAATTAAAATTCTAATTAACTTTATCTTCTTAGCAGGACTAAACATTTTTTGTGCTCGATTAAAGTAATCAACAGTTCACGACAAATGTGTTATTCCAATTCAAACTCCTAAATGAGTATAAATCGCCAGCGATAAGAATGCTTACACTTATTGAGAGAATAAACAGCAAAAGATTTTGAACTAAATTATGATAGTTTTAATAGATAAACCTTTTGGTTAAGCTTATTTTTGAAGAAAAATAGCATTCTGATTAATTATTTTTGCTGCAAGAATGCTGGGTTTTCATAAACTGCAACTAACAATAGCGAAATTATATAAAATCTATTCTCTTCTAGCTACCCAATTCCAGGAATAACGATCATTTCAGAACTTCATTGTGATAAAAAAAACAAGAGTCTAATTTTAACTGAGCCTTGATAACGTAAGTAAATAAAATTTCAACAAGAATATAACTTCAAAATCGTAGGACTCATCAACTGCTGCAGCACTTTTGTATCAGCTTATCAGCTGTCGTAACGAAAAATAAAAAAAACCTTTCAGGTATCAATAACAATGTTAATTTAATTGAGGTTTATTTTAAATCAGAGAGACATCTAATACTAATACAATAAAGGGACTACATATACTAATACAATAAAGAGAAAATTTTTGTATTTGGCTGGCTTAGGCATCGCTTATCACTGGTGTGGAATTTCATCTTAAGGAATTTCTTACGGCTTCGGTATTCATTTTCATTTATCTCGTTTCATTTTGTATAGCTAGCTCGAACATTTTGCGAGACAATTAACAAAACCTGATAACTTACTAGAGAGATTCCTACGATTGTTACTTTTCCGCCATAATATGCAAAGATTGTTTACAATTTTAAACGACGCCAAATGAAAAATCTCAAATTCAGGCAGGAGCAGTCTTCATTGGTCTATAATTCAATGTCCGACCAATGAAGTATCTTTGAGAAAATCTCGTGATCAGCTCATGTTGCCCAAACCACGTAACATACTAGTACACATTTTTTTAAATGTAAATTAATATTATCAATAACTTTTAGACAAGACCAAAAGTCACAAAATTCTATAAAATAAACTGAAGGTCCATGGACCATGCCATAAATTTGATCACGCCTGCTTTAAGCAACGCCAGTAAATGTGATTTCATAAAAGACCTAAAATTAGTCTTTCCGTGGTGTTACATGTTGCTTTTATTTTTCTTTTACTAATTGTTTCACCAAATATTTACAAATGTTGGTTTTTTTACTTTAATAACAATTGATTTTTTTCTTAAAATAGTCTATAAGTAATGTTCTTTATTCTTTAAGTTTCATATTTAGGTATAAAATAAGAAATTCGTAACTTAACAGAATTTAAACTTGTTAATCTATTATTTATTCACATTAATGTAAACCTTATGAGCTGTGTAATTTTATAGAATTGTAGTAAAGAAAACGAATACAAATCTATTTTTTATTACCATGCCCATACGATACACATCATTTTTATAAATACACATGTATAACCACAACGGCTGATAGATGTAATCATCAGTTAACTTTGCAGGCGATATTATAGCGCATAAATGTTAACACACGCATGAGCACTCTTCCTATTCTATTACTTTTATAGTCCAATGGGATGGATAATTGATACGACTGGAAGAGATCAAACTGAGATTGTTTTTTTTTCAAATTCCTTGATTATTCGACGCAAAAAAAAGAAGTTTCATATTTTTACGGGCAATTAGGTTATCAGCTCGGATTTTCAAACCAACTAGGATGTACAAATGAGAGTGTTGAAAAAGACCGGTAGGATTCGAACCCATGAAATACGGTTTTGATAGCGCAAGCCCATTTTTCAAAAAATATACGGAAGTTTTTGCTAGAGACCTTGCATGTAATCTTTGCTCACAACAAAACTGTGTGTTTTTGTAAATTCAACATGTGTAGCATTTGTGTTATATTTTAATAACGTAATAGTGTATTTTTAATAACAATCTTACTTTTTCCTATACATTTTTTTCATTGTCTACGCAGTCGGGCCACCTGATGGGAAGTGGTCACTGACGCCCATAGACATCGGCAATACATAGTGATATCACCAACGCGCTGCCTACCGTGAAAAATAGGGTGTTAACTCTCGTTTAGGGGACTTAACACCCTAAGTTTCAGGGAACACAGTAGTGTTTTCACACTATTGTTTTGCGGCCTAAATAGGCACCGCGGTGGTACCAACTTAGACGGTCCGTGTAAAAGGGGGCCCACCACCAGTAGAATATATATAAGACCTGAGGCTCAAAGCAATTTAAACATAACACAAGAATTACGTTTGGTATGTTTCTTTAAATTCAGCTGTATAATAGCAAACATCAGTAATACAAAAAAATGTTATAAACAATTTCCTTCTAATTAAAACATTCGGAAAAAAAACATTTGTTTTGTTAAATTTGTACGAGCAGGTTTAAAATGTAATAAAAAAGTATAATAAAGTGATCAGTCACTTTTTTGTAGATCATGGCCACTATCAAGAAATGGCTTACTATCAAGGTAATAGATATATTTGCTTATTTTCTACTTTTCTTTCTTATTGGATGCAGTGAAAACGCTATTATTGTTGCCGAACTAAGAAGAATTAATCAAACTACTATTTCATATATAGTGTTTAACATCTTTTATAGTGTTTAACAACTATTTAAAAATCTGGTAGTGTCAAACTGTGTTTTAGAGAATATTATGAGGGAACTATAGTGTTTCCGATTTTAAATAAACAAAAACAATTGTCCATTTAAATTGACACCAATACTACAATGTTCTGCTTGAAAAAGTATTGTAGCCATTGTACTTACGGGGTAATCGAGATGTAACATCCCATGTCTCACGGTAAGTGGCGCGATGGTGATACCCTTGATATTGCCGATGTTCATGTGCGTTGATGATTACATTCCATCAGGTGGCCCAACTGCTCGTCTGCCTTTGTATATGATAAAAAAAAATTTAGTGGCACTGGTGATTATGTTTAAATTTTGAGTGAATATTGTCATATTTCTCATTCAATCTTTACGAATATATTTAATTTAAAATTTTTGACTAAAATATACGTGTAAAATATATGTATGACGTATATCATACACATATAATTTGGTGCCTTAACGTGTTACATATTAATACAAATAATTTTCCATTATTTTGATTTACCGGCAGTGTTATGAAAGCATTTTCATCGAATCTCTCGTAAAGGATAATATTATCGTCCGCAGAGTATATAAATGTTTTTCTTACACAACATCCTATTTTGTTCAATAACAAATAGGGATCCGACCAATACCCTTTTCTATTCATGTTATTTTATTTTCCCTCTTTTTTATTATGTACCGTAATAAATAAATCAGCAGTATGCAATTAATAACCAGCCGTGGGAAGCTAAGAGGAAACTGGCTAGCCTGTGGTATAGGGCTGGTCGTGAAGGAGGCTACTCCAAATGTGCTCGATAAGTCCTCTTTGAATGCGCCCACGAAGGTTGCTCGGGAATAGGAGTGTCGGTAGTTCGTAGGCCGCTCTCCCTATTCGCTGCGATTCATCGTGGCCGCACCGCTAATGCGGTGTGAAGGGGCCGTGGTAGAAGGAGACATTCGGATAAGCTATCTATAGGGACCGAGACATAGGGCACGTTGGTTCCAACACGCCTAGAGGCGAAATTGACGTTAGGGCCGAGAGGAGGGTGCTTCGGTGGCCAGCTGGAGGGATTGGAGAAGATTGCCAAAGAATTTCTGTGACATATCCTTAAGGCACCAAGAAGGAACAACGTGGTGTTTTTTTTTTTTAGTAGGTGTAAGTCTGACATAACCCATGTAGGACGACATCCTCCAGAAGGAAAGTACTGCGGTGATTTCAGAGGCTGTTGACGGTCTGAGCAGTAAGGGGCTATTGGACCGTCTCCGGCGAGTCGGTGTGCCTGTTGGCTGGCTCCTTGGGACCTGGATTCAGAAATCCTCTCGTTACTTTTCTGCTAGCGAGGAGGCAAGGTCCCGGGGCTGGAGGCCATCCCAAGAAGAAATGAGGGAGCGCAGAGACATATTGCGCTCTCTCACTGTACAGGAATAGGAACTACAGCTGGAGCATCCCAGCGTCGGCAGTTAAACAGTGGAGGCCATATGCCCAGTATTCAAATGGTGGCTGGGAAGAGAACACGGCTTCCTAACATTCCGCGCGGGTCGCGAAGAATGTTCGGGAGGTTCCCTCGGGACAGGGCTGTTTCGGGAAGCACCTGTGCCGCTAGGGAACCTACTGAGGAGTGCCACCACTGTGGCGTATGTGTGGAGGAGACGAACCAGCACGCGCTGGAGGACTGTCCAGCTTGGGATGAGCAACGCTGAGCTGCCTGTGTCGTGGGTCATGTGATGGCCCGGTAGGAAGCCGCTGAAAGAAACAGGGAGGCCTGAGGGCGCTGACGAGTGGCGTACGCGCGCAACCTTCCCCCCTGACTCTGAGCCCCTGGGTGACCGGCAAGAGGGTTTCCACAGCCCAGAGAAAAAGACGCTGTGCTGTTTGCTCCGGTACAGCATCTAAAGCAACGGTCTGGGTGGCCCAACACACCCGGAGAAAATAGGCCCGCGAGAGTCACGTCGCGACGGGATCCCTAAAGACTTTCATCAGTCCCCGCAGCCCCGGCTACAGCGGCATGAGAAAGGAGCAATCGTTGGTTTTTTAGTGTGTATACCAGCCGCTCCATCTTTTCCCGGGGAGCTCCACTTATCCCTACTGCCCCCACACTTTAGCGGCAAGCAAAAAATCCATCTAACGGGGATTTTTGCAAAGGTAAAAAAAATCAAGAACCCGACATAACCCGTAATTACCTGCACGAGGTCAAGTATGCGAAGGCATTGCTCCACGGTAAATAAAAGATAAGGTGTTTTAAATTTGCCTTTTCAGCTTTTCTTATTACCATATAACAAAATCATCATCATCATCATTTTCAACCTATGATAGTCCACTGCTAGACATAGGCTTTCCCTGATGCACGCCACCGATTCCGATCTCGCTGCAGGGCGTCCCGACTACGTATGCACGCGATGCAATGCGAATGCAAGCTCGTCTCCACTCTAGAACTTTTCGACTCCAGCGGTTGTCAGTTCTATTATTTATGTGACCAGCTACTTTAACTCACTAATTGGTGGGCTATGTCGGTGAATTCGGTTCTCTGACGAAGCAGATCATTTCTGATTGACTTTTTCGGATCAATGTGCTCGTTGAACATAAACTTGGTTGTATCAGGTTTATCCGGAGACCGAAGCGTGCAGAAGACTCAGCCAGGTTTTGCATCGTTTTCTGCAGGTCCTTTGCGATTTCAGATATGATGACGACATTGTCCGCAAATTGCATATGTGAGATATACTCGCTGTTCACATTTATGCCCAGTTCTTCACAGTTGATCGTCTTGAACATATTCTCCAGCGCGGTAGAGAACGATTTTGGAGACAAAATATAAGAAATATCTTATATATACATACCTTTATCCCGTAAGCACTAGGATTTCTATTTCATAGTTTTCGTGTAAAATTAAAAATTTACAGTTGTTCATAAGTAATCATCAAACAGTAAGAGTATTAAAAAAAAACGAAGACACCTTTCTCTGTACGATATTTAGAATAGATGGATATTAAGTAGATTATGTATATAGTTAATAATATAATATGTAAACAAATATTCAATTTTTATATCGTACTTTTTTAGTAACATAACGTAACAAAGTGCCAAATTTTAATGAAATGGTACTTATATCCAATTTCGGGTGAGAGATAAAGTTTAAAACAGTCACGATGACTGCGGCCGTGTAAACTAAACGGGCCGCCCCGTGATTTCATGTAAATAATTTAATGCGACTCCGTTTTTGTGCTCCCGAAAACATGTATTGCATCCTACTCTAATACTTCTTTTTGATATGAAGATTTACTCATCATCTAGAATTCGCGAAAGAATTTCCAAAACTATTTCATAAAGATGGTAGGTCTTTTCATAGAAGACCGTCAGAGGTAATGCCATTGCGTTGCAGTAAGATTTTAGTGCCAAAAGTAATTTGTAATAAGTAAATAAACAAATGTAAAAAAAGAAATAACTATATTAAAATCAATCACAACTGGTTCATTGCCAAAGTTTATACAAATCGTGATAATTATTTTCCAATTTGAAAAATTCTTGGTAAATTAAAATCTGAACATAAATTATTTAACTCATTTAAATAATTCAATGATTAATAAAACTAAACATGCATAAAAATCTGATTATATCCCTCTAACATAAGATGGTGGTAATACTGACATCAATTAGTTAGAAGCACGTAAGATATCTCAACATTTGTATAACTAAATAATAATGCCGCTAAGATTTCATTAGACACAGTCCTGACAGCGGCTCTATTTTGTCCAATGATAGTTGTTACTGTCTCGTCCCGTGTTACGTACATGGCTTATTATCAAACTAATTTATTACATCAAAGTGTGTTCATGACGAACACGTTTGACCTTTTTTAAATCCTTTCTATTTTACAATGCAAGTTTCTACCTTATTCTTCAATTTTAAATACTAAGTGTAACAATTAAATCATGACAAAATAAGAAAGTATATGGGAAATTAGGTACAGTTTTAAATTTTGTATCGATTTTATTAAGGTACTTTAGGCCCTGACCAGGATCACAGATGGTACAGTTTGTTCGTAATCATGGAGTAATTAAAAACAATAAATTTCGTAAAATTATATTATGTAATAATTATGAATATTATTCCTATCACATTGCAGTTATTTACTTTATTAGTGCTCTGTTAATACTTTTTGCAAGTAAAGAATAATAATGTTGTCTAAAAACTCTATAAGAAACTCCGATTTTAGTATGTCAAAGTTACCATCATTACATGAGTATCTTTGACACAAATAGACCCATTCATAAAAAAAACAGTAATAAGTATAATTTGTAATTATCTGGGAAACACTAGATTATGTTTTTCTCCTAAATGGATGTAACAGAGGGAATAAAACCATACATTTTTAGTGTTGTAATATATTTTATAAATTTATCAACAATCAATCTCCGGCATTTGGCTCTGTTATACTTATATCAAAGAAGCTTTATAAATCTTTACAAACTCTTATTTTTAAAGGTGCGTTTACAGAGCTAGTTGAAAAAACAAAGCAGCAGTAATGTTTGTTAATTGTGTTGATATCGAGACAAAAATACAATAAATAACCTGGTCCCAAGGAATCCCTGAGAAAATTGTTCCAGAGATTAAAATACTAACCGTTACTTCTCAATACATTTTCGAAAACCTAATGTATAGTGCAAAAAATAGAAATGATTTTCGTAGACATTGTGATGACATAACATAAATACTAGAAACAACATTATTTAATTCTTCCAGTAACTAGACTGCGAAGAATAAGTAAATCTTTATGGGGACAATGACGCTTTTACAACAAAATCCCAGTAAAGGTTCAGAATTTAACTGTTAATAAATTTAAAAAGTAGTAAAGGAACGTTTATGTGTTAAAGGTTTATTTATTTATATATTTATTTAAACTTTTGCACTAAGTGTATCATAGGCGGACTTAATGCCAAAGGCATTTTCTGCCAGTCAGCCTTGGGGTGATGCAGAGATAAAAAGTAGGAGGTGCAAATATCTGTAAGTTAGAAAAGAGAATGTAATTTAAATATATACTAATAAATAAATTATATAATATATATATGTATATATATACGCACAAACATATATAAATGTTTACATTTAAGCATTTGATGTATTAAATATATTTTACATAAATAAATAAATAAATATATATATATATATATATATATATATATATATATATATATATATATATATATATACATATCGAAAATAGTAATATTATATCTGTAAACATATCTGACTAAATAGTTAAATTTGAGTTCATAAGCAAGTGCTCTTTTACCTTTCTCTTAAAAGACACAATACTTTCCGCCGTCTTGATTTCTAGAGCTAACTCATTCCATAAGAGGACAGACTGTACGAAAAGGAGGAATGCAGAAGTCAGAACGATGAATAGGGCATTGAGTAGACGAGTATGCGTCGAACGAGATTTTGTTGCTGACATCGCATAAGTATTGAAAATGGGAAATATATAGGACGGGGCCACAGGAGAATTAAGAAACGAGTATAGAGTGGTAGGGCTCGTAGGGAGCGTCGCTGGCGTATAGGTAACCACTTAAGTTGGGAACGATGCGCAGAGACGTGGTCATATTACGAAGATTAAAACGAATCGAATGCAGTTATTTAGAAGTCGGTCAAGTTTATTAAGGTGATCTGCATTCAGGTCAAGATAGCACACGTCACCATAGTCGATAATAGGAAAAATCAGGGCCTGCACAAGCGTCACTTTCGTCTGAATGGGCAAAACTTGTTAAATCGATACAAGCTCCGCAGGACACCTGTAACTTTCTGAACAACACTAGCTATTTGGCTGTTCCAATTTAGTGTCTTGTCGATAAGCAGGCCTAGGTTCTTTACAGTTTCACTAAATGGGATGTGATTGCCGTTAAAATGTATGCATGGGATTACAGTTAAGTCCACCTTGGCCAAATTGCGTGAACTGCCAATAATTATAGCTTGGCACTTAGACGGGTTAACAGCCAAACCAAATTTGTCACACCAGGTCTTTATTGTGCTAAGTCCTTATTAATTTTGCTGATTGCTATATTCAATTTATCGGTGGATTCGTGAGCGCAAGCTGTGGTCATCGGCGTAAAGATGATACGCACATTGGAGATCAGAAGTGATAAAATTAATAAAAATCGAAAACAATAGTGGAGAAAGTATACCGCCTTGAGGAACACCAGACTTGAGATTCAGCCAGCACGATGACAGTTCATCAGCAACGACTGATTGTTGGCGCCCTCGAAGATAGGAGGAAAACCAATCCAGTACTTCCTCGAAATCATAACATGGGATAGGACTGCAAGGAGAATGTCGTGACTGACTGTATTGAAGGCATTCGTGAAATCAATGAGCACCAGAACTGTGACCATGGTGTTATCCATGCGCCTTTATATCGCCAGTCACTTTGAGCAGGGCAGTAGTCGTACCATGTCCAGGCCTAAACCCAGATTGCAATGGACTAATCAGTTTGTTGCTGAATATGAAGTTTGAAATTTGTTTATGAACACAAGACTCTAATACTTTAGAAAGGAAGGGCAAAATAGAGATAGGTCGATAATGAGTGAGAAGTAATGGGTTGGCTACTTTGGGAGTGGACGAATAAGAGCTATACGCCAGGAGTAAGGAAATGAACCTGAGCATAAGGAGAAATTAATAATGTGGGTGAGCGTTGGAGAAGGAAATCAAGATAAAAATAATCATTCGCCGGCCAATCTTGTCAGCTAATGCACCTGATTTATAGAAAGGATTGTTTTTTTTATATCATCGGAAGTAACTGGAGAAAATTTAAACGATTGAATACAGGGTCGCGTCAAACCATCTAAGTAGGAAATGGTATCATATGTTGTTAGATGATCTAAAGAAGTAGTGGTGGAGAAATGGTGATTTAAATCATCCAAGCTAATAGAACTGGAGAGATTTGACATTCGCGACTTACCGATACCCAAAGTTCCAAGAAACTTCCAGATATCGGCAGGAGAAGATTTAGTTATATTCTCTAGGAAGTAACGGCGTTTAGCATTGCGTATCATCTGATTACACCGATTCCGTGCCAATTTGTAAACGGACCAATTTTCGTCAGTACGGTCTAATTTAAATTTCCGAAACGAGCGATTTCTGCGTCTCATGGCCATGCGGATACCTTCGGTCAACCAGGGTGCTGGCGGACGTCTTAATTTAACAGGTCTGATGGGAGCATGGGCATCAAAGAGGTTGTTTATTAAATTGTTGAAAGTGCTTATCTTACTGTCAATATTGTCCTTCTCGATTACAGATCCCCATTCGACATTCTGTGCGTCCATGTGCAGTTTATCGACATTCATTTTAGCGAAAGAACGCAAGTACAGTACCTTAGGTTTAGGTTTGGGAGGTTGAAGGGAGTAAGAAAGGAAAATTACGTCATGGAGCGAAAAACCAGGGGTTGAATGTTGGCCATGAGAGGATACCAAGGAAGGATTAGATGACAGGATCAAGTCGAGCCAAGTATCTTCACCGGAGAGGTTATGATGTGTGGCTTGAAGGGGCAATACATGTAAAGAACTCGACTCGACGATATGAAGGAGTTTAACGCTACGTGGCGATTTGGGTAAAAGGAGATTGGTGTTAAAATCTCCCATGATAACAAAGTGTGTATACTGTGAACCCAAAGATTCTAAGACTAACTCAAAGTCAGTGAAATAGTCTGCATTTGGAGGACAGTAAACAACAGCTAAAACCAGCTTCGCACCTTTGAGTGTAACCTCAAGAAAGAGGTACTCGGCCGAAGCTGAGTAATTTTGGGAAGACGAAGCTAAAATTTTATAGGGAATATTGGATCTCAGGTATATTGCGACGCCCCCTCCCCCTTTACCTATGCGGTCATTCCGTATAAGAATAAAACCGGGAAGTGAGTACAAAGTGGACGGCAGATGTGGTTTGAGCCAGCTCTCCGAAATTAAGACGGCATGCACGTTTGAGTCTGAAAACCCATCACTTAAATCAGAAAAATGGCTGGGGATACTTTGTGCATTGAGATGACAGATGTTTAATAAGTGGCTAAGGGTCCTAGGAAAGGTTTTATTTAAAAAGTCAGAAAGAGAATCGCTCAACAAATTAGAACTATCACTGGGGTCAGAAGTCAAGGATTCATTCGCGGAAAAATATGGTTCATCATCAGATATTTCAGACATATTAAAATAAATATAAATTAATAAAAACAAATAAATATAATATATATAAAAATATAAAGATATATATATATATATATGTAAAATAAAAATATAACAACAATGCGATTGGTGGACCAGCAATAATCTCTGCACCACCCGCCAGCATACAAAAACAATTATTACGGTACACATAAAAAAGTTACACAAATATATACGTAGCAACAAAGAGTAAGAAAAAAAATGGCAAACAAAATTAAACAGTAAAAAATAAGATAAAAAGTAAACAAAACCGAAATATATTTTGTTAAAAACAATTGACGAAAACTGTAAAAAGGAACGCAACTAAAAAACGAGTTGCTCTGGAAACGTCAAACGTCAAAGTTAAACTTATTTGTGACATTACCTAAGTGTATACATGAATACTATAGCATTAAAAACAATAAGTTATTACATATAAAATAATTTGGATAATTAAGTATAAAAGTAAAACAGAACAGATCACAGATGTGGGCCATAAGAATAAATCATATAAATATAAATATCAGCATCTACACAAGGCTTATCAAAAAAGTAAATATAGAAATGTTCAAAAAAATACAAAGGTAACTTAAACTTTATAATAGTTTATGTTTTTAGTACTATGTGAATAAACAGAGGTCTATCATAAAAGAAATCAAAAAATAGAGAAAAAAAAGAAAGAAAAAGTAAACATTTCGATAACAACTTAAGGGAGTAATAGAAATTTTATTATTTATCGGATAACTTTTTAGACGCCTGTGGATACTTAGATGTTAGGGTAGCAAGCTCATCCTCCGTGGTAATTTTATTTATTTTGCCTGAAGTTTTATGATAATAACTCCATTCTGTGACCACACGGAGTGCATGCCAAAATGAAGGCGTGCTTTGGTAAATACCGACTGTCTTACCCTTGTCAAAAACTCTTTAAATGATGTGGATGTGCCCTTCAACTTTTTTTTGGCCCTCCAGGCTTGTCTCTGTCAACAATACTGGTAAACCTAACTAAAATAGGTTTAGTGGTTTTTACCAGGTGACCAAGACGGTGGCACACCTATCAGATGCGGACATCTTACCCAGGCCTAAATTATTATGAAGAATACCTAAAATTAATTTAATGCAGTCCTCTTTCACTTTCAGGACTCCAGCCACAATAAGGGTCTTTCTGCGGCTCCTTGAGTCCAGGTCGTCCACTTGTTTTGCACATTCTTTGATTTGCTGTCGCAGCAAACCGAGTATGCAAAGATCAATTCATGAAATGTCGAAGCTCCTCAGCAATCCTTGCAACAGTGTCCTTGGCTGACCCGGCATTAGTGATTTGCGACTGCAAGTCATCCAATCTTTTCGAAATGGTCTCCTCAAGACGGCTCTGTGTTGTTATTATTTGAGATAAGTTTGACATTCTGTCCAATGTGTAGTGTATACCAAAAGTGAGAGTGATAAAATTTTGCTGGCAGGTGGTGATTATGATGTTGATTTAAGTTTCATAAAACTCACTGCTGAAGTAAGTATTAGTGAAATAAACTATTTTAAAACAATTTAAATTTGTATTTACTTTAAAAACTATAATATTTTAAATTGTAAAGTAAAGACAATGTAAAAGTACAGAGTAAACTTTTGACACCTACCCACGAAAAAGGTTATTATAACATAAATGAATTTATAAATGATAACACAGCCTGGTAATGGAAAGCTCGCTCCAGGCTTTTCAAGTATAATATACGATGATAGAACTGTATGTAGCTCTATAAGAAAATTTATATGTATATATTTGATTATTTCAAAAGATGACAAAATAGGCCTGCTGAGTTTTTTCGCCGGTTCTTCTTAGGTCGGAGGCGTCCTATTCCGAACCAGTGGTAGCGTCCTTGACAATCAATAAGCGAGTGTTACACTTCTATATTGAAATAAAAATAGTACTTTAAATCGCACTATTGACAGTGAGGATTTAAACTAGTTTAGTTACCCGAATTAATCATAGTTTTCCAAATTGACTGTATCGTGTTTATTAAAAAAATACACTTTAAACAATACAATTCAATTCGCATTGATGAAGACATGCAATGCAAAATAATTAAATGCCTTTATCGAATACCGCATAATTCAATTTTATACAAATAATTTGTCGTCTGACTTCATTATTAAAACTAACGAACTGGAACTCTGATTCCCTCTGTCTTTATCAGGTCAGTATCACTTATGTCTACGTAATTGTAAACTACATGTTTCCAATTGAACCTATTGTACTGGTCTAGACTCTCTTCTCAGGACTTGAGCCATCTTTTATTAGCTATTATGATACTTCGTTAATTTTTGTTTGGATAACATAAATTTATTACTTTTTTTATCAATTCTAAATTATTATCTTAACTTGCGCCCTAAGTTTTTTTCCAATTGGAATAATTGTAAATCATTCTAAACATATTATTATAACTCGTAAATGGTAGTTATTGCCACCTTAATAATTACAAAAACAGATGCTTAGTACATATCAAAATCATAACATTGAAAAGTTAAAAATTATAAGGCCTTTTAGTGCTAAATATGCATGTTTTCAATATCCAGCGATTTGAAATACTCATTAATAACACATGCACTTAACGACTCGTTAATCATATAACAGCAGTACCGTGTTCGTTACAGCAATCAATCTCTAATTAAATAAACCCTGTTATAGGACGACGCCATTCCGTCGTCAAAGGGAACTATTACCAAAGCTGTTAACAGTTTGTCAAACTGCTCGATGCTGGAATTGAGTTGATAACTCGTTCGCACTACGTTTATCAGAACCCGTTCACTATGTTAAAATTTTAGGTGCTAGGCTACGGCATAGAACGGTTTTGGTGAAGAACTACAATTTATATTAATAATATTATTTAAAGTTGACTTAATATATAAAAGGACTATATTCCAAGTTAATACATTATTTTGAATAATGTTTCGACCTATGGGAACAATTTTAATTAAGTGGAAGAATCATAAAAAAGTTATTATAGTTTTTCTAGAATGTTATGTATTTTACAAATGACTAAGCAGAAGATATTTTATAATATTGGATACGTAACTTTAGGTAAAATAACTTCAAATTGGCGTAGTAAACACATTATCATCATCATCAGCCTGTGTTAGTCCATTGCTGGACAGAGGCCTCCTCTAAAGCACATCTCCTCTATTATGGGGTTTTTGGACCATATCCCAGCATGCTGATTTATGCAGGCAGTGGTGGATTGTGTTGCTAATAATCTATGACTATTTATCATTAAAGAGATAGAGTCAGTAACAGTGTTGTTAGTTTAATTTTTTTCAAAAAGATATTTAAAGTACATATTTTTTTAATCCTACCAGGATTTGGTAAATAATACTGTATTTTTATTTCATTTTATTTAAGTTTAACTTGGTGTTTACATAAAGTATTTATGTTTTCATTGTTACCGATTCGCTATATAAAGAGAAGCTCAAAGAAAACCACTCTATGTCACATATAGTTCTTTATGGCCAACGTGACGGTTTTCATTTGTGTTATAAAACTTTAATTGAAAAATGTTACTAATTTTATAATCCCATCTTTGAATAGTAACGTAAAAAACTTTAACGTTTTATTGGTTCAATAGAAACATAGAACCGTGCTTGAATAGTTAAATTAGAGACATATAGAGACCTTAAGAGACAAATGTAAAATCTGTTTATTTAACAGTACCTTTATTACAATTGAAAAAAGGATACTTCTTACGCATAATAATTAAACTTTAATTATTTATAAACTTGGATAGTTATGAAAAAATTAAAACACGGCCACTGTACGCTCAAGTTGGAGGTGACAACGGTATTTACAACTATTAAAAGAAAACATAAATTTACTACGCCAAAGAAAACTTGATAATCGAATCGTACAATTACATTTCTTAATCCTATTTTATCTAAAATTTTAATAGTAAAAAAGGGAAATGAATGAAGACAAAAAATAAAGTTATGAAGTTCTTGTAAAATATTCAAATCACTGTTATAATTTACTTTTAGATGAAAGTTACAACAATAGTCATAAGAGAAAAATATCTCTGTTACAACAATAGTCATAAGAGAAAAATATCTCTGAAGTCCTTTATATTAAAATAATTAAAAATAGATGCTATCGCTTGACAAACATAATATTTCACACCAAAAGTTATTTAGATACGTCTAGAAGGGACAAAATAGTTTCCGACATGAATATGTGATGGTTATAAAAAAACTACAACTTATTACTACTAAATTGAAAAAAAAATAAAAAATTGCAGTAGGTCTAAAGATGGGGTAAAATTATTCGAAATAGAAACCAATTTTATACGAAATGAAATTCAAATAAGTGTTCAAGATTATGGGCGACGTAATCTGAAATTCATACGACGCTACTAGGATTATGGAAAACCTTTTTATAAAACATGCCTATTTTATGGATATATGAATACATTATTTTGAACCTCTTTGTTTTTTTATATGTACAATAATTTTAATATGATATGAAAAATTAGTAGAAAAAAATTTCAATAAACATTGGACTTGGAATTGTTAAATTTTGTCAATACAGTAATTAACGTTGTTTTGGTACGTTGATTATTTTTACATTCGTCTTTATGATTTAACGTGAAAACTACACCTTATAATGACTTTATTGTGGTATATTAAAATTTTACTGCGACTCTCAGTACCCGCTCTAATAATCTCCTGTCCATATGCAAGTATTCATACATATTATAGTTTTTAACTTAACTTTTGTTAGGCATTAGTTACCTCTAACTAGATTAGATTTAAATTAAAAATAATATACTTATGTACATGGTACATACAATTTTCTTATTTATATTGACGCAGCTACTTCAGTAAACCAATGCAGTTAAAATCAACAAAAGTCACTTTGGCTTTATTTTTTTAAAAAATTTTTTTTAAATTTTTAAAAAAAAAATTTTTTTTTTTTTTTAAAAAATTTCCCCTTTTTAAAAAATTTTAAAGTTTTAAAAAAATTTTAAAACCCCCCAAAAAATTGAAAAATTTTTTTAAAAAATTTTTTTTTTAAAAAAAAAAATTTTTTTGGAAAAAAACCCAATTTTTAAAAAGGTTTTTTTTTTTTAAGATTTAAAATTTTTTTAAAAAGTTTTAAACCTTTAAAAAAATTTTAAAAAAAAAGGGCCATTAAAAAATTTTTTTTTTTTTTTTTTTAAAATTTTTAAAAAAAAAAATTTTAAATTTTTTTTTAAATTTTTTTTAAAAAAAAAATTTTTAAAAAAAAAAAATTTTTTTAAAATTTTTTTTTTCCTTATGGTTTTTTTTTTTTAAAAAAATTTTTTTGGAAAAAATTAAAAATTTTTTTTGAAATTTTAAAATTGAAATTTAAAAAATTTTTAAAAAAAAATTTTTTTTTTTTTTTTTTTTTAAAAAATTTTCCCGGGAAAAAAGGAAAAATTTTTAATAAAAAAATTTTTTTTTTTTTTTTCCCCTTTTTTTTTAAAAGTTTTTTTTTTTTTTTAAAAAAGGGCCTTTAAAAAAAAAATTTTTTTTTTTTTAAAAAAACCCCCTTTTTTCCGGGGAAAAATTTTAAACTTTTAATTTAAAAAAATTTTAAACCAAAAATTTTTTTATTTGGTTTAAAAAACCCTTTTAAAAAAAATTTTTTAAAAAAAAATTTTTTTTTTTTTTTTAAAAAATTTAAATTTCCCCTTTTTTTTAAAAAACCCAAAAATTTTTTTTTGTAAAAAAATTTTGGGGTTTTCCCCTTTTTTTTTTTTTTTTAATTTTAAAAAGGGTTTAAAATTTAAAAAAAATTTTTTTTTTTTAAAATTAATTTAAAAAACAAAGAAATTTCTTTTTTGGGGGGAAAATTTTTGAAACCCCAAAAAAAAAAATTTTTTTTTAAACCCCTTTTTAAAAAAAATTTTTTTTTAACCCTTTTTTAAAAAGGTTGGGCCAATAAAAAAAAAAGGGGTTTTTTTTTTTTTTTTAAAATTTAAAAAAACCAAAATTTTTTTGGGGAAAAAATTTTTTTAAAAAGGGGTTTCTTTTTTTTTAAATTTAAAAATATTTTAAAAAGAAAATTTTAAAAAAAAAGGAAGGGAAAAATTTAAAAAAATTTATTAAATTTTAAAATTTTAAAGGAAAAAAATTTTAAAAATTTTTAAAAAAAAAAGGGGTTTTAATTTTAAAAAAAAAAAAATTTAAAAAAAAAATTTTAAAAAAAAAAAAAAAAAAAATTTTTGGGAAAAAAAAAAAAAAATTTTTTTTCCTATTTAAAAGTTGGTTTTAAAAAAATTTAAAAAATTTTTTTAAAAAAAACCCTTTTTTTTTTAAAAAAAAAACCCAAAAAAATTTTTTTAAAAAAAAAAGGGGGAAAAGGCCCTTTTTTAAAAAAATTTTTGGGGGGTTAAATGCCAAAATTTTAAAAAAATTTTTTTAAAAACCCAAATTTAAAAAAATTTGAAAGGTTTTTTTAACCTTTTTAAATTTTTTTAAAAAAAAAAAAATTTTTTTTAAATTTTTTAAAATTAAATTTTAAAAAAAATTTTTATCCGGTATTCAAATATTATAATTTTTAACTTTAAGTTTTGTTAGGCATTGACCTTAACTAGATTAGATTTAAATTTAAATTTACTTTAAGTCGTGGTACATTAAATTTTCTTTATTTATATTGGACGGCTTACTTCAGGTAAACCAAACCGGTTAAGTTAACAAAGTTTCACTTTGCGCTTTGTCAAAATGAATATGGTTAAGGTACAACTGGATACTTTTGTTGTGTTTTTTTAAAATTATTACTACGTAAAATAAACTTGGGTAAAAGTAATTAATAAGTATAAAAATAAAATAAACAAAATAAAACAGCTTCGCAGATTTTATCAAAAATTTGAATTATTAGTTTTGTAAAAAAATTAACCAAAATTATATCCGACGTTAAAGGTTTAAAGTTTGTTGCCACAACATCTTAAATCCGTAAATAGTTATTTTGGTTGTACTAGAATACGTTTTTGGTAACAACGGAAAAAGTATAAGTGTAAGTAAAAGATCAAATTATTAATAAATTTGGTACATTGATTTATAAATATTAGATTTCAAGTTTTTTACAATTCATTCTATTATATTTATATTTTTTCCCTTAAAGTTAGGTTTTTTAATTTTTAAGTGCTCATACACTTTTGGCTAAAATTAAACCAAATGTTAACCATTTAAAATAAAAAGAAGATAAATATGATTTGTATTAAAACGTAAAATATGCCTATTTTGGACAATCGTTTCACAACTGAATTTTATAATAACCTAATAAAAAGAGTAAATGAGAGCGCAATTTATAGGACAGATATTTTAATATTGTTTTAAAGAAGAGAATGCTTATTTAGGCCGCAATGTACGTTTACAAGGCGGAAGTCAACGTAAGGTGTCAAACGTTTTTGTTTTACGTCATTTTTACTTATTGTTCTCAATTTATTTTTATAATTTTTCACAATTTAAAAAATAATTAGTGATTGAACGTAAATAAATTTAATTCTTTCGAAAGTTGAAAAGATAAAAGTGAATTTAAGTGTTTGGAGAAATTTATATAAATTTATAATAAATTGCAACTGTATATGTTACTGTCTACAAACATAAGCATACTAGTGGGAGTGCATACCAAGGCCTAGATCTTATTATATAGATCTTATTATATATGTTTTGCTTTATTAACGTAGACCTAAAAAATACTTATATTAATGTTTTTTTTGTTTGTTTAGTTACCGGAGCAGTCAGATGGTAAAACGGTTGGTACTTTCAGTCAGTTGGTATCTCCAACCAAAATTGCTTGTTTCCACATAGTATTTTCAATTGCCATAAAAAAGCGCAACTGCGATGAAGTCCAAAAATACCTAAAGTCTTTTGAAATTGTGCCAGAAAAATTGACGGACCATTTTAAGTTAAATATTATTTTTCGAAATTTTATAACCTCAAAATGCGTTTGAAGAAGGTGCTATTTTGGTTTCGATTATTGTAAATAAATTTTTACTAGTTAAAAATTTTTTACAAAATGGTGGTTTTATTTTACAGATGACCGTCCGGTGGTTTCCATCCGCGGTGCCTATTTTACCGCGAAAAAGACGGTGAACCAACTTTGTGTTCCGGGTTTAGCAAAACCCTGAGCGCACATTTGGGTAAACGGACTTAATATCCTATGTCTCACGGTACAGCGCGTTGAAACCTTGTATTGCCAATGTCTCCGCAAAATTTTGTCTAATTGTGCCAATGTATTTATGTCGGGGCACGTTGACCACTTTTTTCATCAAGAAAGGCCCGACTCGTCTCCTGGTTGTACAAAAAAAATAAATAAATATCAAAGGGATGGAAGTATTTATATTATACTTTGATTTTTGCTTCTTTATAATATTTTTAGTGTTTGTAAATTTATTGGTGCTTAAGGGACGATTTGAAGGTAATAGTATAGACTTTTGGTAAAAACCGTTATTTAATTTCCTATTCTACATTTTATTTTTACATTTTTAAATTACCAAACGTTTCCGAACACTTTCCAGCGGGCCGTGGTCACGGGGTAAAGGCTTAAAAACGCGATAAAATCCGTAAAGTCATTTTATTTAATAAAATTTGAAAACTTTCTTTTTTAATATACAAGTAATAAAAATTGAGAAAAATCATAAGTGAAAAATTTGAATTAATCTTTAAATTCATAGTCTACCCAAAAATTTCTGATTTTAAATTTTTAGTTTAAAACCTTTTGCCTTCCCATACCATTTTTTTTTTATTCACCCAAAATTAGATATAAATCTTAATAAACACTTAATACAAGTCGTTTAAAATTTTGTATTGATTAATACATTGGGACAAGTTTGTAATAAATTTTCAATCTAGGAATTTACTATGGTCTAATTTTTTTTGGCAGTTTTTAAAATTAAACTTAATTTAATGTTTCAAAGGACAAAAGCCCGGTTTTTTCATAAAGAAAGGTAAAAATAAAGAAAGGATTTCTTTCTCCTTTTTCTCGAAACGATATCCGGAAATCATACAACTTAAAAACTTAAAAAAAATTAAGTAAAAATTAAAACTTTTACAAACTCCTGTTTGAAATATTATTACAAAAACACAAAACAACTTAAAATAGGTTCCCATTTAAGAAGATATTGCATAGGTGCAAAACCTTATGTCAAAAAGGAATGTTTTTGTTAATATGGCAAGTTTTATTTTTGAAGAAAAAAATTTTGCTTGTCTTGTGCAATAATTTTAATAATATATAAATAATGGGTCCGGTCTGGGTTTATTTAAATAATTTAATTACTTTAAATAATATTAATTTAATAACAAAAAATTATTTGGTTTTTTGGAAGAACAAATTACTTGTTCTTCCTACTTACTCCGTCCGTCAAAATTGGACGTGCCAATTCCAGAGAATTGTCAAAGAAAAACACAAAAATTAAATAATGTTGTTTTTATATTCTATGGTTATATATCCAAATGTCAAAATTATTTTAAAACGGTTTTTTGATGTTAACAAATCAAACTCAAATTTTTTTTATTATAGAGAAACCATACTAATTTTAACATAAATAGTTCGGGGAAGAAACAAATAATAACCGACGGCATTTTACTAAGGCCCCAAAGGTTATCTTTTGGTTCTAGTTTTCCATTAAAGTTCATTTTGGTTATACGGGAAAAAAAATGTTTTGCCATTTTTTCATATAAAAGAAACCAAAACCATTTTTGCTGGTAAATTTATGGACTTCTGAGCAAGTTATAAGGCAAATTTGAGGGCTAAACTTATTTTACGGATCGCCTGATTTGCCAAAGGCCTTTGCCTTACAAAAAGGCACATAGGAACATAGTGATTAATTACTTAATTTCCGGGATTGGGCCGAACCCCAAAGAGATTCATATCGATGATTTAACAGTTTCATTTATAAAGGAAATTTTTGGAAGGAAATTTCACTGTTAAAAGTCATTTTCCATATTTGTTATTAATAATGTTCTTCCATTGTTCTTTTTTAACTTATTTTTAAAGTTTTGCCTCAAAATAAACAACCGTTTTTAGGTTCCGTTTAAAAGTTTCAATCCGTTCAAAAAAATATTTCAATTTACAAAAAGTATAAATAACATTGTTAAAAAACAAATATACTATAAAAAAAAATTTGTAAAAAGGGTTGCCTTAAATAAAACTTGGAAAACTTGAAAAATAAATAAAATGATCACCCCCGTGTTGGTTCTTATGGAAGTCGATGCATACAACCAGGTTTCAAAAATGTAAAGTTTGGGCAAAAAGTCTTAATAGATGTTAATGGGACCACTAATGTTGTTGCAAACCCTTTAAATAATTTTGTTATAAATATGTTAATAAACGCGCTCCAAAAATTCATAAAATAAATTTAATTTGTTTTTTGAAACTTAACTAAGCTAAAATATAAACAATTCATAACCCCACAATCAAAAAGGGGGGTTAAAAGGAAAAGAAAGATGGGGCAAGTAAGAAAAAATGTTACACAAAACTTTCCAACCCCGATAAAAGGTTTTCACTTCAACAAAAAAACTTATAAATCAATTAGTTTCTGGAACAACTTTTTTAACACGTAACTAAATATTGTTTGTTTTTAACAATAAATTATACAAAAAAAATATCTAAATTTCATTAACTCAATTATTTAAAAGATAAACCCTTGTTGTGCCGTAATTAATTGGATGATCCCAAGAAACCAAGGCAATATCGTCCGGTAACTTAAAATCAAGCCTTCTTCTCCCAGAACACGCCCGCTAAAAGAACTGGCACTAAAAGGTTAGGGCTGAGGGGAAAAACATTAATTATAATTTTAAAAATAATAAACATATGATAAAAGCCTCCCGGCCCCCGATATTAACCGGGGGTTGTGGGCGAATCCCTGGAAAACGACGTTTAAATTGTTTGGGTTATTTAATAATTATAATTATAAAATATAATCACAATTGTAAGAAATAATTGTTATTGTTTTTTCTCTGGTTGGATAGGACAATATCGGCCGATCACCTAATTGTCTGAAAAATAAGGTGATCGGCTGATAAGTCGGCCCCGGTTCTCAAGACCATCTTTGGCAGCCGTTACAGGAGGTTACATGTTTGGAAGTCAGTGCCTTCAAATTTACTGACAAAAATTCACACCAGAATAAAGTTTGGGCCGTGGTCAGGATGCCAGTCGCGCACGTGTATAAAAACTGGTATTGGAAACCCCGGATGGATTGAAGACAACCCTATGATAACGGTAAAATATCAAGGGTGTAAAAAAAAGGGTCTAAATTGTAATAAAAATAACTATTCTTTTTGCTGTTTTTATTCCTAAACTTAAAGACTTTACCGTAATTTTTTTTTGGTTTAAAAACATTTCCTTCGTCATTACACCAAACCTTAATAAGATTGGGATTTGGAAAAACTGTATTTCAAAATGCAATACAACAATACCTAAAAAAACTAATTCGAATCAAAAACAAAATAAAAATATTTGTGCGGCGGGCCAAACATGCGGGGTTAATTGATAGCCTTATGCGAGAAAATTCCCAAGCAGTACAAAACAATAGACCTATTTTGTTTGCAGCGTTCATTTTCACGTTTTTATTTTCTTTAATGAAGTTTTTTACTGCTTTAAAGTAAAAAAAACCTTTAATCTTTAGGATTTTTTTTTCTTTTACAAGAATTTAAATGTTTGTATTGGATTACATATAAAATTTAATGAATACTTTGAAATGACTAACAGTTATATTGGTTGCTGCAAAAATTCCAATTTAAATATATTCCAATTAAATAAAAAATGTAAACAAACAAAACCTAAATTTATTAAATTAAAATCCATTTTGTTTTAGCCACTTACCCTGGATTAAAAAAGACAGTACTATTTTTAAAAGTATTTTAAACCATTGCTTTTCTTGGTTGTTTTATTAAGTATCCCTAATGTTTTTGAGCACTTAATATAGCTTATATTATCTTTAATTTAATTAAAAGTACATTTCCAATGGTATCTGCATTTATAATCGGCACAGAAGTTTTTGAGTTTATTCATTACAGATAATCGTACAAAAATACAAATCTTTCTTTTATAAAATATAATGATAAATGTGTAGTTATTATTAGTTGCTAAAACCTTTTTTTTATTTACATCATACCTTTACAGATTTGGCCCAGATATTTTCATCATCATCACCCATCAGCCTGGCCAGTTCCATCTGGGGCAAGGCACCCCAATGCCGCCACTGCCCGTGTTCGGCTTTCTTCCAGCCCAAACCAGCTACTTTGCGAATGTCATCACTTCATCTTCCCGCCGTGCGTCCTACACAATGCTTGTCATTTCCTTTAGTAAATTGTTTCTGTAAAGCTTACAAAGAGACTCAAAGGTCTAATTAACGATTTACTGATGAGAAATATAGGTTATTTATTTATTTACAAATACATATTGTTAAACCTTTTTTGGGTTAATGCTAAAAGCATTTACCAGGTCAACCAAGGTTGGTGCAAGAATAGTAAAGTTGGGAAGGGCACAAACAGTAGGCGAAAAAAAAGAAAAAGAAATTAAAAGTAGCATTTATAAATATATATTTACACAATTAACAACTAATATTTTTTAATGTTCTACTTTTTACTGTTGATGACTACAAATCCCTGAATAAGTCCTTAGACGTTTTTTAAGTTTTTTTGATAATTGCTTAAATTTTTGGCCATCCTAATTTCGAGGGTAGGCCATTCAAAAGGAGGATAAGAATGAATGTTAAAAAGAGGGGTGCAAAAATAAAAAGTGAATGGGGCATTGAAAGAAACGATTGTGGTCGAACGAAGATTTTGTTACTGACTTCACATAGGTTTTAAAACCAGGACGGATAAAGTAAGATTGGTGGTTGATGCAGAATTTACGATAGAATAGAGAGTTTTGGGGCTCGGAAGGAGGTCGCTGGCGAATAGGTAAACCATTGCATTGGATTCGGTAATTAAAAGTGGATCATATTTAAGGAAAATTGAAAACGAATCGGAATCGGTTATTCAAAGTCAGTCAAGGTTTATTGAGGTGGTCTGCATTCAGGTCGAAATAGCACACCTTACGTAATACGTCGTCAAAATTGGAAAAACCAGGCCCTGCACGAGGTAACTTTTGACTGAACGGCATTCACTTTTCACTGATTTCTATAACATGCCGTTATAAATTATGGATGGAAGTGTGGTAAAATCTACTTTTTTCAAACTCGCCATTAATAAACGATGGTTTAGCACTTTTGATGGTTTACAGATGGGCCGAATCTTTTATCAATTTTTATTTTTATTAACCCTTTCGATAATTGAGTAATTATTTGCAAGAACTTTTCCAAGTGGTCTTAACCGTAATAACTGGAGGTCATCCGGCATAAAATGATGGTATTAAATTGTACGAAAAAGTTTAATAAACATAGAAAAATTAAAGTATACCCGCCCGAGGAACGCCCAAAGAAGACTTGCCAGCTCGATGGACGATTCATCCGGAAATAACGAATGTTGGCCCTCAAGATGTAAAAAACCATTTCAGCACTTCATCCAGAAATCATTTGATGGGAGAGGATTTCAAGGAAGGGATATTATGACTGACGGTATGAAAAGCATTGTTAAAATCTGAAAGGAACCAGGTGGTGTGAACCCAGGAGTTTTATACCCGGCCTTCCTTCCAGTCAATTTCCGTAGGGTAAGTGGTGGTTCTATGCCCAGGTCTAAATCTGATTGTAAAGGAGATTGTTTATTTAAATACGGAAGTAGGAAAGAGATAAACACAAAATTCGAGTATGGAAAGGAAGAAAAAAGAGATCGGTGGAAATGATTTAAAAGTGGGGAATTGGAAAGAGAAGGTGGATGGATGAGTGCATCACGCCATGATGACAAAGTCCCTGAATCAAAGGAATAGTTAATTAATTTTAATTATTGGTTTTGAAAGGAAGGTCCCTCATTCTCATCGCTTTGGGAATGCCCTCAGTTAACTTAAAGGGGGGGAGCTTTTAACTTAATTTTTGATGGGTTGCGTGGAAGGTTAAACCATTATTATTAACGAGTTCAAAAGTTAAATCGTCAATTTCCCCCATAACAGATCCCCATTCTATTTTTCAACATCCCTGCAGTTGGTCAACATTAAACCCAGCAAAAAGATCGGCACGTGCAAGACCTTAGGTTTGGGTTTAGGAGATTGAAGGGAGAAAGAGAGGGAAAATTAAATTGGGTGACAACCTGGGGCCAGATGTTTGTCCGTGAAAAAAAACCAAAAGAAGGATTAATGAAAGGATTAAGTCCGAGCCAAGATCCCCCAGTGAAGGGGTTTAAAATGGGTTGTTGAAGAGGCAAAAATTGAAAAGAACTTGGAACGACCAAGGGCAGGAGTTTTTGAGTTCGGATTGATTTTTAGGAGGGAATTGGGGTTAAAATCACCCATAATGACATGACGGATAATCTGGAAACCCAAAGATTTAAAACCAACTCAAAGTCAGTAAAAATCTGCATTTGGGGGACAAAAACAACACCCAAAACAACTTTGGCAAACCACTGGTAGAACCTCAAGGGGACCAGCAGTCGTTAAAAACCGGACAGTATTAGGATCTTCTTAAGGTTCAGGTCAGAGGACATTGGCCCCTCCTCCACCTTTTGGGTTGGATGAAAAAAGGGAAGAGGGTGAAAGGTTGGGGCAAGTGGGGTTTGAGCCAACCTCAGAAATTAGGACAGCGTACCTTTAGGATTACCAACCCTTTACTTAACTCATCAAAAGTGACTAGGGAAAGCTTTGGCATTAATGGCAGATATTTAATGAGTTACTATTGGGTTTGAAAAAGTACTTTCAAGAAATTTTCCAAAAGATTCATTTAATGATTTTAAAACTATTGTCATTTGAAACCGTAGATTCATTTAGCAGATTAATATAATTCAAGGTTCAGAAGTATCACCATGATAAAAAATATAAAATATATAAAATAAAAAAAATATGTTTAATGAATAAATAATTATACTAAAAACCTTATATATAAATAAGGCACGTGGCACAATTAAAGCAACCCATAGATCCTGCCCAACCGGGTTAATTGGGTATGTCTTCTACCTTTTTTGTTTTAATATGTAAATTTCTGGTAGTATACAATATTTAAAAAAACAAATATTTGGATATATACTGTAAAAGATCTTAAGAATTAAACATTTTCCCATATTTAAAATGCCTTTATGTATGTAAAAATTACAGTTTTGTTTGGTGTCTCCCATAAAAAGGGCATAAGGTGCTTAAAGTATAGCATCTTATATATACATAATAGCTTTCATGGTCAGGAACTGAATTGTCGCAAGACGACAATCGATAACAAGTAAAATTTAACTTTATTATGTGTATTCATGCGAATTGGAAAAAAAAATAAAATAAAGTCTTGATAGTATGTTTACTTCTTTACATTTTATCTCTTAGTATAACATTTCAAAATCCATATAGATTAAATATAACAACTGAAAATATTTACATCTGAATTAAACTTATGTTGATGCACTATTTCATATTTTAACCAGCGATTTGTCCAGGCTTCGCACGGGTGACCATTTTTACACAAGTTATATATTTAAATAAATTATTTTTAAGCTGGGTGACAAGTACGTTCGCCTTGGGCCTACCCTAATGCAAACACCCTTTCTCCATAAAGGAGGAAAGAACCGATCCACCACTGGTGGGATAAGGTCCTACCAATTACGTGTACGTTAACAAAAACTTTACCAAAAGTATTTTTTTTGTGAAATTAGTAAAAATTATTATTAAATAAAAGCTGACCATCAAAACTGACCTTAGTTTCATTGTTCGCGAGACGTAGAATCTTATGAACAAAATGGTGAGAATCTCTTGTGTACTCCTCAGTGTGTCCTCGTAGTCGTGACAGAACTTCTAAAGGCTTGTGGGTATGTTGGTGAATCATTTGGCCTGTCGAAGAAAGATTGGCCAAATTGGTACCATCTGTCAAGTAAAAATTCCTTTACAGGCACCCGGGTGTGGTAAGTTTAGACGGTAATTTGGTCTCTCTTACATTGAAAATCAAAAAGACCAGCAAGAACCAGAGTTAAAGATACACATACAACCAATGTTAAGCTAATTTCGTAATGAGAATAGGTTTGATTTTGTTTTATAAATAGGTTCCGGAACAACTGAAGCGATTTGAAACATTCCTTTCACGACTAGGAAGGTATATTTTTGAGCAACTTTAGCCCGAGGAAAAAAAAAAACATCGGCAAAGCTATCATGGCCCGCTAGAATACAATATTTTACTAGTCTCTGACATTTTTATTGCTTATGATGATACACAATAAAGTAATTTTAACCTTGCTTCGTATTAATTTTGGTTATATACCAAGATATCTTAAACATAAAAAAATGTCTATAATCAGTGCAAAGTGGATTAATAATGCAAGATAAAATTACTCCAATACAATGATTTGAAAATAAATTATGTCTTTAAAATTAATGTTAAGTTATCTGTAACAATTTATATATCAACTGTATATTCTTCTCAATTTCGGAATATCCAATAGGACAAAATAGAACCAATAGGTATTTGGAAAAACGCCTGGAATTTCTACTTATCACTTCGATTTATTTTCCCCTTTGTATTGGACGTAAAATGCTTTCAATTCAATTATACATAATTGTTTTACCAACCTTTGTTTGCTCGAAAACACACGGTGAAATAATTTCAAATCTTCGAGATCTGTTTAAAATGGACTAAAACTCAAAGGGAAGTACTGCACCGCCCCAAAAATATTTTTAAAAGGGACTAATAATTAAATATGCAATTATTATTGTCTTTGTTCCTCGTTTAATTTATTTAATTATATTTATAATTACTTATTTTAAATAATTAATAAGCTTTCATTAGATTACTCTTAAATTTGGGTTGAAAATATACTATTAAATAATTTGTTAAGGAAAAATGTAACAAAAAATATTCCTTTCAAGAAAAATTTAAAAAAACAAATTTTTATCACAAAAAATATTCCTTTAAAAGTTTTTCATAAAAACTATAAATTAAATTTCGAAGTGGTTTTGTTTTATAAAAGGTACAAAATAGTATTTATATTTGGCCTATGCTATGTTTATGGGAATACTGTAAAAAATTGATAGAATAACCTGGCTTGGTCTCCAATTATGTAAATCCAAGCATTAAATCAACGCATATATTTCTTTTTGTCTTAATAATAAAAAATCAATTGTTGTTCCGGTTAGCCTCCTTAAAAAATCGAGAAACGGCTGGAACCATTTGAAATTTTTGGTCCCTTGAATAATTTTTTTGCTTCAAGAGATTAAAAAATATTACTAAACTTCAGTCAGTATATTTACTACAGTTGTTTAATCTGGTCGAATTTTTTAATAATTAAAAATTGATAAATGTATTTAAAGGGGAAATGGATTGAGGTTAAGTACGCCGGGCCAATTAGTCCCTTATAATTATTGTTATTTTTTTGATTCTTATTATATATACAATTAAAAGTTTTTTTATAAACTCTTGTTTTCCAGATGTAGTGTTATGAATACGGTTTTTAAAAGTTAAAATTTGTAAGTGCCTTTTTGCGTAAAAAAAAAATTATAACAAAAATATCACATTTATAATTTACATTTTTATTTTATTATTTATAGTAGCACTATTGTAATTTATTATTCGACGTTGTAAATGTAAGACGTTGTGAAGAAATATTGGTTGGCAGCGCACCGTGAAATTGCGCCTTTTGGTGTGGAATCCTTCCAAAGATTTTATGGTTGTGCTATTTTACCCTTACTGTAAACCTGTGAAGTCCTAGGGTTGCTTTTATTGTATAAAGTTATTTCCTATTTGGTTTGTTACAATTTTTGGGTTTTAACGTCATTCTTTGACAACGAAATTGTTTTTTATTTACGGATTATTTTCCATATCAAATCCCTAATTTACGGTTTTTTTCCGTTACAAAAAATATTTTTTCCCGACGTTTCCGGTTCCTATCCAGCATCCATGATCACGGGCAGACGGGTTGGTATAATTAAAAGGTATAACCAAAATTGTAATTTAAATCTGCGATAATCAAACTAATAATTAATAAAAGCAAATTTTAGCCTTAAATAAACCCGTAATTACTAAATTAACATAAAAAAATAAAACAAAAGTTTTACATATATTCATATACCATACATCCCATAATAAAAAGTAAGATAAATTGTACTATTATTGAATGTTGTTTTAATTTACTTTAAAGGGTTTTATTAATTTTTTCATGGTAAACCATAATTTTTTATTTGTTTCCTTGAGGGTTTCTTGGAAAATATTCTTTGTTGTTAACAATTTTGTAATCCAACAATAAAATACTACGCGAATAAAGTTATAAAAAAGTTCGCCAATCATATTGGAATCCACACAGACAAAGATCTATTTAATACTAGCTGGTTTTGTTAGTGAAACTTTGACGTTGTTTACGTAAAATTTTTAATTGGTATCAGGGGTTTTCATTTATGTTGGGAAACAAATACCCATCTTTATTTCCTAATCTTTGAGGAATTCTAAAACCGGCCTTTTTTTGCCAATATGGTTAAAATTTAATCCAAATAACCTGATTTAATTTGCCCATAATTTATTAAAAAAGGCATAACGTAAACAATGCAAACAGCTAGAAAAAAGTAATTCATCAAGTTCTGTTGTTTTTTCAATAACCAAAACAATAACGGCAACGTTGCTTTCGGTAACGGGTTTTGGATTTGGTTTTGTTACTTTTTCTTAACAAATTATCTCTAAAGCAATGTAACGAATTATAGTTATGATTATTTTCCACAAAATCATGTGGGTTCACATGATTTTATGGAAAACGAATGTAAAACGAAAAAAAATTTTACGAAACCGAAGAAACAATGACTAATTAAAATTATCATTAAAAAGGTTACATTTATAGTTTCCACCGGTATTCATTCCTACCACCCAACCCTCGTTTGGTTCATTCTTTGTTTAAATTTGGACTATAAACCACCGTTATTCCAATGGGACGTCATACTGTTAATAATTTAACCGAAAAATTTATAAAAGTAGGGAAAAGGCTTTATGTGTTAAAGGTTATAACAACATAAATGAATTTAAAATGGATAACACAACCTGGTAAATAAATCCGCTCCAGGGGCTTTTCCGTATAATATAACTGTATTTGTAGCTCATAAAGAAAAAATTTTATATGGATATATTTGATTATTTTAAAAAGATGACAAAATAGGCCCGCTGAGGTTTTCCCGGTTCTTTTTCAGGGTCGGAGGCCTCCCTATTTGAACCGGTGGTGGCCGTCCTTGACAATCAATGCGAGTGTTTACCCCTATATTGAAAATGAATATTTAAATTTGAATTGAATTTGGAATTTGAATAAATTTCTCCTTTAGGAAATTTTCCGAAACAAAAGTGGAAGTGGAAAGTTTACCACTTTGCACTTCTCTTCCGGAAATTAAACAACCAAAAAACGCTGTTAAATTAACACACAATATATTGAATTACAAACCAGAAAACTCTTTTTTACCTTTTCTGCAGTCTTATTATCCAAACTTTTGAAATAAACTATTTGAAAAGATGTGGTGATCTATAAATATTATCTGAAAATCTGGTTTTTTACCCCAAAAATTATTTAATATTGTTGCAAAATATTTTTATCTGTTTATAATTACTTTTAACACAATATCTAGCTACAAAAGAAATAACCTAATCATTTTATCGAACAATAAAAAGTTTAACAAAAATATGACAGATTTCAAGCAGTTAATAACAATTAAGCGCAATAAAGGGCTAAAAACGTACTTTCTTGCATGTAAGAAGGAGGGAGTTTTGTTCTGGTGTATTTCCTTCGGAGGTTGCCTATTTTGCTGCATATTGGATAAACGCCATTGTTTTACAGTATTAAGGGGCGCCGTCAGGAGAAAGGGACTTTGGGCGTTTTACTCTTGCTTTTTCAAAGGCGGAAGTAGGTAATTCTTACCAAATGGGTGAACGTCCCAATCCTTTTAACGCTCAAAAAACAAACGCTCTGATTTGAATACCTTCTACTTTTGGTAAGTCGGTCAAAATGTAGCTTCAATATATATATTATTAATTTTTAGTGGGTGTTTTTTAATCTGTACATTATAAAAATATATTTATCATGAAATGGTTCTGCACCCAATTTATTTAATAAAGTTATATTGTTTTAGTTTGTGCATAAATAGAAAAAGTTTCCATTTTGGTTTTAAAGTTAATACAGTCTAGAGATGAACATGAATAAGTCTAATAACAAAAAATATTACTATGAACGGTTTAACCTTTTATTTAACTTGGCCTTCGCATTTACATGTGGATTTTACTAAAGTTTTAGCATAAATAAAAAGATATTTTAAATTAAAAAAGGTTACAGTGAAACTAAATAACCTTTATGCCAAAAATATTTTTGTATTCGATAAAATATTTTGGATACAATAACCCTTTTTAAAAATTTTTATAGATATATATATTCATTATACGATTTAATCTATACCATTATTATAAAAGAAAAGATTAGTATTTTTGTTATTAATCCTTTTTATAAATAAATTACCGGTTTCTTGTAAACAAATTGAAATCACCTTTAAAATTGAATGGGTTACAAAAAATTCCCCTTATTATAAAAAGGCAATGGTTACCTTATTCTGATGAATATAAATTTTCAGTCAGTAGTGAAATGGCCATATTTTTTTATTGAAATTTAACTGAATTGGCTCAAGGCGTTAAGGAACTTAACAAAATAAAGTGACATACACAATTCCGATATTTCCTGTTTTACCAATTCTTGGTTTTTACACGGTCTACATATTACCAAAAAATATAAGAGAGTATTATTTTGTAAAGTCATTTTCTAAGTTTAATCTTTCTTTTAAAAGAAACACTTTAAAAGGACAAAAGAAAGTTCCTTTCCGATGCATTTTTCCCCTACGCCCCTTCCCACTGCTTCAAGTTTAATACGTTTGTAACTTTGTAACTGAAAATACTGGTTCACGAGAAACTTTTTGCATTTTGAAGTTGATATATAAAACATTGCCAAAACAATTTTTTTTTTCGAAGAAAATGGTTTAAATTTCTAGGTTTCGTTATTCGACATATTTTTATTATAAAAATAAATTTTTGCCCATATGAATTAGTAGGCCTTCGAAAAGGTCAACCGGCAACCGGACAGCTTTAGTTTTGTTTAGTGAATCCATACAAATGTTTGTCAGATAACCTCCCAACATTGGCTTTTTTTTTAAAGATATAGAAAACGCCAAATAATAATGTTTCGGAAGAAAGGGTTCCATTAAATTTAGAAAAATTAACTTAGGACCAACAACTGGTTTCAATACTTAGGTTTCCACAGAGAACATCTAAACGTTAAGCTTGGAAAAGGATGACAAAATGTTAACACTATGGACCTCAAGGAAGGATCAGGCTCAAAGGACCCACTTTCTCCCTTTCTGTTTAATATCACAACCAATCAGATTTGTCAAGTTGACATAAGGAAGGGGTTTAGGTATTTCGGAGTACGCCGATTATTTCGTCATATATTTAATTAGGGGACCTTAATATATGGGACATTTTGAAAAACTTTTTGGCTTAGTGATTAACCTTTTGGGTAATTGGTTTAAAATTATATATAAAGAAACAAAACCATTGTCTTTTGGCCAGGGACAAAGAAGTTTTTGGAACCCGTATTTAAAATCAAAGGGATGAAATATCATTAGTATAATATTATAATATTTTGGGACTATGATAAAACCAAGTCTGCTTCGGAAAAAACATAAAATAAGACAGGGTAAAAATTCGGTAAGTACTTAAACATATTAAAGGTTCTAGTGGTACATGGCAAATTCATATATCTATGAGCTGGTTATATATTTCCTTATCAGATCTAGATTGAGTACGGTAGCTTTCTTTTTAAATGCAGCAAAACAGTATTTTCAAAACTAGAAAAAATTCAAAATTTCAAGCCGAAGAAAATTATAAATTGGATTTATTAAAAAGCCCAAAATTTTTAAGGGAAAGGAGTCATAGATGGGTCAAAGATGGGAAGAAAATGAGAAATAGTTTTATGATCCTATTAAAAAAGATGGTTTTTAACTATAAAATTAAAATCAGGTTTTAATTCAAGTTCTAGAATTAAAAGGCATACCTTGGAGGCAATCAAAATTATATCATGTTTATAAAACAAAACCGAAAAATTGTAATTTTCTTGGATTAGTTAAGGTTTCAACACATAACCGATAGCCGGGTAACAGGAAAGTTTCGGCTGGCATACAAATAATTAGAAAATATTCCACAATCCGTGCTGAACGTGGAAAGAGCTAAAGGCTCAAGGTTCCCATTTCACATCGGGACTATTTGGTAAAGTAGAGGCTGACAAATGTTCAAAAATCGGGACAAAAGCTTTCCAAAGCAATTCAAAATAAATTTGAGGTTTTGAACAAACATGTCTCAACTTGCCTATTTCAAATATAACCAAAAACAATGTATAAATTATTAATTGATAAAAGAACCTTAAATTCATCTGTTTTTGGTACTATAATGTTATTTGTATCTTATGTTGAATATTTAGCTACGATGGGTTTGACATGTCTATATAGAAAAAATCCCTAACTAATAAATAAAGAAAAAAAAAACAAACAAGTTTCTTGTTCTTTGAAACCTTAACAATGTTGTAATGCATCACTACCACTTTAACATTTATAGGATAATTATTGTAGTTAGGAATAGAACATATATATAGTAATATGAAACTTAATATTGATTAGACATATTTTTTCTATTTATTTTACAAACATTTGAATTATTTTGAAATATTTTATGAAAATGTGGCAATCCACAACACCGGGTATAATAGAAACATATATCATTAATTATAAACATACAATGTAAAGAAGCTTACAAAATTGTTTAACACTAAGAAGATATGGATTCGGCCGTTGATGTTATACATAATATCTAACGAAAGTTTAAATTGCTTAATTTATAAACGTTACGTAAAACATTAATTGTCATTTAGGATTTTTTTATGAAAATGCCGTAAGGTAAAAGGTAATCAAAATAATAATAAGATTATTGCAAGTTCGAATAAAGAACTTATATATGTTTATATTTGTGATTAAATTTGGAAAAGGTACATCAGACATTAATAACCAACTTGCCTCTCTATTCAATACAGCCTTCTTATGAAACTATGGTATTAAGTTTCCCAGGGGCCGTCGTCATGGACAACCGATATGGCGTCGTTATAACTTCTAGCTAAGAGTAATTTGTTACTTCTATGTTACTTAATACAACAATATTTCGAAAGAAACAATCCCTGGTTGTTTTCATTAAAGTAGTATAGTGCTATATATGTTTTAGCATATTGCTGTCTTTTGCAAAAGATTTTTAGGGGATTAAAATAAAATAATTTATGATGTATTACATAGCGACTTCCCGACATCTAATCTTTAAAATTTTCATAGGTTGAACTGTCTCAAACATAACATGAAAACTGATCCATAATGCAACATCAAATACAGTCTAAAAAGGTTGTTGTGACTAAATATTAACGTAAGACGATATTTTCGAACATTTTTTATATAGCTCTGACTTAAACTGCATTAAGTTCATGCATTAGAAGTTAATACATTAGAATTCAATTAATGAATGTTATATGAAGGTAATTCTTGTGAGATATATTTTCATTTTCTTTTACAGTTTTTAAATACATGTAAGCAAAAGTTAGTTTCTCCGGACGTTACTTTAACTTAATTACTTTACCATATCTTTTGTATTATTCAATAAAAAGGACTTTTTACGGTTTTAGGCGGATCACCCGTGACCACAGCCGCTGAAATGTGTTCGAAACGTCAGCAATTAAAAATGTGTAGTATTTGCGTAAATAAAAGAATTAATTATGTCGTACATATATTAAAAATATAAAGTTAATATATAAATGCAAACAGAACAATTAAAACTTGAGTTATGCGGTAATATTACATTAAGCCATAAATGTCAATTATCAGTATTTGTCAGGCATTAGAAAGACGCACAAAAGCATAAAGAATTTTTTCGAAAAGTGTTCCATTGATTGTGTTTATTAAAATGCCACCGCAGGGCCTTGATGCCTTCGGTTTTCGAGTTAAGGTATTCTCACTAGGGAAAAATCCGAAATTAAAAATTCAAATCGTAAAAAGAAACTATTTTGTGTTTTTCCAAGCTTATGATGATGATGATGATAACTACGCTTTTCTTTTCCGAAATCAAGAAAGATGAATAGCCTTACCACAACCACTTTGAAACTCAAAACTTAGTTCCGCAGGTTGATGGACAATTCAGCCATAAAAAAGGGAATCGAGAATTGTTGAAGTCCAGGGGCTCTCCAACCACGAGGTTTTTTTCGAACCGGCAGTCCGGGCCAACCGGTTGGAAATTGTTTAAGGGCCGGAATAGACATTGGCAACCAGTGGTAACCCCCAGCCTGCATACCGTGAGAGACATAGAATGTTAAGTCTCGTTTACCCAGTAAATACTGTGCCCTTCAAACCGAAACACATAAGTGTTTGCACACTACTGCTTTGCGGTTGAAACGGGCAACCGGTTGGAAGCTCAAAACCCTTGTTTTGGGAACCACACCCATAAAACAAATACATCAAAACCCGGTGATATATTTTAAATGTATGAATGAATTAAGTTTCAACTTTTAAGGGGTTTAAAGAATCGTAGTTTTGTTCTTTTTGATTCAGAAAAAAAAATCAAATTATTTGAGAAAAAAGTGTGCTTTGGAATATTTTATTTTATGGCCCTCATCATCATCCGGCCTTGAACCACTGCCGGAACCCTTCCCCTAATCAAGCCTTTCTCCATTTAGGGGTTTTGGACCAAAGACACCATCGTTGTCCAATGCGGGTTGGTGGGTGGATGTACTTTTTTCATGTCATTTTAAGGGCATTATTAATAATTAAGAATATATAAATCGTACTATAAATATATAAAACACTTAATTATTGTTTAAATGGCTACACATTTTGGTTTGATTTTCGTCTTACGTTCTCAATAACAATTGGTAACCCACAAAAAGTTTAATTATTTTGGATACGGGAAATAATTAAACCCAGTTGTTGCATTTTTAAATTTACAAAACCATCTTTCAGAAACTGTTTGACAATTGAACTTTGAATACCTTTATTTTAATTAAAAAAATATATTTATTACCCTAATGATAGAAATGTATATTCGTAAACTTTTTATTTATGATGACAATGTTTTCACTATATGTATACAATTCAGTATATTACCATATCATTTCCTTGACCAAGTAATCATAGATTCTAAGCGTGTGGAAAAATAACTACGTGGTATCATTATTTTCTGGCTGGCTATGATCACAAAGGCTGATCGCGCAATTTCCTGAAAAAAGTAGATCAGTGTCTTGGATTGGTAAGTTAAAAGTCTGGTCTGGCTGTTAAACCATTTTTGACAGTCGTTATTAAACATTTGTATCGTTCAAAATTACTTATATCTATTCGATTTATCGATTGCATCCATGCTCTGAAGCGTAAGGGGAGTGGAGCCAGTCGCTCTGCGTAAAAAGTTTTAACTTTTATGAAAATTAATTTACCTACTATGAAACAACAGTTCTTTAAAATTTGACACTCTATGTTATCCTTAATTGCCTCGTTTAGCTAGCACAGTATTATACTTTTATTATCAACTATTCACTGCTTTAGCTCTCAACTTAAATGGTTTGATATTTGAATACTTTCGTCTCAATTGCAAACCTGCGCTGTCACGTCGCAGAGATTAAACGGAACGTGATAGATTGTGACGATGAGTTTATCCCCAGAGTTATAACACAGCGCCTTAAAATAATACCAGTTGATTTAATATCCGGTCAAATAATATTTCCTGATCTTTTCAAAACGTTAGCAACTGCTAAACACATTCTTCAATTCCGTAACTTTATGAATGTAAAACTGGCCTTGAAAACGTCATTTTTAAAGGGTTTTATATTTACCCCATATTCAAATCCAAACCGCCCTTCAGAATTTATTCTTAAATTTTGGAATAAGACGCGATCTATTGTTTCCAAATTTAGATCCCTATTGTATTATATCAAAAAAGGAGCCTTTTGTGTTTAATAACCTTTGAGCACGATTTGGCTGGTTTTCCTGAAACCTGTAAATAACCTTTAAAAAGTAAACATCTTAAAGGTTCAAAATATAAACAAAAAATAAAAGTCAATAGTTGATAACCAATATAAAAGGATATTTTTTATAACCTAAATTAAAAAGCGGAAGGCTCTTTATTTGAACCAAAATAATTTAGGGGTTCCTTTTTAGTGTTTAAAAGATTTAAAACCCCCTTTCATTTTTAAATAATTATTAAAAAGTTAAATTAAAAAGTTGATGGTGAAATGCTGGGAAAATAAAAAATAACAAAATGGATTAAATAGACACGTCTAAATTGTTATACTTTTTATTTTTTTATTAACTGATATTACATAATTTGAAAAAAACAACAAACTAACGATATTTTTACAAAAAAAATTCTCAATAAAAATTTTTTTCCTCCCAAACCCAAAGATTTTTCCGGATTTTTTTAAATAAAAATTTTTTCCTAAAAAAGATTTGGTAAGGGTTGAAAATTTAAAGGAATTTTGGGTGTTGAAAGTTATTCATGTTTCAACAAACAATCTTGGAAGTAGGGAGAACGATCTAAAAGTTTTAAATGAATTTTTCTTACCGGGCGTTTTGGGATTTTTTTTTGATTTATCAAAACCGAATTAATTGGTATTCAAAAACCCCTTCAAAAAAGGAAACAACTTAATATGTTTGGCTTTGAAATACATTTTTTTTGGCTACGGGGCAGACCCGGTCGGGCTTTTGATGAAAGGATCGCCGAGGAGGAGATTGGCAAACCAGGAATTATCCAATGCGCTTCCACCGGAGACGGGTTATTTACCTATTAAAGGAATTTACTTATTAAAGTTTAATCAAATTTTCCCAGTAAAATCCTTTGGACCACGCCCTATTAAACTGTTTTTCGGGAAAATAGGCAACTCAAAGGGTGGCCCGGTCCAAAGGGCCCTTTATGGATTTCTCGGTTGGGCCGTCGGTTCCTGGTTTCCGGTCAGAGGGTCCCTTGGGTGGACCGACGCCCCCCTCGATTCCAGACGCTTTCCCGAGGATTTTATTTACCCAGAGATCTCTATCTAAAAACTTTACCACCATTTTAAAGCGCTGGCGCTGGGTTAAAGAAGGTGTGAAAAATCTAAACGCTCCAATTAATTTGGGTTGGGTTCGTGCCCAAAGGAATTGTCATGAATTGCATGAGTTCCACCCACACACCCCACTTGGGTGTGGGGTGGTTTGATTCAACCGGGTGTCGCAAACCTATTTGGCCCCAATCGTTAATTAAATTCTTGTATTTTGGGGGTGGGAAAATCAGTTTTTAGCGTCGCCGGGGGCAGCGGCAAGCATGTGCTGTTTTATTAAATTCAATTAGATCAAAAGATTCACAAAAATTTAAAAGACAAAATTCCTGGCCAGTGCTGCCTTTATGGTCGCGTTCTTTTTGAGGGGGGAGGGCCGCCGTTGCTGGAGCCGGCTCGGCGCTTTTACGCGGGGCCTCCTGCCCGGGGAAGGCCCGGAGGTTGGGAACACAGGTGCTGTTGGATAGGGTTTGGTTGCCTGGAACAGGCTTCCTCTGGGAGTTGAATTCTGCGGCCGCCTTGGGCTGGCCGAAGGCCCGTGGCCGGGGAAACACCAAAACGGGAGGGTTCCTTGGGGCAAGGGATTTTTGTCCTTGAGTCTGGGGATTTAGAAGTACCGGGAATTTTTGCAAGGGGCCGGGGAAAACAGTTCTCAAAAGCGGAAATTATAATTGGGTTGTGACACCGCCCTGAGGTCGGTTTGGAATGCGACCCCGAAAGAGATACGCTGATCCCACAGAGCTGTTCACGTCAATAGCCTTTTATCCCTTGGAGCGGCTTTGGCGCAAGCACCCTTGGAATTCCATTGTCAAAAAAAAACGGAATATTTAATTTACGGTAGCAGTTTATGTCTGAGCAAAGGGACCCCGGCCGGTTCTTTGACTACTTTGTCCTGGTAACCTTTAGAAGGCGCGGTTGAATATGTCTTTTCGCGGAAGATAAGGGGGGGCGTTTCCCCGGAGAAGCCGTGGTGGTAAGGCTGGGACGGTTTCGGGGCGAGGGAGGGGTGACGCCAGGATCGGTGGGATGAATAGTAGCCGCCAACCGGGGAAGTCAACGGGAGGTCCTGCTAAAGGGGGGTGGTTTGGAACGTCCGGGCCAGCCTTGACGGGAAGGATGGGTGTTGGGAAAGGGCAACGCTTGCCCCTTATTGACAGTTTTGAAAGCCATCCGTCGGGTTGCGGGTTGGTTAGGCCTTGACCTCCATATCCGATTCAAGCGGATGCCGACGTCGACATAGATATCGTCGGATCATCCGGAAATGAATGGTGGTAGTCGGCCCAGGCATGGCGGCAGAGGGAAGGAGTGGTGGGGCAGTGTTCCGGGATCCAGAACGGCATCGGTCTGTCAGTTTTCGGTACGTTTTCCAACCGGAGTTTTTCAGTGATTGTCAATTTAATTGGAATTTGAAATTCTTTTGAAGGAAAAACTAAACTTATTTACTTAAAAATAACATTTTCAATTTTTTAATAAATTATTTTTTTTTACTAAACTGAAAAATATATTTCTACATCCACAAGACCATTGGATTTTTTTGAACCAACAAAATTCCATTAATTTAAAAATTTAAGTTTCATTTTTCGGGTCAATTTTCGGTTCTAATATTGCATTTTCATTTTAAAGTAGTATGTTCCACAATAATTCATTCTTTTTCCTTACATTTTTTAACGTTAGTAACTTTGGAATTGATATTTTCTGGTTTTATAAAATTAAAATTTTGTAATGGAAAAAAATTAAGAAAAGTGGTTTTGAAATGTCCCGGGTGTATGGATTTATACTGTATTTTTGGCCTGTTTCCGGTATTTGAACTTATTCGTTTTAAGGTTCAACAGAGACGATTTCTTATTGACCTTTCCCCTATTTCAAACCTTTCAACCACTTTTTATTCAAAATGAAAGCCCAATACATTCTTTATGTTTTTAAGTTGACCAAACTTCATCAAAATCGGTTAAATGGGTTGAACAAAAAAGGAGGGACAGACAGTAACTTTCGCTTTATACTGTTGGGTATAGATAAAATTAGTGCAGGGAATATCCCCTTATGTTTAAACAAAGAATTTTATAAATTTTCAGGTTTTAGGAAACTTATCTATTATATAACTTTCTTTTAAAAGCATAGTTAAAAAAAAAAAAAATGTTTGTTTTCGTGTTGGTGTCTCTTTTCTGAAAATAGTAACTTTTTAAAGGGTTGGTTTAGACATAAAAGTCACTCACATAAATTTTTAGCCTCAAAGCCTTGAGGAACCGTTCCATGTTTAGTTATTATTGGGTCAGTGACAAATTTTTTTGTTCAGACTTTTCTTAAAATGTATTAAAAAACCAAAAATAAATTTTTAGATTTCAAATTTTAAGGGGTTGGTTTTTTTTCAACTTTTATAGATTTAAAGTTGTTTCTTTTGTTGTTCAACATTGTTTGGAAATTAAAATGGGTTTTATGGGTTATTCCTTAAACTTAAAGTTAAACATAACAACCTCACCGGACTATATTACAGATCGTTTTTAAATTCATTAACGAAAAATACTTCAAGCCATATTTTGGCGGTAACGGCCTAACTAAATTTCCCTTTTAATAAATTTGTCACCTGCCTGCCTCCGTAGTCTAATGGAAGGGGTGCTTTAGAAAACCGGAGGTCGGGGTTCAATTCTGCGGGGACACAACAATTTTCAGTTGTTTCCAGTTGGTTAAAGAATTTGGGCCGATCCCCAATTGTCTAAAAAAATAAAACGTTCCAGGCCGTCGGGGATGGGCATGTAAAAGTCGGTCCACACACCAACCCAAAATTAATCAAAGCGTGGTAAGGGAGGTCCAAGCCCCTAATAAAAGGGTTGTGTTGGGGAGGCCCAAGTCCGGGCCAAGGGTCTCAAAGCTTGGTACCCACCAAATTTAAAAAAAACAAAAAAAATCGGGCCTAAGGGACAAAAAACAAACGTGGGGAAAAAAAAAATGCTCCGCTTCGAAATTGGGTACCCTCCTTCTTTTGGGCTGTCGGTCTAAAAGACGTTCATGTCTCCAGGATGGATGACCATCTTATCCCACGTCTTTTATGGAATTACAAAGCAGACTAACAGTTAATTTACTAGGGATGGTGCCACCAATATCGGGTAAATAAACCCGTTCGTCTTTTCTTCCGTTCACTTTTACTTAATAGGAAAGAAAAAGATAAAAAAATAAACGACGAACGAATAAGGTAACTAAAAGTACAGTTATTGGTTAACTACCGGATCACGGTTTGCAGGAATACAGTTTATTTCGGAGTAAAAACGTAAACTGAAAACTGGAAAACAACTGATTGGGAAGAACACTTGAGTTTTTGTCTCGGGTTTCCCAGTAGTGTTTACAGGAGAATAAACCCAGAAATTGTTATTAAAAATGACCCTTTTCAACTTAAAGACAAAGTAATGTATTGTATTCAAAAGGTTTTTTTAACTTTGGATGAAAAATCAGAAAAAAATCATGTTTAAAAGTTTTAAAGAAGAAAATACAATAGGATATTGAGAAAAGGATTTCAAAAAATCTTAAAACTTCAAAAAATAAAAGTCTTAAAACGTAATAAAATTTAAGATATATAATAAAAAATAGTAATACTGAAAGGGTTTCGGAAACCACCACAACTTACCAATAATAAAATACATACTTAAAAATATTCTCCAATTAAAGGAAAACTTTTTCTTTGAAATGATTGAAGGGTTTACCTTTTAATTAACCATGGGGTAATTAAAGGTTAATTTAAAACTTAAATTGGACAAAAAAAAATCTTTTGAAATACATAAAAACTAACACTTTTACTTAAAATGTTATAAAGTTAAAAACTATTAAAAAATAAAAAATTACCTAACTATCCCAATCTACGGTTGTCCAAAAACAAGGCTTCAAGGTCTTGGTGTCCAAGATTTTAAATTTTAAAACAAATTTAAATAATATAAATTGTAGTTCCTAACGTTTAAAATTTATTTAAATATTTATATTACTGCACTGTTCTTGAAATTAATGGTTTTGGGCTCCCCAAAATTTATAATTTTAATAAAATGGTGATTTAACGATTTTCTTACCTGTTTTGGGGCCAAAATATGAATTACAGGTTTTTTGGAAGGAAAACGGGCCCGTCCGGGCCATTTATAAAAAAGTGGTAAACCAAACCCATGAAATAAAATACCAAGGTATTATCGACGTTGCTGCCCACCGTTACATTACAAAAGTCCGTCTCGGTACCCAGTAAATGCGCCAGTTGCACTTTTAAACCGGAACATGGAACAGACTGCCCCTACAAAAAGACAAAGTGAAATTTTTAACAAAAAAATATTAGCAACTTTTAACAGGCGTATATGCCTCCTTACGAAAAACCGTCCGCGTTATTCCCCGATTTTAAATATCTCATTAACTTTCAAGGTATTTATTTCATCAAAATGTCGTTTATGGCCACATTTTTGTACATAGAATGATTGACAACCTTTTTGTAAACATAAACTGAAGTAAATTTTAAATAAGCTTTTGAACGTGCCTGATTGGCAAAAAAATTTTAAAAAAAATAATTATGTTTTGGCAGTGTTTGTAATTTAATCGCAAGGGTTTGATTTTGAGTGCCCTAATTTTTTTTTTAATTAAATATCCTATTAAACTACTTATCACATAATTATTTATAAAATGGGATCAATGGGGAATTTTATTACACCTTTAAAAGAAGGAACAACGGGGTGATATACAGAAAAATGAAAAAAACAGCTCTGAATTGGTAACCTTCCTCCACCCCAACTAACTTGTATTTTCTAACTTTTTTTTAAACCTTATATATATATATATATATGTGACCCCAACTTATAATTGACTCATCACAATATCTCTTGGAACCATAAGGGAAGAACCGGAAATATGGGGAAATATTCCTTTAAGGAATAAGAACCAAGTTAAGAACGAAATTTTCAAATTCCACCCAAAGGGTTCAGGGGTTTACCTAGTTATCCTTAAAGTTAAAGAAATTGAATTTATTTTGACTAATTTAAAGGTCCATTTAAGATACTCAATGTTGGCGGTTTGGAAAATAGGCCTTTTGAAAATTTGAGATATTTACTTTAAACCACCAAAACCATTTTTTTAAAAGCAGTTAAAAAATTGGGTTTGAATTATTTTTGGGTTTGTTAAAACATCGCGTACATACATCATCAGCCTCCCCATAGTCCACTGCGGACATAGGCCTCCCCAATTTCAAACCATTAGGGGGTTTTGGATCCGTATCCCACCACGCAGGTCCAATGCGGGTTGGTTGGGTGGACGGACTTTTTAATGCCCATCCAAACGGCTGGATTATCTTCTTTTGAATTTGGGGGCCGGCCCTTGCCCTAACGAAAAACCAAAATGATAATTTGTTGCGGTCACCGCAGGATTCGGAACCCGACCTCCGTTTTCCGGCATACAAATTACCACTAGGCTCGGGGTGAATTAAAATATATGCGGTTTTAATTGTGGTTTAACTTTATAAATATTTTTTTTACTCGTTCTTGAAATTAAGCCCCTAATATAAGTATAATTATGGAAATAGATTTTTTTTAAATAGTTGGTATGGTTACAATAATTTTAAATAGACCATCAATTTGAAACCCTTATTAAAAGTTACTTTCTACAGTAGTATAAAAAGTAATAGTCTCTTAAAGTAATGTTATATACGGTTATAACAATTACTTTTTAGATGGCGGGGAATAAGCCACCCACAAGCCAAAAACCCAATTGAAAGATTTTAAGGCATTGATATTTGACAAAGGTTGATTTGCATTTAGAATAGTTAAATCCTTTGTCCATTGATGTACATTTCCGGGTGTTGTTTAAATATGAAATTCCTTATTTATACTAGTTCCCGGATAAAAATTTTGGTTGTTAAAAAACTATTAAAAATATCCACTTTAGAAAAATTGAAAGGAAAAGACTTATTTTAACGTTTTTTAATTAATAAAAAAGTAATGATAATATAATCAAATTAATTATATTAAAAAAATATGTTTTTTATTTATAACATATCTTTTGTAAGATGAGCTACGTAAGCCAACATTAATTAGTGATGGATTGTGGGGCAAGAAAACCGTGTAATATATGTTGATTCATTAAACTCTCAAGAAACTCAAAGGTTTAAACGACAAAACCATTATTACAAGTATAATTAATTAAAAAAAGAAACAGGTTCAGGGATTTTCCAAATTACCATAAAAATACCGTTAAAAATTTAAATGCTAAAAAGCCATTAAAAATCATTAATCATCCCCTTTATTTATTTGAATTGAAACAAGAAACCAGTTTCAACATCTTAATGATACTAGTCCCGTTGGAAAGCACTCTTGAAGGGCCCGGCGGTGGTTTTATAATTGGAGTCGCCATTCCCATTTTATGCACATTGAAATTTGGACGGTTTTTAAAGAGGAATTGGCTTTTTTAATATGACATAATAGTGTTTATATAATAAAAAGGGTTTTTGAGGTATAAAGTGTATCCTTAAACTTTTCTTTGGCAGTTGGCGGCCCTTCGGGTTGTTAAAACCTGGTAAAGGTAAATCTTGAGCTTGGAAAAAATTACTAAGAACGAATTCCAATTGGGTATCATAACTTTAATAACAAATTTAACAAAAAAATCCCATAGGATCTAAGTATTTTTATAAAATTTATAAATTTCGATTTATTTTCTACTTTTAAACAATACCTGGAAAATAGAGTATCGATATTTTTCCGAACAAGTTCCCGTCTTTTAACCATTACATTATCAGTCAGCTTAGTATTTTAGCCAAGTTTTTTATAAGATTTCGTTGTTTAAATTATATAAATGTTGAAAAACGTTTTAAGAAAAATCACTTTAGATCTTTTGTTCGGGAGAAATGATTGATATAGAAAATTGATAAATTTATCTAAAACGAAATTTTCAAAATTCGGACAAAGATATAAAATATTAAATAAAAAAAACAAGTTGGATTAAAGATAAGAAATTAACACTAATTATCATCTTTGTATTGTTTTCGTTATAAGGTATTTAATTATTCCTTTCGCATAAATAATGTACCAAATGAATAACTAGAGTGTCTTATGAATCCAGTTGAATAACATTGTTATTAGGATTAAACCGCAGTAAACAAACAATCGCCAAACCGTCGGATCCAAAAGTCAATTGTCTCCGGTAATATACTTTGCATTTACAAACATGGCCCCTTTTTCCACCCTAAGTTCATTTTAATTGTATACACCTCGTTTTGTTAACGATAGTATATTCAAAAATACTAACATTATTTTGCGTTAAAAGGGTTTATTAAAATTAAGAACCAAAATTTGCACCAAAGTATCACTTTTTTAAAACAAAAAAAAACATTTTTTAAATGTTGTTCGAACTTTCTTTTAAGAAGGAGGTCCAAATTGAGCGGATTTTTTTTTTATTATGTTATGTTATTTGGTTACTCCGCTCCCCTTTGGCTCGGTTTTGTTTTCTTTTTAAATAATTATTTTAGCTTCTCATTGATCCCATTTTGTTTAAATAATTTTCCGATAAGTATTTAAAAAGATATCTGGAAATTAAACATAATTACGGAACTAAAATCACAACCCTTTTGATTAAATAATTTAAAATTGTCAAAACCGTTAAAGATATACCTTAAAAGTATTTTTTTAATAATTGTTCTAAATTTAATTATTTTACAATAAAAGTGAGCGGTAAATAAAGTAGGTAAAGGATATCTATGTTTTAGGAATATTAAGCGTTTGGGAAAATAACATTTTAATGTAAACATTTTAAACAGTGCAAGAGGCACATTAAAAGCCTATTTAAAGATAATTAAGTTCCATTACATAAAATTATTACTTAAAAAAATTTATTGAATTTCCAGACATTTAAAATAGGATGGCAAAAGCGACCAAATTTCCTTCAAAAACCGTTGTTGTTCCTTATAATTGGTAAAATAGTAATTTACTTGGGTTGAAGTCGATCTTATTTTTGTTAAAAATTTCACTTGAATTACTCTATGATATCGGCTCCGCCTAGTACCTTGTAATACATACAAAATATATATTATATATTATTTTTTTTGACTGGACTTGATCCGTTTATAATATTAAACGATTATTGGCGTTGTATCAAATTATAAAAACAATTTTTAAGTTTAAAATTAAAAAAAAATATTAAATTGAGACTAAATCTGTTAAACCTTTGTAAAACAGATGAACAAGAATCAAAAAAAACCAAATTTCAATAAAATGAAACCCCCGCCCCCGTTTTTGGGAGCTATGCTGAAAAATACTTACAATCCGAACCTTTTTTCAATCACCTCTTCTATTTAAAAAACGCATCGTAGTCCGTTGCATTTGGAAATTTAAACATACAAAAATAGGGAATTAGGATTGGGGGCCAGAGTCAGAGTGGGGCCCCACTGTGACTCTTTCCCCGCCATCAGCGGCCTCCTGAGCCCTTATTCCCACAGCGGAGGGCCCGGCACCTTCATGGTCCCCAAATCATGGATAAGGAGGTCGACCCAGGCCCGGATGCGGGCCAGGGGTCACCCGGGAGAAAGAAAAAATCAGTTATTTTCGGTTTCTTTAGTAATTTTCAAACTAATAAAATTATATGAGTAATTTTGTTAAAATAACTTTTTAATAATAAACCAACTGTTGCCCGTGACTTCGTCCGCGTAGTAATATATTTTATTTTAAAAAATAAAAATTAGCCTGTTATTACCAAGTTATTTCTCTGTTTCCAGTGAAAGTCCCGGCCAGAATTAAAACCAGGCCATTCATGAGATTAGTCAAAACAAACACACAAAAATTTTATTGATTTTTATTGTTAAAATGTATAGGGTTTTATCACAATGTTTTTAAAAACGGTAATTTTGATTTTACAAACGAACATTTTTAATTAAATTATGTTGGGGATTTAATAAATTTCGGCGTGTTTTCATTCATTTTGTTAACAGTAATCCGCCCTTTTTTTTCCTCCATCAATTGATGAGATTAAAGGAAGAGGGAAGGTGCAATTTTGGCACCATAATATCACCTTTGCGCAGTTGGCTAATTCCAAAATATCCTGCCTTAAGTTAGCCCAGATAACATTAGTAGTATTATATGGGCCAAGGGTTTGCATCAACATGCGGTGGGCGGAAGGTTATCTGTCATTTGGTATTCTAGTAAAAATTGTTTCCGGCCCATCTCGTAACATTCAATTTCAGTTTAGCCTTAGACTTCTTTAATTTATTCTAAAAGTCTTATTTTAAACGCGAATATTATAATTATTAAAAAAATAACTTTAAGAAATTTTATCCTTTTTTTACATTTTAAACCCGAGTTTCGAACACTTTCCAGCGGCCAGTCACGGGTGGACGAGAAGTCATGTTTTGTTGCCAGTCTTTGAAGCGGGCCCAGATCTTAATTTTAATTAATTATTTTTAGTCTATCTCCGGACCCATGCAAAATAACTGGTTGGAAAATGAAAATGCTTTGGGTTTAAATTTTAATTTACTAATTATGGGTCCGAAGCAGGTGTTAGAACCCAACCACTTTCTTTGAAATTTGGTGTTTTCAATCTTCAAAGCCCTCACGGATCATCCGGTGGAATCAGGTTTCTTTAGCGGGTTTTGGTCGATCAAATCTGATGGTAATGGTTTTAGGAATTTAAGATTGCCACACACTGCCGACTTGTTGGGGTTTTATGTTTTGTCAGCTTATATGTTCCTTTTATGCGGGGTTCTTATTGCTCCCTTTGTTTGCAAATAGAGAGGGCCGCAGTCACAATCTGGCTTGTTCCTCCTAGATCTTTGTGGAGAGGAAACAACTTGACAGGGTGGTGGAATTGACCAATCTTCTTCCGGCGAAAGGTTTTTGATTGAAGCCCGCCCTAAAATTTAACCAATCTTTCAGTTTCGCCTCCAAAGTAGAACAGCAGGCACCTCGTTCCACTGTGGCTGCCTTAACTCCGGTCGTTGGACGCTTATAAAATTTGGATTTGAATGGGAGGAGGGTTGGCCTTTCTCCCCGAAGTCTTCCATAATGTTCAGCAACAAATTAGGAGACACGGGCCCCACCGCCAGACCATCCCATTTACATGTGCCTCATCTTTTTCACAAAAAAGCCAGATGTTAAGCAATGTTTTAAATTAAAGATGTTCCATTTGGGATGTTTTTTTTCTTCCTTTCTTTGTTACAATAATTGATGCAATCTTCTATTGGTAAAGATGTAAAAAAAGATTTAAAAATAAAACTTATATGGGTTTGGTTTTAATTTAATTTTAAATGTTGGCCTGTTTACCTCACTAACAAAATGGTAAGAATCCTTTGTAATGCCCCAGTTTTTCCTCTGGGTGGGTGAGAAGGATTTTAACCAAACGATGAGGCCAATTTATAAGTAGGGTGGTTTAGCATTTTTTTTTAAAGGTTTTTGATTTATTACGGAATCATTTATTTCTTTAATTTTTGAAATTAAATAAGAATTTATTTAAATGGGACAAATCAGTTCTCTTAGAAACATTGTGATTAAGAAAAAAAGGTGCTCACCGGAGTTAAATTGTCTTTATTCAAAAAGTAACCCTTAACATGGTTTTAGAATTTCCAAAGTCCAATATCTTGAAGGATATACTTAAGATCTTAGTCTTTACCACGACCAAATTAGTTTAAAAAAGTATAAAACTGTGGTATTTATTCAAAGAAAATGTTGTTTGTCAAAACAACCACTACTTCATGTGATTACATTTAACGAATGGGCAAAGGGGTAAATTGCCTTTCCTTGAACCAAATTTCTTCGTCGACGTTAATCATCTTGGATTAACCGATTTTTGAATAGTTGTTATGAACCTTCACGAAGGCAAATTAAATTTGCAGTAAAAGAATGGAGGTTTAACACCTGGGCCCAAAAAAGACATTGTGGTGACATCCAAACCATTAAAAAGAAAAACCTGGTAAATTTTTTAAAAGATACACAATCAGCTTAAAAAACTTTTAATGTTCTCCATTAAATAAAAAATAATTAAACAAAAACTTTTTAAAAAAAATATTCCTTGTTTCCAAGTAATTAACGTCCTAAACGACGCAAACCAAACATAAATTTGTTTATGTTCCAAAATCTTCTCATTTCAAAGGGGGGGTTTTTTTAAGGGGTTTTTTTAAAAAATTTAGGGGGGTTTTTGTTTATAAAAAAAAATTTAAAAAAAAGGAAAAAAAAAAAGGGTTTTAAAAAATTTTTTTTTAAATTTAAAAAATTTTTAAAATTATTTGGGGGTTTTATTAATTTAAAACCCCTTTTTTTAAAAAAAAATTTTTAAAATTTTAAATTTTAAAAAATTTTTTTTTAAAAAAAAAAAAAGGGTTTTTTTTTATTAATTAAAATTTTTTTTTTAAAAATTTTTTTAAAAAATTTTTTTTTTAAAATTATTAAAAAAAAAAAAAAAAAAAAAAAAAAAAAAATTTTTTTTTAAATTTTTAAAAATTGGGGTTTTTAAATTTAAATTTTGGGAAATTTTGGGTTAAATTAAAAAAAATTAATATTTTTTAATTAAAAAAGGGAACATTTTTTTTAAAAATTGTACCCTTTTTTATTTTAAATTTTTTTTAAAAAGGGAAATTTTTTAAAAACATAAAAAAAAAAATTTTTAAAAGGGTTTTTTTTTTTAAACCAAAATTAAAATTTTTTTTTTTTTTTTAAAATTGTTTAATTTTTTTTTTTTTAAAAAAAAAAGGTTTAAAGGGGAAAATAAAAAAAAAAAATTTTTTTAAAAAATTTTTGAATTTAAAAAAATTAAAGTTTTTTTTAAAAAAAAATTTGGAAAAATTTAAAAAAATAAAAAATTTTTCCTTTTTAAAACCCTTTTTTTTAAAAAGGGGGAAATTTTAAAAAAAAAAGGGGTTTTTAAAAATTTTTTTTTTTAAAAATTTAAAAAAATTTTGAAGAAAACCTTAAAAATTTTTAAAATTTTTAAAAAAAATTTTTGGGGGTTTTTTCCGGTGTTTTAAAAAAAAATTTTTAATTTAAAAAAAAAAAATTTTATTTTTTTAAAAACCCCCAAACAATTTTTTTTTAAAAAAACCCCCAAAAAAAAAATTTTTAAGGCTTTAAAAAAAAAAAAGGGTTTTTAAAATTTTTTGGGAATTAAAACCCCCCCTTTTTTTTTCCCAAATTTTTTTAAGTTTTAAAAAGGAAAACAAAAAATTTGTTTTTAAAAAAGGAATTTTAAAAAATTTTTTTTTTTTAAAAAAAAAAAAAAACCCCCCGGGGGGAAAAAAAAAAAAAAAAAAATTTTTAAAATTTCCCCTTTTTTTTTTAAAAAAAAAAAATTTTTTTTAAAAAACCCCCCCCCCCAACCGGGGAAAAAAAACCCGTTTTAAAAATTTTTTTTAAAAAAAAAAATTTTTTTCCCCAAATTTTTTTAAAAATTTAAAATTTTTAAAACCCTTTTTGAAAAAAAAAAAATAAAATTTTAAATTTTTAAAAAATTTTTTTTTTAAGGGGAAAGGAAAAAAAAAAAATTTTTTGGGTTTTTTTGGTTTTTTTAAAAAACCCCCCCCCAAACCCCAAATTTTTTTTTCCCTTCCTTTTTTAAAAAAAAAAAAATTTAATTTTTTTTTTTTTTTTTTTTATTAAAATTTTTTTTTTAAAAAAAAAAAAAAAAAACCCCAAACCCTTTTTTTTAAAAAATTTTTTTTTTAAAAAAAAAAAAAAAAATTTTTTAAAAAATTTAAAAAATTTCCAAAAAAAAAACCCCCCCCCCCTTTTTTTGGGTTTTTTTTTTAAAAAAAAAAATTGGAAAGTAAGGGTAAACCCCCCAAAAAACCCAAAAAAAAAATTTTTTTTTCTTTCCCAAAAAAATTTTTAAAAAAAAAAGGGTTTTTTTCCCCGGGGCCCGGGGGGCCCCGGTTGGGGCCCTTTTTTTTTTTAAAAACCATTTTCCCTTTTAAAAAAAATTTTTTAAAAAAAATTTTTTATTTATTTAAAAAATTTTTTAAAACCAAAAAAAAAAAAAAAAAAAAATTTTTTTTTTTTCCCTTTTAATTTAAAAAAAAACGGATTGGAAACTCCGGAATAGTCTATTTAAAACTTTCCGGTTGCTTACGTCTTGATCCCGACTTAATTACTACTTGGACAATAAATTACTGTAACAGTTTTTTCCTAATTAAAATTTCAATTAACTTTATCTTCTTAGCCAACATTTTTGTGCTCGATTAAAGTAATCAACAGTTCATGACAAATGTGTTATTTCAATTCAAACTCATAAATGAGTATCCATCGCCATCGATTAGAATGAAACTTATTTAGAGAATAAATAGCAAAAGATTTTGAAATTTGTACTAAATTAAAATAGATTCAATAGATTAATATTTTTGTAGTAAGAATGTTGGCTTTAACCAAACTGCAACTAATAATAGCGAAAATATATAAAATTTATTCTCTTCTAACTGCCCAATACCACGAATAGCGATAATTTCTGAACTTTACTATTATAATAAGAAAAAAAAAAACAAGATTCTAATTTTATAACGTAGGTAAATAAAATTTGAACAAAAATATAAGTTCAAAATAGTAGGTGTAGGCGACTCATCAGCTTTTGCAGCACCTTAGTATCAGCTTATCAGCTGCCGTAACGTAAAATAAAAAACCTTTCCGAAATGAATTACAATAATAAATGTAATTGAGGTTTAAACATAATTTCGTGGTAGGTGCACTATTACAGAGGACTTTCTGGGATGCTATGACTACGGTATTCCCGTTTTAAGGCGTATTAACTAGGTAAAAAACGTATAGTCTGACGTCAGTACGTGGCGAGTGAACTTATGGTGGCGTACGCTACATTTTTTAAATTAGTTGTGATTTATGACGACATCTTTTTTTATTTCCTAAATATCTACATAAATACTTGTTAAAACTCTGTTGATATAAATAGGACTGATGGGGTCAAACCGTAACTAATTATCTTTATTAATATAATAAAGCCAAAATACAAACATTTTCTATATTTGTAATTTGGCTAGCTTACGCATTGCTTATTACTGGTGTGGAATTACATCTTAAGGAAATTCTTTTGGCTTCGGTATTAATTTTCATTCATTTCATTTAATCAAATTTTCCGCCATAATGTACAAAAAATGTCTACCATTTTGAACGATGCCTCGCTCTCGTCTCAAAGTCAGGCAGGAGCAGTCTTAAGATGAATATTTAAAAACCCGACCAATAAATTATCTTTGAGAAAATCCCGTGATCAGCTCATGTTGCCCAAACCATGTAACATACTCCTAGCATACTAGTACAAAACTTTTAAATGTGAACATTAGTTCTTAACATTATTAAAATAACTTTCAAAATAAACTGAAAGTCATCACACAATGGCTGTTAAAATTTAACAAAAATTTAATATTGTGAATATGGTTGGTCAATATTTTAAAGAAGTCAAATAAAGTTTTTATCACTGTGATTAAATATGATAAATGAGAAGTGACATTTATTATATGTCAAATCATAACAAATGCTAAAATGTTCTTATTTCGCCAAATGTCTTTGTTCTATCATAACATAAATCAAAACTGTTATGTCAACTTGAATCTTCTCAAAGTTGCCTAATTTGATCACGCCTGCTTTGAGCACCACCAGGAAATGTGATTTCATGAAAGAAAATATGTCTTGAGGTTTTTCCGTAGTGTTACATTTTGCTTTTATTTTCCTTTTACGATTTGTTTTACCAATTATTTACTATTGATTTTACTTCAATAACTTTTGCTTTTGTCGCGCTATAGTGAATTAGATAACTCATAATAAGCAAAAAAGTTGTTCTTCATTCTTTAAGTTTCATATTTAGGTATAAAATAAGAAATTCTTAACTTACCAGTATTTAAATTTGTAAAATTTACGACCAGCTTATTTTTTAAATTGTAGTAAAGGGAAAAATGAATTCAAACTTTATTTTTATTTTTTCCTTTGCCCATACGAAACACATCATTTTTTTAATATTATTACGGCGGCTGCTAGATGTAATGAACAGTTAACTTTGCAGGCGATAGAATAGCGTATAAAATTAACGCAAACGCAAGTGCATTCTTTCTATTCTATAACTTTCATAGTCCAATGCAATCCGTCCAATTATCCATCCGATAATTGATACAACCGGAAGAGATTAAACTGATATTATTTTTTTCCAAATTTCATGACTATTTGACGCAAAAAAAAGTTTGATTTTTTTTACAGGCAACAAGTGTGTCCTAATGAAAGGTGTTGAAAAAGACACGACGAGACGGCAGGATTTGAACCCATGAAAAACGGTTTCAAAAGCGCAAACCCATACTTTAAAAATATGCGAAAGTAATTATAAATCAAGTATTTGCTAAAGAACTTGCAAGTTGTTTTCTGCAAACAATATAAATTGTGTGTTTGTGCGAATTCAACATGTTTCGCATTTGTGTTATATTTCAATAACGTAATAGTGTATTTTAAATAACAATCTTACTTTTTCCGATACATTTTTTAATGCCTACGCAGTCGGGCCACCTGGTGGGAAGTGCTCACCGACGCCCATAGACATCGGCAATATTAGTGATATCACCAACGCGCTGCTAACCGTGAAAAATTGGGTGTTAACTCTCGTTTAACCAGTACATATGCTGGCTACGATGCTCTTCAATCTGGAACACAGTAGTGTTTTCACACTACTGCTTTTCTGCCTAAATAGGCAAGTGCCTATTTATGACCGTCTGGGGTGGCACAAACGCAGTCGTTGGTGCCACCCCAGACGGTCCCTTGTAAAAAAGGGACCTACCAGCAGTAGAATATACATAAAACAAGATACTAAAAGCAATTGAAACATAATACAATAACTAAATGTGGTATGTCATTTTTTTAATTCAGCTGTATAGTATTGACTGATGATTACTGATAAATATAAGCAAACATCAGTTTAAAAAATAAATAAACAATTTCCCCAATTAAAACATTCGGAAAAGAAACATTTTTTATTGAAGTTGTACAAGCAGGTTTAAAATGTAATGAAAAGTCTAGAAAAAGTGATCAGAACTCTCTTTTGTAGATCATCGCCAACAGGATTTGTCTTACTATCGAGGTAGCAGTACATATATTTGCTTATTTTCTACCCTCTTCCCAATTGGACGCAGTAAAAACGATATTATTGTTGCCGAACTAAGCTGACTTAATCAAATTACTATGTAATATTTTAGAAGTACCAGCTTTTATACTGTTCAACAACAGTATAAAAGCTGGTAATGTCAAGCTGTGTTTACAGAATATCAGTGCGTAATGAAAGAGCTAACAGAAAATTACAAGGTGCTTCATGATCTCAATGAACCAATGAATCAATGAAACAATAAAATTCGTTAAACTTAATTATGCTTAGTATTTGCGTAAGTAATATAAATTATTAATCAAAGGATTTGTGTCCAAATTACTTAAATTTTAACAATAATATTTTCTAATTTAAAAAGAAATTTGCACTGAAATGTAATAAGTTATAGTTATCCTTTTAATACAGATTTTAAATTAATATACAAAGTTTTAATTTTAGGCATCATATGAAATTCTGACTGATCTAACATACAGGGATTTGGTTCTCGTTTCGACTCTCTGTCCTTTTCTATAACTTCTATTACTATATTTTTAAACAATTATTTTTTCTGTGTCGCGAATTGTAGTTTTGATTAACATAAAAGTATACTCGTTAAAATTTAATGAGCTTAATAGGCAAAACATGTAAAAATAAATAGCGAAAATGTCAATGGTTCAGACCATTAGAAAAGGCCTTGGTTAACACAAATAAAGTTATTACGTAGCTCTAAAATAGGTTTAATTCCATTTCGTTTTAAATATCGGGCATTCTTTTATTTAATGCAATACAGCGGTAAGGCTTTGGTTAAAATTAAGCAAAAGTGATCATGTGGCAGCATCAATAAACACATTAGTCAGTTGATAAAATATTCTATGCTATTTTTTATTTTTCTTAAAACTAACGAAGAAAGGGACATAACCGTAAAAATACCTACGAAAAAATATTATGCATAAATATTGCGCTTAACACAGGGAAGCAAAACTCTATTTTTATAAAAATTATTACCCCTGTAATAATATTAACTTACTAACTTAAATGTATTTTTCCTCTTTACCTTCCTGGTAAAATCAGAATGTCTTCTAAACCTGCCGCGGCTAGTGGTTGATCTAAGGAAACAAAGAATCTGACCTGCCATGACCGGAAGCGAACTTATAAAGTATTAGGTAAAGGGCAGAACGCATGACTTGATGGTGAGAATCCTATCAGCTTAAAGCTCAGTTGCTCTCGTCTCTTCTCTCAATATAAATTTACAGTTTGATTGAAACTTAAACGTTTTTGATAGAAAGCATATTAAAAAACCGAGGTTCATTGCCTTTCTTGCTACTTTTGAAAATGTTAAACAACTGTGTCCATATTTAACGTTTTATTGTTTGTATAAATTATTTATAGGCTTTTTGGACGACCATCTATATCAAAATAAAACAGTGATTCCAATTAGATCTAATAACAAATACCGTGATTTGATGACATGCTTCGAACCGAAAAGTCATTATTAAAATCCTTTGTTTAGATAAATTAACAAAAAATTAAAAACTTTGAGTACTGTCACTCTGAGTTACTTTGACACGTATATGTTTTAGTTTGTCAAAATAAGGGTCATTACATGGTAACTTTGATACACAAAACCCCATGCATAAAAAACTCTAAAAATTATATTTTGTAACAATGTGGGAAACATTGGTTTATGATTTTTTTCTAAATGGGTATATGGTATAATGGTAACTGAGGGAATGAAACCATAAATTTTTAGTGTTGTCAAATATTTTATAATTTTATCAATAATCAGTCTTCGGCGTTTGGCTTTGTTATACTTATTTCAAAGAAGCTTCAAAAATGATCACAAACTCCTATTTTTTAAAGTTGCAAGGAATATTTGTAAATTGTGTTGGTATCGAGACAAAAAAATACTAAACTAGTTTAAATCCCCACTATTAACAGTAGGAATTTAAACTGGTTTAGTTAGTCGAACCAATCAAAGTTACCCAGATTGACTGTATCGTGTTTATTAAAAAAATAAACTTTAAACAATACGTTTTAAATTAAGAAGACATGCAATGCAAAATAATTGAATGCCTTTATCGAATACCGCATAACTCCATTTTATACAAATAATTTGTCGACTTCATTATTAAAACTAACGAACTGGAACTCTGAATCCCTCTGTCTTAATCAGGTCAGTATCACTTGTACCGACATAATTGTAAACAATGAGATGTTGCATACAGATTTCTACATGTTTCCACATTAACGTATTGTAAGGACTACACTCTCTTCGGAGGATTTAGGCCACCTTTTATTAGTTGTTATGATACTTTTTGTTTAGATAAAATAAATTTATCACTATTTTTATCAATTCTATATTTTTTTTATTAATTATCTTAACTTGCGGCTTCAGTTTTGTTTGTCGTAGATGGTAGTAATTATCACATTAATAATTACAGAAACGGATGCTTAATTAATTTCATAATCATTACATTGAAAAGATAAAAAATTACAAGGCCTTTTTTTCAACATATTCATGCTTTCAATATCCAACGGTTTGAAATACTCATTAAAAACGTACACTTACACGACTCGGTAATCACATAAAAGCAGTACCGTGTTTGTTATAGCAATCAGTCTCTAATTAAATAAACCCTGTTATCGGACGATGCCATTCCATCGACAAAGGGAACTTTTACCAAAACTGTTAACACTTTGTCAAGATGCTCGATACTGGAATTGAATTAATAACTAGTTCACTCTACGTTAATCAGAACCTGTTCACTAAAATTTTGGCTGCTAGGCTACGGCATAAAATGGTTTTGGCCCAGAACTACACTAATTGACACTAATAGTGTACCTATTAGTCGAAACTATTAATTTTAATTAAGTGGATAAATCATAAATAAATGAGCTTATTTACGAAATCATGAAAAATTACACTAAACATTTGTAAATTTATTATTATTTTTCTACGATATTATGTATTTCAAAAATGACTGAGAAGAAGATACTTTATAATATTGGATACGTAACTTATAATCAGTGTAGTAATCACCATCATCAGCCTGTGTTAGTCCACTGCTGGACCTCCCCTAATACACGTCCTCCGTTACGGGATTTTTGGACCATATACCAGCACGCTGGTCCATGCGGGTTGGTGGGTGGACCAATTTTTTACATGCCCATCCGACGCATGGTTCATCTTACTTTTTAGACAAATGCGTGATTGGCATTTCCCTAACTAACTTGGAAACAACAATGAATATTTGTTGAGTCCCTATTATTGTGAAAACCTAATGTTATGATTTTAATTACATTATAATAAAATAATAATGGTGTTATAATTTTATATAACATACTGACTTGCAATATTCATGAAGGATACAGGAAAGGATACATATTTAACATACTAGAATATATAATAATATATTGTATATTATTCCATAGTAAATAGTAGTAGAAAAAATTAATGTAAAATGTGATATAAAAGTTTTATTATGCCTCGGGCAAAATGCAAGTAATATTGACACTATAGAAACATCAGCTAAGAAAGTGAATTGCAAGGAATGACTAATTTTATTCTTATTTTTAGTTATAGAACTGCTGGTCTCAAATCTTTCCAAAGAAATTTTAAATAAGTTCATAATATATAAAAATTCAATTGCTGTTAGTTAGTTAGTCTCGCTAAAACTCGAGATAGGCTGAATTGATTTGACTGATTTTGGTTTTAAATTATTTGTGGAAGTCTAGAGAAGGTTTAAAAGGTGAATAAACATGAAAATTCTCAAAATTAAAAAAATATCTTTCTAACCAAACATTTATTTTCAAGAAGTGAAAAACAAACTTAATTGTACCTAACTACTTTTGGGTTTTACTAATATCTGACATAGTAATTTACGTAGATCGATAAATCTTAAGCAAAAATTTTTAGATTTTTTATTTATCCGTTACCTAGCACGAAATTTGCTGGGTCATCTTATACGTAATAAATATTCCTACATATTCTGTCAAACACATTTGTAAACATACAATTCAAAACGATAGCTTTCACTTCAAGCAAACAGATTCGCGAATTGAAATATAGATTCAATAAATTTTGTGACAAGGTTGGAAAGCATTTCTCTGTTCAGCATCTTCCTAAAATGTAACGACCCTCTTGATGTCAATAAAAAATAAGGCAAGTTATTGGATATCTTAAATATTTATATTCAAGACTACGATTACATTTATTCAAATTTAACTTTCCAATGTGTTGCTAATAATCTATGTCATTTTATCATTAAAGAGAGAGAGTTAGTAACAGTGTTTATAGTTCAATTTTTTTGGTACATAGAATGGTTATATTTATTTAGAAATATATATATATTTCTTTTATGACAAATTTATATTTTTATGTGCCAAATAAATGTTTCTTTTTTCTTTTTTAAGTTTTATTCAATAAGATATTTAAAGTACATATTTTATTTAATTGTACCAGCATTTGGTAAGTAACACTGTATTTTTTTCATTTTTATTTAAATTTTACTTGACTTTTACATAAGGTATATATGTTTTAATTGTTACCGATTCGCCATATACATGTTTCTATCTTTCCGACTCAAAGAAAACGTCACATATAGTTCTTTATGGCAATTAACGTGACTGTTTTTATTTGTCTTATAAAACTTTAATTGAAAAATGTTCCTAATTTTATAATCCCATCGTTAAATACTACCGTAAAATACATCAATATTGGTTCAATAATTATAAAAAACTTAAAACAAGGTCGCTACACGCCCAAGTTGAAAGTGGCAACGGTATTTATTTTAGTCTCATTCCGACTAGCGAAACAATATGTTATAATCTTTTTTCACTAGTTACCTTCAAAAATTAAATGTTTAAAAGGGGATACTGGTAACGACTATTAAAAGAAAACATAAATTTAGTATGCCAAAGAAAAATTTATAATCAAAACGCACAATTCGATTTCTAAATACTACTACAATTACAACATATACATATTAATAAAGGGAAATGAATCAAGACAAAAATAATGTTATGAATTTATTGCAAATATTCAATTTACTTTTAGATGAAACTTACATCAATAGTAAGTTCTTTATAGTAAAACAATTAAACATAGATGCTATCGCATGACAAATATAAAAAATCACACCAAAAGTTATTTTGATTCGTCTAGAAGCGAAGAAACAGTTTACGACGTGAATATGTGATGTTTATAAAAAACTACAACTTTATTACTACTGTATTAAGATGCAACAGGTCTAAAGATGAGGTAAATTTATTCAGAAAAAAAACGCCAATTTTATACGAAATGAAATTCAAAAAAGTGTGCAACATTACGGGCTGACGTTATCTGAAATTCATACGACGCTGCTAGGATTATGGAAAACCTTTTTAGAAAACATGCCAATATTATGAATATATGAAACAGTATCTTAAAACTATTGGTTTTTTTTTACTTATATGAATAATAATTTTAACACGATATGATAAATTAGTAGAAAAAAGTTTTGTACAAAACATTAGACTTGGAATTGTTAAATTTTTTTAGTACATTAACTAATGTTGTTTTGCTACGTTTGTTATTTTTGCTTTCGTCTTCTTGATTTTAAATATTTTTGCATGAAAAGCTCCACCTTATAATTACATTATTGCGGTTTATTAAAATTTTACTGCGAATCTCAGTATTCGCTCTAATAATCTATATGCAAGTATTCATATATTGTAGTTTTAACTTAGCTTTTGTTACGCATTAGTTACCTTTAACTAAATTTGATTCAAATTGAAAATAATATACATATATGGTATATACAATTTTCTTATTAATATTGACGCCGCACTTACAGTAAACGCATAATCAGCTATAGAATATCAAATTCAATCAACATTTTCTACCGCAAAAATAGTTTCCACCTACGGTTGCTTTTAAGGTTTCGTAATCAAGAGCTAGAACATACGGTGAAATTACTCCTTTGTTGAAACAAATTAAGCCATCAACAAAGTCACCTTGCGCGTTTGTCGAAATGAGAAATGGTTACGTGTGTAGCTGGATACTTGTTGTGTTTTTTATAAAATTGATACTACGTATAGCATAAATTTGTAACAACGAAATAAATAATACAGTTACACCGATTTTATCGCATTAGTTTACAATTATTTAAATCAATTTAAAATTATACCAGACGCTAATACTTTACTGCATTACATCATATAAATCCGAAAAACTATATTATTTGTGTACTATACGTGCGTTTTCATAAACAACAGAAAGTATTATGTAAAAATAAAAGATATAATTATTCATATATTTGCGTGTATTGATATATTAATATTTGATTTAAAGTTCAAAAGTGCTTATGACTTAATATAAATAAAATTAAATTTTGTCTTACTTATTTAAAATATAAAGATGATAAATGTAATTTATTTTAGAACGTATAAATAAGTCTATTTTGAACAATCGATTCAAAACTAGAATTTTATATTACCCAGAAGTAATAATAAGATTGAATTGAGAGCGCAAGTTATGGTGACATTTTTATATTTTAGGAATATTGTTTTGGTAGAAACGTATTCGTATTTAGTGTCCGATGTTTGTTTCCAAGATGGAGGTCAACGTAAAGTGTCACACATTTGACACACTGTTAATTTAATAAATGTTATAATTTTGTTTATTATTAGTTTATTTGTTTGTGATTGCTAGATTCAGTTTATAATATTTTTATTACAATTTACGATAAATATTACTATTTGAGTGTAAAATCAAATTAATTCTTAACGATTTTGAAAAGATAAGTAAATTTAAGTGTTTACGAGAAATTTATAATAGTTTTCCATTGTATACGTTACTGTCTAGAAACATAACCATAGTAGTAGAAGTGCGTACCAAGCCCTAGATGGACATCTTATTATATTTGTGCTGCTTTATTAATCTAGACCCAAATTACGGATTAAGAAGTAAAACACTTACACTTATAAGCAATATGTTTTGTTTTCGAGCAGTAAGATGATAAAAAGGTTTGTATTCCACAAACCGTTTTATCATCTTTAACATCCAATTATCAGTGTCCACTTTCTTTTATATTTCATAATAGAATTAACAAAAAGCATTTATATTAACTAAAAATATCTTAAACATACTATTGACTTTTAAAACAAACAGTGTGTTAAAAATAGTTTTAATAATCTCCTATTCTTCTCTCTACGATTTTAAACTATTATTAAAAAAATATTAAAATTCATCATTCATCAACATCATCAGCCTGTGATAGGGTTTTGGACCGTATCCCACCATGCTTGTCCATTCTTAGTTTTTAGACAATTGGTTGATCGGCCCAAATCGCCCTAACCAACTAGGAAACAACAATGAAAATTTGTTGAGTCCCCGCAGGATTCGTACCCACAACCTCCGGTTTCTAAAGTAAACACCCATACCAATAGGCTACTGAGGCAATTCACTATTATTAATATTCATACTAATTTTTGTACACAAGAAATAATAAAATAGAAAAATCATGAAATATGAACAGTTTGAATTTGAATTTGGGAGAAATTAAAACAAAATCTTAAAGGGCACTAATGTAGTCATAATTTTTCTTTACCTTTATAATTTGCTTTATAATGTTACAAATTACATGACATATCCATACTTGTATTATTAAATCTCCGACTGCCTGCCTGTCTGCCTGACTGTCTGTCTGTCTGTCTGTCTGTCTGTACTGCCTTAACCATTAAAGCGATTTTGTTGATTTTTGGTACATACTTAGAATATGCTCAAAGAAAGGACATAGATTATTAACTGTTGGGATAGGAGTGGTCGAAATGGATAAAATAGGGGATGAAAGTTTGCATGAACATCGTCTCTGAGGGACATAAAACGATGAAATGTGTGTATGCTAAAATCAAAACAAAAATAAAACACTTTATATATTATACTAAACTGTATAGGTTAATTTACTTTGAAAAATTACTTAAATTCCACGCAAAAGAAGTCGCAGGTAACAGCTAGTTGAATATAAGTAGTTCATTAATTTTTATGCGAAAAAAGTTAAATAAATGTTTTATTAAGTTAAATTATTGGACTTTTACAAACAGTAAGTTATAAGAGCAATTTTATACAGCTTAACCGATTTTTACGCTCGCCTGATTTGCCTATTAAAGACCTCGTCCGACAAAAGGCACATTAGGAGCATAGTGCCCTCTGCATTACATAATTTCCGGGATGCCCATATCCCATGAGACTGAAGTATACGATCATTTTAACTTAGTTTCATCTATAAAAAGGCCATTTTTAGAATAGAATTTGACCGTTACAATCAATTCCTTTTTGCTGCTATTAATAATCTCAAATGTTCTATTTAATGATTTTAACTTTTTGCAAAAATAGTTTAATAATCACTACATAGATATGTATGCAATGAATCCCTTAGTTGTATATTTAATTTAAAGTATAACAAACAAAAAATTTAAATATACCTAGTAGCAATCAAAATATGTCTAATATTTAAAGTAAATATCATATATTTCATTAGGCAATATACATTGAAAAATTGGCCAAAAAATTTTTGATGTAACCCAATAATGTGTCAAAATGATTTTTGTAATAAGAAATACTATTTCATCAACACCCTGTTCTTTAGAGATATAAGCTTGTGTTCATATTAATTGCATTGTTTCAAGAATCCAAGGCAATATCGTCGGCAACTGTAAATCGATTTTTGTTCGCTTATTTAGAATGGTGCACCGTCTTATTTTACTTCTTTGGCCAGCCAAGTTCGGTAGGCGCCAGCTAGGAAGAACTTGCACTATAGACAAATTTCAATATGGCTTTAAAGAATATACCGCCTCCGTAGCCTTGCGGTATTAGCCCTTGCTCTATAAACCGGAGGTTGATGACTCGAATCCCGCGGGAAGACAACTTTGTGCTATCGTGGTTTTATATCGTTGTTAACCATCCAGTGGTTAGGACGGTTTGGGTCACGGATCACCCAATTGTCTGGAAAATGAGATGATCCATGTTTCGGATGAGCATGTGAAATATCGGTCCACTTACAAGTGTGGTGGGATACGATCCTAAAACCCCCTAATTGAAAAGGCATGCATTGGGGTAGGCCTATCCAGCCAGTAGACTAAGACATGCTAATTATCAAAGAATATACAATCTTGGCAGAGAGGCTGAACGTGAAATAACATAAAATAATCAATATTCATTCATCATTTAATAATAAGCCATTAATAAAATAACGACGGAATTGTGATAAAAATGCCTTTCACGCTTTACATTGCCTTGTTCCAGAACTTAAATAATACAAGCTTACAAGAATACCATAGTACTTAACTTTTTTAGAGTACACTACATTACTAGTCGTCATTACACTAAACCTATCAAGATTGCTATTTAGTAAACTATATTTGAAAATAGAATACAACAAAACCTAATTGAATAATGTCTGAATGAAAATACAATAATTAAGAGTATTTGCGCTGCAGGCACTTACATGCAAGGCGCTAATTGCATAGCTTTATGCGAAATATTCCGTTGTGCAGAATAAATTAAAGAAAATAAATTTTGGTTTTCTTTGCAGCGTTCATTTTCACGGTTTTATTTTCATTTATAAACTTTCTTTACTCGGCACTCTAGAACATTACACTGTTTTAATAAACATGTTACTTGTTTATTAAAGTTCATTGCATGTGGATGTAACTTATGTACGAGTCTTAACTTTATAATAGAGAGCTAGAATAAATAAATGATATTATTGTAAAAGTTACTGCTACTAACATCTATTACTTTTAAACATTAAATTATTTATTTATTTACTATTGATTAAAAATGGATTACAGAGAGTTTAGTAAGATACCATAAAAAAATACTAAGCTTTGTGCTAATTCTTATAACGAGTGAACACCATATATTTTTGTTTTTTTAAATACTAAAATTTACTATGTACAGTAGAGTATAAGTTTCGTTATACGAATATTACAAAGGTATTCATTCCATAAAAAACTTTTGTAAAAAAGTGGAGGAACTATTTATTAACGTTATTATTGTTAATACTATTATCTACTATTAAATAAATTACGAATATAGTTAAAAGAAAATGAAAAGGAGAAAAAAACTATTGATTGGAAAGCAATTTTAAAGGCTTTTTATAAAAAAAATGCTTTAAATTAGGCGTCGTCGTATTTCATTAATTAATCTAGGAATAAGATAGGCAGCTGTTATTTTCCCTACTCAATAATTGCGATCGTAGTGCAAAGTCGGTTTCGAGCGACGGATCGTGTGTATGTAGAATGGGCGGCATATGTTTTAAGGTGCATTTAAGATATTTTCTAATCTGAATTTAACATTAATAGGCATATCAGTTTGAAGAATTTTTATTTGTAGTTTATTTAAATATGATTTATAGGTACGGCCATTACAACTAAGTGCTTATTGGATATGTGATTCGGTAAATAAAAATCATTAGGTAAATTTGATTGTAAACATAAAAATCTTTTCATCTGTCTCAATACTTATTCAATTCAGATTATATGCATGTATATATTTAAAGTTAAATGAATTCTTCACAAAGAGCATTACACAGATTTCCGCCCTAGACATTCTTGGAGCTCCTTTATTAATTGGTTTCTGTAAAGGGTGTAGTTAACTGACTTGACTCTATAAATCGATTTTCTGATTAGAAATATAGGGTATGTCGCTTTTTAGTACTTTGCTTCGTATGTAGTCTGCTTCATTCATAAATATATATTACCAGTTACACTCACATTGAAATTTTACTTATTTATTTGAACGAAATTGCAAAAATACTCAAAGTAATTTTATCAAATATTTGAGTCTCTACATTTTTGATGAGCATATATAATGGAACAGTAAATAAAATTAAAATAGTTTGATCGAATGTTATGAGCTTTTTTACATTGTATCTCCTAGAGATAAAACGTAATGATGCTCGTAACATTAAAGTCATAAAATTCATTCATTCAACCTTATTACTTATAAAATACATGAAAATTAGCAACTGTAAATGTCTTAATGCAGATTAAATTAATATTGGAGCATTATTTGATATTGTAACTAGTGATTCATCCCAGCCTTCGCGCGGATGAACATTATTTTACCCCAAATAATGCATCCAAAATCTAAAAATAACATGGCGAAGCCATGAATGGCCTGCTAGGTCATAATATTTTAATAGTTTTGAGGTAAAATTATTAAAACTTCACTGTAATTTTGAAATGTTGCTCAACAGGAAAATTAAGTTAGATTTAAATTTAGATTACTAATGCTACATGCACAACTCTCATGTTCTTCCGGGGCCGATCAGTGTCGATGGCGTCCTCGAAGTTGTCAATGAGTACACATACTCATTGACATATGTTGACCTTGGGCATATATTGAAGTGTGGAAGACAGAACTTCGAGAGGAAAGCCGATAAGAGGATTCAGTTGGGCTGGGCAGTTCTTAGGAAGCTGAGCCACGTTCTCTCGCGCCGCCAATACCACAATGCTTGAAAACGAAAGTCTTGAATCAATGCGTTCTACCCGTGATGATCTACGAAGCCGAAACGTGGCCTTTGATTATAGGACTGGTCCACAAGTTTGCCGTTGCTCAACGCGCTATACAACGCGCTATGCTCGGAGTTTGTTTGCCAGACAAAATCGTAATAAATTAATCCGGCAAAGAACTAAAGTCACCGACATAGTGCAAAGGATTAGCTCGGTGAAGTGGCAGTGGCGGCCCACTGCCACGTGACGACGTGTCACGTCGTCAGTAGAACCAATTCGTTACCACCTCGCCTCGCTCGGTTAGAATTCTTTGTATAAATTTGTACCGCGCATTATTAATGCGTACGTTATATAAAAACTAGCATCAATTGCTAACAGATGACTCAAAAATTTGTGTACCAAGTGTTGTCCATTCCTGGAATTTGTGTTCCACAGGTTGACAACATGGCGTTCACTCATTGCCGTGCGTCAAGGCGGTACGAAATAGGTGCTAGGTGGCTCTAGTAAGGTGTGAATATTACGTATCTTTGTCGTCGTCTATATCGTTTTGGTCTTTTAGAGTATAGGCTTACTGCATAAGTCTGCGAGAGGTACGATCCCGTGCTGCTAGCATTTACCGACCTCCTCCTCATTTGCTCAAATCGTCCCGGCATTCTCTGTTACACTTCTTGTTTTTAAACCTTTATTATGTTCGGTAAACGTTTAAATACATGTCAAATTAAAGTAACACACAACTTTTTTATTCTAAACTGAAATCTCGCATATCTACGTTTTTATTTAAACATTTCAGATAATCTCTAAAAAGCAGTAATCGAGCAAAATATAAGAAAAATATATATGACAGTGTTCAAGCAGTGAATGACAATTTGGCGACATATAAGCGGATTACAACGTTACTTTGCACGAAAGAGGAGGTAAGTTGCTTTTACAAGGACGTCTGGTGTAGTACCTTCGCGGTGCTTATTTCTGCTGCATTCCAATAAACACTATCGTCTTAGGGTTCGAAAGATACCGTTTCTAGCGTAATTACTGGATGAACGAGACTTAATATTCCATGTCTCATCACGGTGAATAGATTTGTGGGGTTTAACGCTACTTTTTTTGCCAGGGCAGGTATTACTCACTATCAGGTAAACTAAGACATTTACTTCGAATTGATTACCTTTTTCTTTTGGAAAGTCGGTCAAAAGTAGGTAGGCTACAATATATTATAATTGATATGCAGTGATTTTAATTAGTGCGTATAATATATATACTTTCATTAAATGGTTCTACGCAGCAATTTTATTTATGTTGGTCAAAGTTATATTGCGCTTACGTAATAGCATAAGCAGAAAAGTTTCCATATTTGTTTAAGTATGTCGGTACCGACAGTCTAGAGATGAGCATAAATATTTCTCATAACAAAAGGTATTAATATTTACAGTTTAATATTCTTCTTAATTTAGCTTAATTCACCCAGGCGGATATTTTTTAAAGATTTTGAATAAAAAATATATTTCTTTCAGACTATTATTATGAGTTGATGTAAGAACAGACTTATACCTATTTGTTTCTAGTAGTAAATATATTTTATTACTGATTAATAAACGAAGATACAGTCTAAGTTAAAAATATTTTATTATCGGTCGCGTAATTTTGGTTTATTTGTTAATTATATTTTATTTTTCAAAACTAGTATAGACATAAAGCATAGACATATACCTTTGCTCATATTAAAAAAGAATATAACATACAATTATTTCCTTTTTATAATATTAGTAAATAAGGAGAAAGATTTGTATTTTTGTGCGCATTTTTGTAATGAAACTAAAATAGTACTGACCCGATTAAAAAAAAATCTTTCACCATTTCAAAGCTACATTCACCTCGGGTTATTCAATCTATTTCAAAAACTGTGGGCGAACTGCTAGTTAAAAATAAAATAATGTATTTCTGTTTGACTTTTTCTCTTGATGTCATGTCATAAACCATACATTGAATTAGCTTTCCATCGCTAGGCATGAGTTATTAATACTCGTTTCTCTGAGAACTATTGAACTATGACAGTTGTTTTACCATAATTTAGGCAATACAATAGTCATTTCTTTGTCGGTTTCTGGAAAACAAATGGAAATCACATTTAAAATTAAATCTATTTACATGAAAGCCTTTACTAATTACTGAAGACTATGATAAACATAATATTTAATAAAATATAAGATTTTGCAGCCGTAGTGGAACAGGATTTTTTTGTTGTGTATTGTTTGAATATAATTTAACTGAATATGTTATGCTCATGTACGATAAAGGCAATTTTAAAAAATGTAACAAAATATTTCTAATATATCTGATATACTAATTCTGAATTTCATCTTTTAAGGTTTTCCTATTATATCATATTAGATATACAGAACATCTTCTAAATATATTGTGAAATATATACTGAGTGAATGTGTGTGTGTGAGTGAGTTAAATATATTACTTTCATAGTGTTATTTTAACGTCAAATCTTTCTTTGCAATAAAGAAACGCTTTTATTGTCCTCTTAAAACGAGAAAAAGAAGTGTCAGCGTTCTAACGATGCATTATTCTCTACGCCCTTACCCTGCCTTAAGTTTAATATAAATTTGTAACGGAAAATACTGTGCCACGGGAAACTTTAAGCATATATAGTCCGATATGTAAACACAGTTTGCCAAAACATTTTTTTTCAAAGGACATAGGTTTAGCTTTAGCAAGTTTTTTGTTCTTTGGAAGCTTAATAATGTTGTTTTGCGTCACTACTACCATAATGTTTATAGAATTGTTGTTCTAGTAAGTAATTTACTTTATACGTATCTAAATTGATAAGAAAGTAAATATTTTTTTATAAGGGCCCACCTGAGGCCGTTCCACCGTGGTGCCTATATCTTCCACTAAGCGGTAGTGTAAAAATCGTACCATGTTTCGGTTTGAAGGGCACCATTGCCAGCGTATCTACTGGGTAAACGAGACTTAACAACCTATGTCTCACAGTAAGCAGCGCGTTGGTTATACCCCTGGTAGTGCTCTTGTCCATGAGTCTCGTCTGAATTAGTATGCAAATTAAAAAAAAGACCATATCATTTATTATGACATCTATATATGTAAAAGAAAGTCGTGTTAGTTACACCATTTATAACTAAAGAACCGCTGAACAGATTTGGCTGAAATTGCGTGAGGAGGTAGCTTAGAACCAGGAATAGCACATAGGATACTTTTTTCCTGGTTTTGAGAAATTTAAGAATTCGTTTTCTATTCAAACCTTACCGCATTGTTTAATGTAACATTATGACATTTAAAACAAATGCTTTGAAGGAAATAATTTTATTGGTAGCAAATACATGTAAAATAATTAATTTATTATTTCCTCTAAAACGATGATAGATATAGAATTTCTTAGTTTTCATCACGGATATTTCGAGCAATCATATCTAACATTGAAAGTTGGAGTAATATGAATGTTACTAACATATCAAATGGTTTACTTGGTTATCGGTACCATACGTATATTTATTTGATTAACAGTTGAATTTGCGTTTTGAAAATGCCATTAGACGTCGTAACATAAGTCGTAGAACTCACAATAAGATATACAAGAGCATGTCAAAGTGATAAGCAACGCGAAGCGTGGAGTGAAGTTGAATGGAATCGATAAAATAAAAATCAATAACATATAAATGTTGCGTTTAACCCGTATCAAGATGCATAGAAATCGAGTACAATTCAAAAGAAATTGTTGCTATTGGACCAATGAACGTTGTATGCCCGTATTGTAAGGCATTTTAGTTTAAAAGTGAAACTCCTGGAATGTGTTGTGAGTGGTTAAGACAAATTGATGCCATTGGTACCGTCACCAGAACCATTACCTCAATGGGTTTTGCAAATGGGCCAGGTTCTAAACATTTTTTGACTTATAAATACAATAATTGTTTTAAAATAACGTCATTTGGTGCAACAAAAGTTATTCAAGAAAATTTTTAGCCAACATTCAAGATTCAGGGTCATATATATATTATTTAACAAGTTACTATTTGCCAACGCCGAATAGTGACTACAAATTCTTACAACTTTATTTTATAGGCGATTTAGCGAAAAAGTCTATCAGTGTTTTGTACACAATATTTCGGTAAAAAAAAACCAATTGTGGAAAAACTCCAAACGTTTTTTCATCAACATAGGGAATTGGTTGCATTATTCACGACCGCTTTGCGGTATCAAAACTGATACATAATTGTTATCAAAGCTGATACGACGCCTACAGTACAACACGCGAGACGTTTAATTGCGCCACAATTGACGAAGTCGCTGTTGTTGTCGTGGGTGAAAATTTAGAAAACCAAGATATTATTTTACATCGGCGTAGCAATCAACAGCGCGTTTTCGCAACTAATCGATTATATGATTGGCTACTATAATATCCCATATTATTTCGGCAAGGTGAAGATGGATATAATTTTTCAGTTAGGATGATAAATCCAGATACGGGTTCCAAAAGTAACCAAAAAATTAATTAATTAAAACTTTTTACCGCTAGACCACGGAGGCGTTATACAAACTGATTTTGGTTCGGGACTGGTTCGGGAAAATGATGACAATCATATCCTAAAATGGCGGCATCTCTTCCACAATATACTGTGGATATGTACATGAAAGTTGAAACTGAGCGATCGACATTTATCAGGTTGGACCAAGCAAAACTGCGTTCTGAAGAGTATATTCATACGGGATGCAACCTATAATGATGTAAATGCACAGAATGCAAGTAGAACAACTATTCTACCAGCAACATACGTCGAAAGTCAGCGACATATGCATGAATACGCTAAAGATGCTAAGTCGTATGTACGTCATTATGGCACACCAGATTTGTTTATAACGTTCACATGCAATTCACAGTGGGCAGAAATTCGACAAGAATTATTTCTTGGCCAATCACCTATTGATCGCCACAACATTACCACAAAGGAAAGTTAAAATCGCTCAAGGACTTTATTGTTAAGCATCGCGTATTCGGCGACAGGTACTTTACAATGAAAACGTATTACAACGAGTTAAAAAGCCACCTTCCACAACATTGACCAGCTTCTTTGAAATGTGCCAGCATGATGACTTTGCTGGAACACTGCTTTATTCCAAAATGTCCCGATATTTTACTTGGAATTAATCGTTTAAAAAATCTCAACGACGGAAACAAGGAAAACCAGTTCCAGGTTACCCTCAAGTATTTTTCACCGATTTTTTTCTTAGACGCTTGGAAAACGTTTGTAATATCATTGAATGTGGTGGATTTGATCGCAAAATTATCGATATTGGTAATGGCAAAATACCTGATGACTCATCATTTGGATACATCATATTTCCTAACAATTTTTGTCACTTTCCTTAAAGCTAAACCTGAACCCATCGAGAAGGTTTTCTCAACCATTTCCCAAAATCTCAAAGATCATGTATGGTTCAGCGAAAAAGTTAGCTGCAAAAATCGTTGATGTCAATGAAATGAGTTTTCAAAACAAGGCGAATTAATGACAAACGAATCGTCAACTATCCAAGTGAGTTTTTAAATTCGCTAGATTAATAAAAATCGGATCAGTAGTCATTATTGTCGAATATAAACCAGCCACGTCTTTGTATTGGCACCCGATTTGCGGTGAAAAAATTAATGAACAACGCCATCGAAGCCACAATTTTCAAAGGCGAATATGTTTTGATCCCACGATTTTCTATGATTCCGAATGATATGCCATTTGACTTTGAAGGGTCACAATTTCCACGCTTTTCACATGGCCAGTTATATGTCACCTGTTTCTATCTCGAAACGCCAATAAAACTATTTATAGCAGGAAAGAAAAAACTAAAAATATTGTGTATAATAAAGCATTAAAATAATAAACAGACTTTGTTTTTATTAATTACACCTATTCGAAGTATCCATCGTTAAGACAGGACAACGTCTGTCGGGTCAGCTAGTTTTTATAAAATGTGATGTGCCATGTTATCGGATATATAAAAAAACAGATATCATTAATTATGAAAATAAAATGTAAAGAAGCTTTTTCTTATACGTGCGTTACATAAAACTATTTACAAAACTATGCAACGCAAATACTAATGAGATATCAGTTCAGCCATTGATGTTATAGTAATAATAAAGATTTCTAGTCGATTAGGACTACAGTGGCCGATCGATATTATAGATCAACTAACTACGCAGGAGATATTATAGTGCATAAGTATACGAACGAACGAAGGCGCACTCCTTGTGCCTTTTACTCTCAAAGCGCGATGGGACGGATAACTGACACGACCAGTGAGAGATAAGGCGCAGGACCGACTTTTTACATGCCCATCCAACGTATGGAACATCTTACTTTTCAGACAACTGGGTGATCAGCCCGAATTGATTTAACCAACTAGGAAGCATCAATAAAAATTTCAGTTCAGTCCTCCGCAGGAATCGAACCCCAACCTCGGTTTCTAAAGCACCCGCCCTTACCACTGGGCTACGGTAACTGTTGTTGTTCAAAGTTTAAATCGTTTAATTTATAAATCCCTTCCTTAAAATCATTAAAGTTACGTAACACATTACTTGTCGTTTGGGATTTTTATTAAAATGCCGTAATGAAAAAGGAACCAAAGCAAAAATAAGATTATTTGAGATTCATATCAATAACTCGTTTATATTTGTGATAAAATTAGGTAAAGGCACATCTGATATTACTAACCAACTCGCCTTTATATTCAATACAGCATTCTTATGAAACTATGGTATTAAGTTTCCCAGAGGCCGTCGTTATGAACAACCGATACGTCGTCGTTATAACTTCCGCCCGTCTGTCGATACGACATCGAGTGAGACACCCTTTAGAATAAATAGATCTAGGGTGCTAGGCGACCCTCTACTATCTGATGGATATCTAGTTAGGGTCTCGGGGGCTATTATATTGATGTTGAGTACCTCCTCGAGACTCTGCAATATTGTGCCATTTGAGTTGTTTCTGCTGTCGTTCCAGTCGCGGTGTTTGCTATTAAAATCGCCTGCGAGTAATATTGATGGACCTAGGCCGAGAAGCAGCTCAAGGTCTGATAGTAACATAGTTTTTAGCGGCGAGAGATACACGAAGGCAAGTACAAGCGGCTTATGGCCGGTAAGTGCGGCATGCACCGAAGCTTCTAAATTTGTGAGTAATGGCACTTTTATTGATTTTATGTGCAGGATCTTTATAATAGATTAGAGTACCTTCCATTGGAGCTAACGCCTATCGTGTCTAATAATATTGTATCCACTTATTTTGGGATCGCGTATTGCCGGTTTAAGATGAGTCTTTTGTACCAAAAATATGTCTATATTATAATCTTGTATGAATTTAATGACTTCTCGACGACGAGAAATCACTAAATTCGAGTCATGAACTAAACGGTTTTAGAGATCAGAAGGCGATCTCTAAAACCGTTTGCGTTATACAAGAAATGACTTGTGAATGCGGTTTGGCCCTACCTCGCGAGGAATTTCCATCTTCATTTACGGTGACCTACGGCCTTGTGTCTGTTGCGTTTATTTAATTTTTAGGTTACCCATGGCCTGTAAGAGGCGCACATGCTGTGATAGTGCGTTCATTCTTTGAATGCCGTCTTTGGCGGCGCGGAGCTTGTCGCAAAATACGCCTAATTATACGAAATCTATTTGTTGCAATGCTAATAGAGCCAGTTTAATATTTGGTTGGAGGTTTTGGGGCTTTTTCACAGCCTCTGTAACTTGCCGGGTGACCTTCTTTTCTCAACTAACGCATGATGGAGGGTCTGTTGTATATTCTGCCGTGGGCACTCGAAGTGCTATGTTTACATTAACATAACAAAAAATTTAACGCAACGCGGGTTCGCATGGTAATTACGCGCGGTATGGCCGAAATTTTGGCAGTTGTAACACTGCGCAATGATGCCTGTCTTGTAGGGAGATTCAATATTAAATTTAGCCTTACCCTTGGGAGTAAAGTCTAATTCTAACATAAAAAGATCCTTGACGACCTTTGACCGCGGGTGGTTAAGCCTCCGCACAGTGTTTACGGTGTATCCCTGAGATAGGATGTCGGCCTTTTTGGCGGTGTCTCTCGACATTGCCAACGCTTTCAACACCCTGTCCTGGGCTTGCATAAAGGAGGCGCTCAAAGAGCGCCTGCAAAGAGTAATTGGCGCCTACCTGTCGCATCGACGACGGCCCAACACGCGCTGGAAGAGTGCCCAGCCTGGGTCGAGCAACGCCGAGAGCTGCGTGGTGTCGTGGGGCACGACCTTCGCTTCCTGCAGTAGTCGCAGTGCATGTTAAAGAGCGAAAGGTCGTGGGGCACCGTCCTGCGTTCTGCGAGGACGTGATGGCCTGAAGAAGCCACGGAAAGAGGCAGGAGGTCAACCTAAAGCGACGGTCCGGGTGTCACAACAAATCCGGAGAGAAGAGGTCCGCGAGGGCCACATTGCGCCGGGGTCGCCGAAGATTGTGAACAGCGCCGCGGCACTTTTGCGCCATCTTTTTTTATTCTAGGGTTATGAATTGTTTATATTGTTTATATAATTAATTTTGTTTTAGGCATTTTTGTAGCGCGTTATTAACATATTTATACAAATTTTTGAAAGCGTTTTGCGACATCGCTACGTAGTGGACGCATTAAGCATTCTATTGCATTATTTAGACATCCAATTGCATTGAAACTTACATTTTTGAAATCTAGGTGGCGATCGACTTCCATAAGAGCATCAATACGTGGGCGTGATCATGTTATACGTATATATATATATAAATCAAATGTAAATTGATAAATATATTTTTTGATAATAACGTCATAAAATAGTTTCACTTCTTACAAGTGTACGCTAGTCACACACACATTTTTAACATGAATTTAGTACAGGCATTTTTTTTTATATTTTGGCTAAATGTGTTGAACTGTAATTAGAAATATCGAGAATGTTAAGTAATTAATTCTAAGTTGATTTAAGGCTCAGTGTAAGTTCTCATAAAGTTAACTTTTTATTAAATAAATACTTTAAAAGATACCAGAGATTTAAAAACAGTGGGAGAAATCATGGGGCGGTTCAGTGAAAAACACGTTGATACTCACTTATATACGGTAAAATTTTATTTGTAGAATTAGAAGAAATTAGGAGAAGGTATTTTGAATATCATTTGAGTTAGTTAGAGAGTTTCTTTCTCCATTTTTTATTAAGGGTCTACTGAATAAGTAAGAGATGTATATCGTACTATAAATATTTAAAATATTAAACATGACATTATAATCCGCGAATGTATAAACATTCCGTTAATGTTTTTCGCTATTCCGTTCTCATGTGCGTTCTAGTGTGACGCCCTATACAGAAGCTCGTAATTATTTTCCGATACTAAGATAATAATATGCAGTTGCTGCATGTTTGTAATTTACAGAACACCATCTGGTAAACTGTTTTAGATATTGTAGCTTTTAATTAAATAACTTACGATACAGATAAATATTCGTAATTTTTATAATAATTTGTATAGTTGTAACTCATACAAAATCGATCATGGCATGGCAGGTAATATAATATTTTTTTTTCATTGAAAAATGTTAATTTTTTGACAACGTTTTGAATATATGCCAGCATACAATTTTCGGTACCTTGCCTTAGTATCGCCCTGTTGACCTAGCAACTTGGCCTTTGCTTTGACTGAAAGATAATTTATTCACATAGTTGAATTTAAAAAAAAACATTATTATTTTCTAGTAGGCTATGATAACACGGGCTAATCACGCAATCGCTTGAGAGATTAGTGATCGGTGTATTGGGTAGATATTTTAAAATTTGGGAGCGGTTGTTAGGAATAACTTTGGCAGCCGTCAAAGGACGACTGTGTCTTGAAAAATTACTAATATCTAGTCGTTTATAAATGGCATTCATGCAATAAATCAATGCCAGTCGCTGCGCGTCAAAAGAGATTTATTTTACGTAGATTGACATAGATTAAGAGCGTTATATTATTTTCTTTTTCCTTAATATAATGATTTACATTGAAGTTATATAACAGTAAACAATAGTTGCATCGTCTGTATAAAGCTTAAATTATGAAATTATGGGTCAATGAAAAAAAAAGAACAATAGCTAAAATATGACTTTTTTTTCCTTTCTGCACTTTGGCAAGTCTCCAAAATCTATAATCATACAGAGAGGAGCAAATAACAGCCCCGTAAATTTTGTAATATATTAAGGAAGCATCTTATAAAAGGAATGATAATTTATTCTATACTAGCAGCCGTATTCGACTTTACTGTAGAGGAAATTATCAAAACATTTATACATAAACTAGCGGATCCGACAGACGTTGTCTTGCATAACATTTCATCTGATTAGAATATTCAACAAAGTAGGAAATGAAAGTGCAAGAGTATAAGATCAAGGTACCAACTGATGACATCGCCAATTGCCGAGCTTATTGGTGAATTTAATCCATCCATGAATCTACTTAAACTAAAAAAATCAATTCACTCCAGACGTTTAGGAAGACTTTAGTGTGACACGCGTACAGACAATTTCCATACCCAACCCAAATCCATATTTCAACCCTTTAAACTATTTTATTGAAATAACTAATAGCTTATATCGTTTTTGGAGACTATTCTCAGTATTTACTAAATTTCATATAAATTGGTTAGGCGGCTTAGACGTAAAGAGGACAGACAGATAGAGTTACTTTTGCATTTACAATTGTAATTTTAGTATAGATTAGAATAATTTAGCATAATTTAAAAACGTACTAGCGTTTTTAAATTACCTATCCCAATGATCAATATAAAAGAATTTAATTGAATAGAGGTTAGAAAAGTTCAGATAGTTAATATTTCAACATACTATATTAAAAGGGCTTTAAAAATATGAACAACAAGTGAAATGTTAACAAAAAATATATGACAACTTCAAACAGTATATAACCATTTCGCGCAATATTAGCCAATGACAACGAACCCTCTGTAAAGAACTTCTCCGCGGTTTCCGCCGCAACATTTTAAATCTCTAATATCATTTAATGTATTCATTAAATCAATTGTTGTGTTGTCATGTATACCACGTTTTATGGATATATAATAAAGAATTTTTTGAATGCATTAGTTTTTATGTAAAATCACACTTTATTACTTTAAATAAGGTTTGAATATGCCCTTATCACAATTTTTAACCATGTTTTATATTAAATGGCTATATGCGGATTTTGTTAAAAAGTACAATTATGAAAAAATTGTTTTCTTCATCTATTTAATATTTATTAAACTACTTGTTACAAAATTATTAACAACAATGGGACTAAATAACAGCTTATACATGTTATATGTTGACATTTAAATGTTGACATTTTATCATCCAGAGTTATATCCACTGAGTTAAAATACCGGTAATGAGTGTCTGTGTTAATACTGATTGATTCCCGTAATGAGAAAGAATTATTACATCTCCTAAACCTCCTAATGGAGAAGGGAGGCTTATGTCCAGCAGTGGACTTACAGGCTGATGATGATGATGATGATGTGAGCTATATTTTGAAACGTTAGTTTTAATCTACATCTTTACCCTGGTCAAGTGTTTTAGGCAGTAATACTTAGTCAGTTAAACCCATCCATCCATACCATCGTCAACACGATAAAGCAACGATAAAATGATTGTATATAAAATAATTACAGGTTGAACACTTAAGCGCAACACATTAATAACTTAAATTATTTTATAGATATATAAAAATTCCACCTTTTACTTCCTCTGCATTACTGTCAAACTTTTAGGCTATGACTTCGAAAACTTATCAATCCAAAACAGTTTTTTAATTAACAGCCTAGAATGTTATATGTCTATGATAATTTAGAATTCTAAGCTGTACAGTAAAAAATGTTTCTAATATTAATTTAATTAAATCAAATTCGTCTAAAGCTTAATGCATCTAAAATTTTGTATAATATTGAATTAATATTTGCAAACATGTTGTTCTAATTTATTCAAAAGCTTGAAATCAATAGGATATTGCAACAGCACAATATCCCAATATCGCTAGCTTGTAAATAGAGACTCAAAGGACACTACAGTACAAAGCGAAACAGTTTCATTTTGAGTTTCAAGTCATGCAAAATATTATCGATACCAACAATGTATTTTTTTAAAATCCGCGCTCAGGTTCATTATAAACGATCTATGCAGTAATATAAAAATAGTTTATATTTTTACATTACGAGTAATTAATTTGGGTTACTTTTAACAGTTAAGTTAAATTTTAACGATAAAAAATAAATACGATCCTTTCTATTTACTGCATATTAGCAAATAATTGTAAGACCTAATTAAGATAAATGTAACGATATCTTAATAATAATATAACTATGCATAGCTACACCAATAAACCAATGCTATATCATACACGCTATATCAATAAACCAATTTTCCACCAAATTCCAGAGTTTTTTTGACAAAAACAATTTACTTCTTCTGTAAGGTGAGTGAAATGTAAATTAAGATAAAGGACAGTGCTGGTGAAGTTATCTATTTTCTAACTAGCAATTAAATTGGAATCAGGTCCTAGAAGATCAAAAAGTTTTAAATTAACTTATCTTATCCCAGGCGTTTAGGATTTGTTTGTCCTGATTAACAAATACTGATAATTATTGATATTACAAATTATTTCTTAAAAAAAAACGAAATTAAAATAAAACCAAATTTAAAAGAAAAATAAATACGTGCTTTGTGCGACGGATAACTTTTTTACACTACTGGTTTGTTTTAACTTTTAAACTCGTGCATCATTAAACAGAAAGTTAAATACATCATCATCGGCTATTATTAATTTATCAACATTATAATAAAGCTAGCTGTTGTCGTGACTTCGTCCGCGTGTTTCATACAAATGACTTATTTTATAATATATGTGCCTATCATTAGACACAAAGTTTTTTAGCTTTTTCTTCGACAATGACGAATGAATTTCCATATTGACTTTCATCCCCATTTCGACCTCTAGTTCATCCCCATACAATTTTTTATCACATTATTATTACAAAAACATATAGATTTAACGTATTATGAGTAACAGAGACGTTTCCACATAAACTTTCATCAACTTTTAAAGCAAAAATTAATAAATTTCGCAGTTAAATTTATTTTAAATCTTTTATACTAACGATGTAATGTAATTTTCTTGTAGAAACCTAGAAATTTTCTATTTTAGCTGAATAGAGAAGCTGAAGAGAATATCCTGTTTTATACTTACACGTACTTTGACATGTTGGCACAATTTAACTAGGACGTGACTACGCTTGTTCCTAGTCTCATTATGAACAAACAAAGATTCGTAATCTTGGTCATTTAAATAAAAGCGTTTATTTGTTGCGCTACTTTGAGAAAGCAAATATTACTATGAATTAAATAAAATATTTGTAGTCCTTTAAAATTTATTTCTTCTTTAGTTTATAAGACTTCGCTTATATTTGTACTCGTAGACGAATTCTACAAAGAATAGGTTGACGTGTTTCTTTTTAAAGTTTTCTTTAGTATAGAGCGTAGAGTTAGCGTTGTCTTCGAAATTCTTTGTACTGAATATGGACGACGCCGCGCTAAATACAAAGTCAACAGTTCCATAAATTATGAATTTTCTTGCAAATACGCGAGTAAAAAGAATTAACGAATTTTATCGCGTTTGTTGAAAGCAATTTTTATAGAGGATGTCAGCCGTACCTTACCGTTGTTGCAGTTCATGTAATAGTGAGACTGAGAGCTATTTATAGATAAATATTTAGTATTGAATACTTATATCAGAATTTATTAGACAAGTTGTTTTTCATTTTGTTTTATAAATTAATATTGAACTCTTTCTCTAATTGAATGAAATCGTTGTAAAAAGCTTTCTTGCTATGTCTTTCTCACCTACCACTATAATTTCTATAAATGACGTAAATTTGTAAGGACGTATAATGTTTTATAAATATATATAGTAAAGCGGTAATTTATCGAATTAAATATCAATAATGGTGTAGTTATAATTTTAAACGTAATTTTATTACTTTATCTGTAATTTTCAAAAAAATTAACACTGATATTAACGCGCTAATAAGAGAAACTACAAAGAAAAGTCATTTTTTAAAATTTAAACTGTTGTTTTATATGGATTCACAATTTGCGGAAATTTTGAAATTTTAAAAATTAAACGCTATAAAATCCGCAAAGTCTTTTTATAAATCATAAATTATTATTGTATTTAGAATGCATTCTTTGTTTTCTATATCAAAATCACTTGCATTTATTTAAGTATGTTTAAATTTCGATTGATTAAATAATGTTTGCTCGCATTATATTGTTGAAAGGGCTTTAAATCAACGTCATGTTACATTTGTCGTAAATAATACGGCAGTAAAAGTAAAACTGGGGCATTCACAGGCAAGTGTATACTTAAAACGGCGATGACAATGTTAACAGACTACTAAAACCGTTTAAATCACGTACCATATTGTATAACGTATCATAATTTTTTGAAAACAAAAACGTGTAAGCCATAATTATAACAAACACAAAAAAAAGGTTTGACACGATAACAAATCTTTGGAGGCTTCTGATAGATGGAGATCTTTTATTATTAAAGAACAAAAGCACTACTAAGAAAGAAATCGAACATGCGCTTCTATTCATTTTAGGATATTTAGTGATTTAGTGAGCCATTATTGTCAATACTTCGATTTTTCGGTAGCAATTTTGGCATCACTACAGAGCGTAGGAGCTGATGTTTTGGTAGATTCAAAGGATATCTCACAATTTACAAACCACTGTCAGCGTCAATAAACTGAGGCGTTTATTCCTCATTTTCAAATTTCAAAAAAAATCAAATTTCAAATGTCAAAATCGAATTACTAAAAATTAAACGCTAATATTTACCAGAAAATATTTAAAATATTTTAATATTCGCTGAATCTATACGTTACGTTAATATATCGTTTTACTGCTTTTAACCTACATACATGTGTCAAGAGCTTGGCTAATAAAATGTGTCAACGCTTTTTAAACTGCAATAACACTTAATAACTGAAAAATGTAGTAAACTTTAAAGAACCAAAAATTTTGTATTAAATACCAACATAATTTTACTCTGACCCTACGGTGTCAGGCTAAGCTACTTCATGTAGCAGATTCTAATTAAAGTTTAAAATTTCACACACATGAATATATTTAGATTCAAATTGAATATTTTTTTACATTTTATTACGTTCTTAACTTTATTTCAATATTAACATATTTTAATATCGAAAAATAAATGCTGCTTTGCGGCAGAAATGAACACGGCGGGCATAATTTACCATGTCTGTTAATACGCTATTATATTCCGAAGTTATCGTTAAAATAGAAAACAATCACTGAGTGGTAATTACTAACACAATATCCCACGTCTTAGAGTCATCAGCAGATTTGTGAAGTCTTATCTACTTTTTAGAGTATTGTATTGTTTACTATCTTGAGTGAAAAAGATAAGATTGATAAGCTTTATTATATCTCGCTGATTTATGGTGTTTAAATTTATTATACAATTAACTTTACTCTCTTTTTGACTAATAAACTTTATTTTCCTTTTACTTTAGATACGTGTGGACTTCAGTTTTCACTTAATGGCATTTATTTTAAAGATAATTAGTTTTATTATAAATTAAATCGTAAAATCTGAATCACATATTTACATTTAAGTAGAACTTATATTTAACTAGTTTTGAGTTTGTATGTAGAAGCAAAATACTTTTAAGTTGAATATAAAGATACGATAGAAATGAAAGTATGTAAAGTTCTATTTAGTCCATGGAATTGTTACAATTTGAGGACCGAATATAATTTTTTTTTTTAGAATATTGATAGGCGCAATAGAAGCTTAACCTCCATTTTGAGGGGTCACCCTCCATGTCCCCCATGTATCTTAGAAAGAGAAGTGAAAATGCTTTTTTCGCAAAATCTCCCAAACTCGATTCTTGCCAAAAATTGTATTAATAATTTGTAGCTAATCGTTTTTTATTAAAATATGTTTCCACATATCCCACACATAAAATTGAGGATCTAAAAATGCAAAGCAAATATAACATTTCAACGAACTTATTATGAAAAAAAAAAATATAATCATGTAATTCGACATTTTGACATAAACTGTAATGTTTCATTATTCTTTTACGCAGAAATAGCAAACGTGGAAATTATCTTTCGTAGAAAACACGAAACTTACAAATTTTAAAAGTATTTATTTCAAATCTTTTAATAAAAAAAATTAGATACGGATCTGAAAATTACTACAAAAGGTTAGACTATTAGATGTTTTTCCCGGATAATAATCTAAATGAATCGAACTTAAAATTAATTCAGTTTAAATTAAAGTTACATTCGTTTGGTCAATATGTCTGTTGTTAAGTTGCTATTCGATCGCAACTTTATGTTTTACGATTACATATCCTTCGTTAGCATGATTTTGCGAGCAATATCTGAATGAAAATTGTGCCTGTTATGATGCCCTAATCGTACGTAATTTTTAAAATCGTCTTTCAGTTCGGTTAGTACAAGCGTCTTGCGTTTGATTATTGTATCTAACATTATTATATTTAAAAATAAATCACATCTTATTCCGTAATAAATAGAAATTTCACGCAGGGTAACGCAATATTAGATTGCATATGTATAATAATATGTATGTTAACCACCTGTTCATTATTTCATATAAACTAGTTCATAGCGGCAATGAAACCAAACTATAACCTCTGAAAGGTCTCTTAATGTGTTTCGTGGATATGGTTTGAATTACCATTAACAAAGCGATAACTTAACCCAATAGTTCTGCACGAATTAGGTCACACATTTCCAAAATTTATATATTTGCATCATTGTACTATTGAATTTTTATTATAATATACCACTAAAAGACATTATCTCACAAATACCGGTGCACTATAATGTCTCTATATTAGATTTATTTTAAGATCGGTTTTATCTTACAAAACCTATATTTTGATATTTAAAAATTTAGCCTCATATTTTTTGTACAAAGAAAGTTTATATATAAAAAAATATATATTTAAAATTGGGCCAATACAATATACTACAATTATTATTAAGATGTTCGTATATTCTTTACTTAGTATATGTAGTTCATAATTATAAATGCTTTAGCAGACTTCTTTTTTCTTCGCCTGTTTATTTTAAATTAACTCTCTTACAAAAAGACGGACTCAAAATGTCATCTCTACTTTTTTCATTTGGTTTCGAAATATGTATGTAGTTACTGATTTATTAATGAGACTTGAAGTTATTCTCAAAGAGCACATTGATTAATACGTAGTCGGCATCGTATCGTTTAAAGTCATTTATAGTTATAGACATTGTAAGTAGCAAATTAGCATACGATTAAATTACTAATAGGATCATTACAACTAATGTAGAAGTTGCTACTACAGTCGACCAACTGGCATTGCAAATCCAAAGACTAGTCTAATGATTTAGTGTTGCTTATTAAAATATTTGATTCTTTTATACAGCGTTCTTATTACAACATGTATTACAAACAGAAAACCATAAGGCATTGTAAGACATGACATTTAGCGTACGTTTTGAAACACTACATGCCAATATTTGCACATGCCGCTTTGGCGTGGAATTTGACACCTTACAGGTAAATACTAGAATTTATCTAAACTCAGACTTTTATTCCCCTTTGAGTAATAAATTGGGAGCATATCAAAGATAATAATAATGTGTAAAATAAAAATATTCCAGTTTTACGGAATTTACTTTACTAAAGTAAAATTTTACATTGGATTACATAGTTTGTGTCACGTACCAATAGTATTCACATGAGCAACAGAAAGTAGTATGTTCACTATAATTCATTCCATTATGTACATTTTCGACGTGAATAAAGTTGGAATCAATATTTTTCTTCGTTTCATTAAATTAAAATTTATAACGAAGCAGAGAAAGAGAGGAAGAGTAAGACTATAAGGATCAAGCAAAATGAAAAAATATATCAAAAATAGCTGTTACCTGCGTCTTCACCCGCGTGGAATAAAAGTAATGTCGCCGGATTCGATAAATACCGTATACCATAAAATATGTAAGGTATAATAATTGGATGTTTCTGTCACCAGACACAACGTTTAATAGCTTTCACTTCAAAAAATTTATATATTGACTTTCATATACTTTTTTATGACATAGATTTTGAAAATTTCATGATGTAAATGAAATTTATCTATATATATTGAAAACCGTAGTTAGACACGAAAAAAATTGTAATTGTGTCTCTGAAACTAATACCTTTTAATCTTGATTTGTTGTAGAGATAAAAATCGCTCTGACACGATATTTTTGATATAAAAAGCTAGAGATTTATATATCAAAAATATCTATTAATAAAACATAAAGGGTTGTTAGAACAACCATACATGTTTTATTATTTTTAGCACTAACAAGTAACTTTTTAAATTTCTATGAAATTTATAAAATATTGTGCTAAAGAAACATAATTTTTTTAATTTCAAATTCACAGCGTTAATGTTGGTGTTTTCATCTTTTATATGTGGTATGTAGTTGTATTCAACAATGTTTTATATTTGACGGCGTATTTTTTTTATTTCTTTAATATATACTATTATAATACAAAATGGTGGTCCATTAATTGACCGCTCCACTTAATTTCCCCACCAATGACAGTTAATACCTGGCATTTTGTAGCATACGCGAGCAGACGAGCCACCTGAGTGGAGGTGGTCTCCGACGCCCATGACATGCATATACCGGTGGTCCATCGCCAACGCGCTGCATACCGTGAGACATAAGGTGCTAAGTCTCGTTTACCCAGTAAATACGCTGGCTACGGTGCCCTCAAAACTGGAACACGGCAGAGTTTTCTCTTCAGCTTCGCAGCAGAAATAGGCACCGCGGTGGTGCCAACCAGACGGTCTCCTGTAAAAGGGGACCTACCAACGGTACCATTTAAAAAAATGCACAAAATCGGAGCACTAGGAGCTGAGGATCGTAGTAACAAACAAAAAAAGAAAACACGCTTCAAATTGAGTACCCCTTTCTACTGGAGATTATAGTGTGGACCGCGAATTTGTGGCGTTTTACGCTTTGACTCTTCTGGGTACAGCAGCAGACTAGCAGGGTTTTACTTGATGGTGTCACATACTATCAGGTAAATGTCCTACTCGGCTCGGACTTGTTCAATTTAACGATGAACATTTATGTAGAATTATATGTTTTTTTTAAGTCTTATAATGTTATCAGATTAAACAATTGCATCCTGTGTTACATTTACTTTTAAAGAGGTGTCAGGCTAGACTGCTAGCTACCCCGCACTTGTTTCTGCTTTTGATAGTAATTACATTGCACGACGAATGTAAAAAGAAAATAGAGTTTCCATTTAAGGGCCAAAGATCAGAACCTGCTTACATTACAATGACAATAAATCTGCAATCTTAGCATCAAGTAAAAAAATGGAACTACATCTTGCTTGAGTGATATAATGAACCAGAACTAATCCAGATAGTCGGCTACAGTATATCTAGTACCATGACTTGCATGCTGATCATGGAGGGCTTTATAAACTTGATTCATTGATGAAAATAAATCAATGATAAATAATAAAAGACGAAATAACGCGTGGGCTTAGCTAACTGAATGCGCTAATATAATAAGTGCTAGAAGATGTAAACATAATAACACATAGTAACGGAGCTAGGAACATCAAATGTCTTAAACCGGCCAGTGGACTTCGACACAGCATTTCCGTTAAATTAATGTGTTGTTGTCTAATAAAAATAAACCTTTAGTGGACCTAACCGCCACTGCAATGATTTATTCGATGTCATCTTATTCTAAGAATCTTCTTATTATTGTTCAGTATAGGTATAATTGATTAAATTGCAATCAAAAAGTAATAATCATCAAAATACAAGTAACTGATATTTGATATACAGTGAACACGTATTGCGCAATGATATCAGAGTGCGAAGTAATGCCTGTCTAATAATATATCTTAAGTAAGTTTATCTACAAGCCAAATAGACTACAATTGTAGCGGCTTGCTTTTTTACAATTATGCGTTGATATTTGACAAAGGCTGATTTGCATTTAGAATAGCATTAAATCACATTGTCGCTGCTGTTGTACATTTTGCGGTTCTGTGTTAATGTGAAACGACTATTAATACTAGTTCCCTGGATATAAATATGTATCACGAGTTCAATGTTAATAAATATTTATGAAATATTTATATTAAACAACGTTAATCTGAGCTTCGTACGTAACATAAGTAGTTTGGTTTTTAATTAAATTAGAGCTTTAGCTCTAGCGACTCTACAAAGATGACTATTTCGTTGGCAAATCTAAGGTGCTTAAACTTAGCATCTTGATATACCGCTTGTCAATTTGCCAACGCTGAGAGGTTTGCAGCACAGCCTAAATTTTGAACGAATAAAAAGGCTTTCTCACAGTCCACAAACGCTTAACATAAAGTCAGATACTCGTCAGGTCATTATAAAATAAGTATATACATTTTTGTAAGTTCAATGTCAATTATTATTATTCGATAAGAAATTAAGTAGCTTCTGTTCTTTTATTCTTTATCTGAGAACCATGCTTACATTTTATTACTACTACTACTCGTTGTGACGATGGCTTATCTAGTTACATCCTACGGCAGTATGGAATCCGCTGACATAGCATCACGCACCAAGCGCATGCATGTCATCATCAACAAATGTCGCAATTACTCAAGCGCTGACTCCTTTTCCGTATAACGGCACTATGGAATCCACTGAAACGCTGTAAGACGAGCGATCACATTCTTTCCACCGACGAATGTCACCAATGAAGTGAACGCTGACTCTGCAGCACGGGGCTCGGCGACAGAACATACGCGAACGGATGAACTCACTTCTCTTCACACCTCGAAAGCAGTCACTTGTCTTTAGAATAAGTTAACTTTAATTAATAAATTTATTTTAAGTAAATCGGTTTTTGAGTCCTCCTGCGTCGGTACTCCTCATTATCTTTAGTAAAATAATAACTGTGTTTTGTGTTGTTGTGTTGGTTCGAGTTACACCTGAATGGTTTATGCATTTTTAAAGGAGTAATGTAATTCCGTTGAACCACATTATAAAACAGTTATTTAAGTGAAAAATTTTAAATAAACTGAAAAGTATTGTAAGAAAAAACATCAAACCTTGTCAAAATAAAATAAATATAAATTTAAAAAAGTACATAGGTTAGACCAAAAAAAATCCTTGCAAATACTTTAGACATGCGTTTGATTTCGTGTTCTCGAGGCAGGCGTGATCAAATTATAGAACCGGGGAGATTTAAGTTGACATTGCAGTTTTTATTTATGTTAAGAAAAAACACATTTGGAGAGATAGGAAACTTTTCTGCTTTGTTATAAAGATATTACAGTTCGAAAACATATTCCTGTGCATGCACGGGATGCATTGAATGGAAAGACATAATATAGCTTGTTATTTTAACAAACGATTTATTTACCTATAAATCCTACAATAATATAGTATTGGTATACAATGTTCAAAGTATGTTTTTTAGACGCAACAGATAGTAATCGTGAACTGTAATTAATCTATTAAGTCAGAACCATCGCTGAAGCAGTATTTTGAAATAGGCAAGGTTTACTCAAAATTATATTATACTCTATAATTATTTTAAAAGAAAACATATGAAGAATTTCTGTGTAAAATTTTTTTCCAAGGTAACCGTGCAAATCGACGTTAGTCAATTTCGACGGAGCTTTTAATAAACCAGAAGAGGACGGTCGCTTTACGGAAAAGGTATAAGCTGGCATTTTGTTCCAATTTTTTTTAATAATTTTGTGATTAGTAGTTAATTGGTTATTGAGATATAGAGAAAATTACGGCACCTAAAATGATAAACTCGATTGATTAAATTGCTAACGCCGTTGGAACCGTAAAAGATAGTCATAAACTATGGTATACATACCAAATCCACAAATTTACGGATTTTCCGCGTTATTTAAATATATTTATTCCCGACCTTTTGCATTCTTTTCAGCATCCATGATCACGGGCAGACTAAGTTGGTATATCTGTATCTAAATGTTTTGGAATAACAGTTTTATTTAAAATTGACATATCTTTCGTTTTCTTAATTTTGAACATTGGTTTGACAAAAAGTAAAAACTACAAAACCGAAGGACAACATGTTATGAGTATGTTGTCCCTCGGTTTTGTAGTTTTTATATCTTTGCATAAAATTTTTGAAATTATTGGATCCTAGGAAGGAGGCAAAGACCATCCATCCTCTCTATTAAAATTTGGATATTTTTAAATTCCTATTGCTTCCCGAAACATCTTTGGTATAAATCGACGTTCATTAGCCAGTATTTTTGGTTCATCAAATGTAATATAATGATTGGGCTTGTCTAGAACATGGTCGCAAATTGCAGTATTCTTATAGCGTCGGTGCTTAACATCAGCTATATGTTCTTTTACTTTAGTTCTAACTGGTCTTTTTATTTGTCCAATGTAAGAGAGACGGCAGGCACTCTTTCGACTGTGGCTGACTTCACATGGTGACTGCGACGTAGACGTGGAACTTGGAGTTTGTTGTCACGAAGCACCTGCTTGACATTCTACAGTTCATTTCAAATGCTCCTTGTCGCAGATCCGCTGTGCTCTCTGAAGCAAACATTTACCGACAGTAGCTAACTGCGAGGGATGGTGGTGAGAATCACCATTTAAATTTTTTTTTTTTTTTTGTTGCCAACGAAGGCAGACGAGCAGTCGGGCCACCTGATGGGAAGTGGTCGCCGACGCCCTGGACATGTAATACCAGGGGTATCACCAACGCGCACGCTGCCGTAAAGGACTCTCTTTATACCTCGTTTAAAGGAAGACATGTCTACTGCAGCGAAGGAAAAACCTTAGAGGAGTTCATTCCAGAGTTTAATAGTGCGTGGCATGAATCGATCTCTGGAAACGTAACGTATTTGTTGGCACGGTTTCCAGGTGGTATGGATGAACTCTAGTCCGGTGACGGAGTACGATAATAGAATGGGAGGTGGTACCATATCAAACAGCTCCGCTGAGCACTCTCCGTTGAACAGGCGGTAGAACACCTGAGAGAGCCAATATCTCTCCAGTGAAACAGAGGTTCCATGCCTGTCCGTGAGCATTGGATCGCCGATGATTCGAATGGCTCGTTTTTGTAGGGAGTCGAGTTGAAGCAGCTGATACTTGAGGGGCACCGGCCCAGAGATGGGAACAATACTCCACGTGAGGCCCTGACACGAGCTTTGTAAGTAGAAGCTTTTGGCTTGATGTAAAGTACCGTCCCTCTGTTCCAGCACTCCCAGTTTTTAGAGGCCATTTTGAATTTGCTGTCAAATGACTTCGAAACTGAACGTCGCGTGAGATCTCGACACAAAGTTCCAATGCTTGAGGATGGTTGCAGAGACACCCAAAAATTGTGGCGCTATGAACAAATGGGTCTTTCTTTGCGGTGAATGCCAAACCTGTGTCTTTAACAGGTTAAACTGAACGAGGTTTACTCGACCCCACTCAGGAGACTCGCCCCAAGAGGTCCTCCACTTCGGACACAAGTTTAGATCGCCTCTTCTGCACCTCACACGAGGACTGGTCGTTGGCTAGTATACCGTGCATCTCCTGTGCTATCATCCGCATAGCATGTATATCTCTGATAGATAGCATGTCATTGATATGCGGATAAAAGCGTTGGTGAGAGCACTGAACCTTGTGGGACGCCCGCATTGGTGGTCAGCATCTTGGAGCAGCAACCGTCGACAACGACTCTGATGCTCCGACCATCCAAAAAGCTGGCATCCACTGGCACGCCCCTCGAGGATTCCATAAGCGGGCGAGCAAATATTTATTCGTGTGTGTTGCTTTCCTAAAAACTGTACAGTTTTAGAAGAAGTATAATAACCGCGTTAATAAAATAAATAATTATATGTAATACATAATTGTACTACTTGAAATGTCCTAAAATAAAGTCCAAGAGAATATGTCGATCTTTAAAGAATAACTCACAATAACTATTCTAATGTAAACGTTAAAAAAAATGGTAACCAGGCATATTTTAAGCCCGTTTACGATAATACAATATAAAATTACATAAAAGTTATTGCGTATAAAAAATTTACAATAAATGAGTCGTGGACGATATTTTGATTAAATATATGACTTTAAAGATATCAGAGATTTAAAATGCGTCGCAGACACATCACACACACATCATCGGCCTGTGTTATTAGGGATGATCCATGTCCAGCAGTGGATAGTCTACTGCTGGACATAGGCCATCCCTAATAACCCCCTATCCATTAGGTGTTTTTGGATCGTATCCCACCACGCTGTCCCAATGCGGGTTGGTGAGTGGACCGACTTTTTACATGCCCATCCAACGCATGGATCTTTTTACTTTTCAGACAATTGGTTGATTGGCCCCAATTGCCCTAACCAACTAGGAAACCATAATGAAATGAAAATTTGTTGAGTCCCCGCAGGATTCGAACCCGTCGTGGGTTCTAAAGCAAAGCCTATACCATTAAGCTACGAAGACAGTTACGTCGCAGACATCGCTTGGCAATTTCGTACATAGATCACGTCGTTACCTGCTTATATTGCATAAAGCAGTTATACGGTGTTTGACGTTGGCAATATGTTTTGTTAAAATTTTACTTGTCTTTTTTTAGATTTAAAACAAAAGCAAAAATAAATCACACTTACTAAGACTTATAGCATTGAATAAATAAAAATATTATTTTTTATTTTTTCGTAATACTTAACCTAAAGCTCGAAAAATTTTAATCTATACTAAAAACTTGTGTTTTTGTTAACGTTTGTAGCAAAGGCTAACAAAAAGCACATTCAGATAACGAACACAGCGAACATCGTTTCGTGTGAAAATGTTGTACGTAAATAAGCTTCTCACATGATGATAGCAGAACCCTCTAAGTTTTCACGTTTTTTTTTTCAAATAAGAAATCAGAAATATATGTATGTGCTGACTTAATACTACATGTTAGTTAAGCTATCGAAATAATTTGTTAAAAATTATCCGGCATTAGTTTGGCTATTTTTTTGTTTTTTATTGTCATAAATGTACTGGCATTCTAGACGGTAAAAACCAAATTAATATGAAATAAATAATTATTATTAAAATTAAAAATATTTAAATGCCCACCACGTTTTTTTAGCTCGTTCCCTTTTGTACACTGAATACAGATGGCCTTTACGTCTTTATTTATTACATTTCTACAATACAATACAATATAGTACCTTTCCGTAAAGTTGTTTCTACGTGTTTGAGACTATCGTACCTAGTAGATAGTTAAATGAATATTTGTTATATGCTGCGCACATATTTATGTTATTGAAACATATTAATCATTTTCTTTGAAAAAATTAAAGGACAACATAGTGCATTCATACACATAAATTGTAATATTTGCGATTGAAACATATGTCTATTGAGAGATATAAAAATTTGTTGTCGTTATAATTAAGAACTGCTGTCAATTTCTTCCTCATGGAAAATTCCGTCCCAAGCTGCATAATTTGATCATGTGTGCCTCAAGCTACGCCGGGAAATGAATTTCAGTAATGGATCGAAAACAGGTGTGCCGAGATTTTCACGGTAACTTAAGATTTTCGTATAAAATTAACATATTTTAAGTTTATATTGTTTTTTTTTAGGCTAATGTACACGCAGTACTTTTTCTAACCTTCTTAACTGTATTATTTTTTTTATAATATGTTGCATTTTATAATAGGTTATAAGAAATCGTTAAACATAGGATTTTAATAGGGAAGTTTCAATGTTAAAATGCTGACACATCACAGGCTGATGATGATGATTATGAATATTATAAAGTTTGATGAATAAAAAATCTATACGCTATTTAATCCACGAAAAAGATTAGCAATAGAAGTTCTTCCTTCTTTAATTAATACTAGTTCGTTTTAAGACATCTTAACTCTTTTTAAATTCAAGGTAAAGAAAACAAAAATATACGTTACTTCGTTCTATCAAATGAAATTAAAAGTAAAGCGATGCTTAAATATTTTTTGATAGTTTGTAGAATTTGCTGCGTATTCGAAGATCGTTTGGTATTCATAGTGCATTCGAAACGTTTTGTCGCCATTTGTAACATGCAAAAGAAATTCTTGAGATTGCCTGACGTTATCGTGTACTGTATATAATATTTTACAAGGGTAATTTTTATTTTGAATGGAACTAACACTAAGTAACCTTCTAAAATTTAGCCTTAAACCTTAAAATTAAAAACAAAATCTCTCTAAAGTTCTCATCAGAGAATTTTTATTGCAAGATTAAGATTTTTATTCATATGTAGACGTTTTTATTTAGACGTTTTTTTTTTCATATTTAGACCACATTTTACAGGCAATTTTAACAATGAAATTCGATTTAGACATAAATACATTTTCTGCAAATGGCAATTTTTCTACTACTTTTGTAATAGTTAAATTAATATACAGCATATATATATAGTATAGCACCAAAAGCGAATACTTTATTATTGGTTAACCGTGGCCATGTTAAACCCCATGTAAACACATATCCCATCTAAGCTTGCCCGTGGATGGATGCTGGAAAGAGTCCTCAATGTCGCGTATAACTATAAATAATTAACGCGAAAAAAGCGTAAAAAGTGAATTTGATGTGTATGTATTTGATATATATCGCGTAAATTAATAAAGATCCTATACTGCTCTTATGTGCGTAGTATTCTCGAGTATTGTTCACGAATTTGGAATCCTCTATATGATGTTTATATTAATAGGCTAGAGTCTATAAAACGAAGGTTTATAAGCTGCTGTATAGTTTTTATTTGCAAAAACATTTAAATGGTGTAAAAAATATTGTCTAAATTATTAAATACGAATTTATCACTGTATATTTACCGAAAAGAATAAAATAAATAAAGTAAATAAAAAAATATTATAAGATTACTCACGTTGGCTTACGTTCATTTTTTGTGAATTAGCAAAATTATTATTATAACGTTTAAAAAGGCGACAAAAATAATTTAAAAAAGTTGGAAAGATCTATAATAAAGTGTCAAGTTACATCGAAAGCTTGCGGAATCTACATTTCTACGGACAAAGTGGAAAGAATAATCAACTTGAAAACAAGATAAGTAAAAGAAATACGAAACATTAGAAAAAGTTAAATATTTGAATTTAAACTTCACCGTTAATTTAAACTCATTTTTGCTCTTTGGCAACAGATGTCGCTAAGGTATCTATAATTCATCGATGAAGATCAATCTGTCAATCTGCTTATAAACAGCCCGATAGATAGGTACCTTTGTAAAAAATTCCCAATCAGTGAAAACAATTTCCGAAAAGTGTTAAAATTGCGAGAACAAGTCCACCGCATACTGTAGAGATTGTGACATACAAAAATAAAGAACAAAAAAATAAACAAATTAAATTAAAAAAAAAAATAAATGTAAAAAATACACAAACTGTAGTGTCGGTAGTTTGTGTATTCAATCAACGATGGATAAAAGTATGGAAATCCTTTTGGCAAAGTTGGACGAAAAGTTAGAGCAACATACTAAAGTTGTAACTTCACACATCTCACATACATCATCAGCCTTTGTTGGTCCACTGCTGGACATAGGCCTCCCCTAATACACCCTATCCATTGGGGTTTGGACCGTAAACCCACCGCTGGTCCAATGCGGGTTGGTGGGTGGACCACTTTTCATACCCATCGAACGCATGGATCATCTTACTTTTCAGACAATTGGGTGATCGGCCCAAAGTTGCCCTAACCAACTAGGAAACAACAATGAAAATTTGTTGCGTCCCGCAGGATTCAGAACCCAGACCTCCGGTTTCTAAAGCACACGCCCATACCACTGGGCTACGGAGGCAGTCCACTTAACAATAACAACTTCAGTAACACTAAATGTCATGCGAGCATTGGACGAAAGCTTAAAAGCAATCACGGAAAAGCCAACTCAAAATAAAAAAAATAAGCCAGCTAGAGTTAAAACTCAAATACGTTGACATAGACAAGGATAAGCGCAAAAATAACTTCGTCTTTTTTGGCATCGCGGAGGGAGACGCAACAACAGAAACGGAGCTAGTAGACTACATAAAAGATATAGTAATAGGAATTGGAGTACATTTTGAATTCTTCGAAATTAACAATATTTACAGAATCGGTAAAAAAGAACTCCATAAAAATCGCCCTATTTTAGTCTCACTCACAACTACGTGGAAAAAAACGTATGATTCTGCGAAACAGATCCAACTTGCAAAAAGTTTTAAAAACCAAAGAAGACTACCGTAAAGAAATAATAGAAAAACGTAAACAACTGCAGCTACAAGTCAAGGAGGAAAAGAAAAAAGGGAATATAGCGTTCGTAAAATATGATAAACTGATCATAAAAAAAGCATATAAAAGCAACAGAAAAAGAGAAAAAGAGAGACCTCGGGATTACCAAAAGTACCATCACAAAAAAAAAGATAAAGCATGTAATACACAAAGTGCTTCGATCACCTCGATCAGTGCCACCCCTAAAACTGCGACAAAGGAAACAATCAGACCAAATATACTAAACAGCTTCACTATCAAATCGTTCAAAAAACTGATATGCGGCACCCGGATCCAAACAACTTCAACAACCACACTCCGACACAACAATCATAAATTGCACCCAAGCGGCTCAGCCGTGGAGGAAGACAAACACCCTACATTTAAATCAGATTATTATAATTCAAAATACCTAAAGCAAACCCATCTGGAAAAATATGCACGACACGAAATCTTCAGATAAAACAAGATAAAACAACACTGAACGTTTGCTGTCTGTACACTAAATAGCCGGACACTAAGAACAGAAGAAAGCCTAAAAGAACTAGAAATAGTTATATCCAACATAAAGTGGACATAATGAGCATCAGCGAGATGAGAAGAGCAGGATAAGGGATAGAAGAAAGAAACGACAATAAAAGAAACATACACGATATACGTGTATCTACAAAGGAACACGCCTGGACAAAAAGAATTAGGTTTTCTTATTAAGTCTAAACTGAAAAATAACATAATAGGACGGACAGAAACTAGTAGAATTCATACTAGAAAACAACTTTATTTTGATGAACTCGCGTATTAACCAAAAAATTAAAGGCAAATGGACGTGGTCACCTCCAGGTGCGAAATTCAAAACCGAAATCGATTTTAATATAACCAACAAAGCAAGCGCGTTCACAGATACAAAAATAGTTACAAACCTCAACTTCAACACAGACCACCGCATAGTAAGAAGCTGCTTAAGCCTTTTTTTTTTTTTTACCGTGGAAATGCCTACGCATACCCGTCCTCCTGAGGGGCAAAGACAGGACTCGCACCGACTAAAACCACCACGTTGTTCCTTCCTGACGCTTTTAGAGTGGGGTCACAGGAACGTTTGCACTCATCTGCAACCCCACCAGCGCTGGCCACCGGAGCAGCCCCATCTCGGAACCTTATGGCCATCTGCCTCCCTGGGCGCGTCGGAACTAGCGCCCTTCGTCTCGGCCCTGTAGTTGGTAAGCGACTCCCCAGGTCTGTTACTCAGGAACCATGAGACTCAGGAGTTCCCTGACCACGCAGGACCAAACTCCTAGCGCCCCCAGCGGCTCCGATGTTAGCTCCGCCGCCGCTAGCTCCATTTCGGCCGCGAAGGAGGAGAGATCGACGACACCATGCCGAATGTCCCTCCTCCACGGCCCCTCACACGGCATCAGCGGTGCGGCCCGCCGAGTCGCGGAGGATGAGGGAGGCGGCCTACGGAATCGACACTCCTCTTCCCCGCGACTCCACCCTGGTTGCGAGGGACAGGAAAGGCAGCAGTCTACACTCCTGCAACCCGTCCCTCTGCACCCTCTAAAGGCGCATCCAAAGCAGGCTTCTTCAGCCCGCTTGAAGCAGCCTCCTCCACGCAGCCTTCCCTCAGGCCGCCAGGTTCCTCTTAGCTTCCCACGCGCTGACCCAAGCCGCAGGTACTGAGCCACCGCTACGACAAAGCGAGAACCTGTTCGGGAGGAGCTGCTTAAGCCTAAATCAACCTAAAAGATCATGAAAAAACCTTATAATTCCGGCTGAATCAAATTTCAGAACATAGTCATTTCACTAACCCCCCCAACAAAGAAGCACTCAACGAAATTGTAGCCTCCAACCTAGAAACAGGGATGAAAAATAAGAGATTACAAAACAAATGGAAAGAGATGCTAGACAACAATCCCAGAAGTAAAAAAAAATACTTAAGCAAAGAGACACTTGAACTATTAGACGAAAGAAAAACATTAATATGAAATAAAGGCAACAAAAAAAGACGTCTAAAAATTGCAAACTTTAGCAGCACAAAATCAAGAAATATGTTAGGAGAGATCGTAGGGAGAAAAGAAATAGAGTTTTGGAAGAAAGTATAAAAAGAACAGGAGGAACACAAAAGGCTATAAAACAATTAAGTGAACATGGTAAAGAATGGATACCGAAACTATAGGAACGCAAATCTCACTTAACTAACCGACTTTCAATACAGGAACTAGCTACGAAATATTACTGCCTATTGTAGTCTGACAAATTTGATCCAGTGTTAGACACAAATTCGGGAGTAACCGAAATAAAACAAAACAAAGTGGAAGAAGTGCCGGAAATCCTTGCTTCAGAGGTAATCAAAGCAATAACATCCCAAAAACTTGAGAAATCCCCTGGGATTGACAAGATATATATTGAATTGCTCAAGGGAACCTTAGAAGAAATCAGCCCTATGCTGGCAAAACTTTTCAACGAAGTTCTCCAAACAAGGCAAATTCCGAAGGAATGGATCGAGTGCCATATAATTCTACTTCATAAAAAAGTCCCTAGAGACGAGGTTGGGAACTACAGCCCCATCTCACTAATATCAAATATTTATAAAGTATTTGCTAAAATGATCCTGGAAAGAATATATTTAACATTAAAAGAAAGCCAACCCGTAGAGCAGATAGGATTCAGGAAAGCCTTCAGCACTATAGATCACATCCACACATTAAAACAGCTGATACAGAAGTATAACGATTACAATAAACAAATCTACTTGGCGTTTATAGATTACTTAAAGGCATTCGACAGCCTCACTGACCAATATATATGGCGGACACGAACATCAAGGAGTCCAGTGCAGCTATGTATACTTAAGAGTATATATAAATCTAGCAAGGACAGTATAAAACTAGAATCGATAGGAAATCATTCCCTATTAAAAGGGGGGTATGCTAAGGCGATCGTCTCTCCCCTACGCTAATCAACGCCGTACTCGAGCACATCTTTACACACCTAAACTGGGACCACCTAGGTTTGACTATTAATGGAGTTCGCCAAAACCATCTAAGATTTGCCAATGACCTTGTGCTAATTGAAGAGAACCTAGCAGCATTAGAATAAAATGAAGAAAAAAACCTAGCAATTAGAACAAATGCAGAGCCTAGCAAATGAAAGCAGAGAAGCTGGACTGAACATTAACTCCTAAGTAAAGCAGAATTCATGACAAACTCAAAGGATGGATGTTATAGTGAACGTGGGCAGCAAGATTGAATATGTCAAAGAATATATTTATTTAGGACAGATAATATCCCTTTCAGGTAAACTGAAAAAAAAAATAAATAAATAAATAAACAACGAATAGCCCAAGGATGGAGAAAATACTTAGTTGACTGAAGGAAATAATGAAAACCAAGGATCTAGGCAATCACATAAAAAGAAAACATTGAGAGACCTACCAGTTCTTGCGTATGGCTTTGAAACTTGGTCAATGACAGTACACCATAGGAAAGGCTTGCAAATTTCCAACGTGCATGAAAAGAGGCATGCTTGGGCTTAAACTAAAGATATAAGTAAGAACGTAGACATTGAACAGAGAACTAGACTTACAGATATCCTAACCGGATAAACGTCCAAAAATGGAGATGGGCTGGCATATGATACGCCACCCATTAAAAATGGAGCAAAGCAAGTAACCCTCTGGCAGCCAAGAGATGTGCAAAAGAACCGGGGACGTCAAGTCAGGAGATATGAGAATGCTTGAAACTTAGCGAGACCATTATGGTTGAAGTAGCAAGGGACAGGACCCATTGGAAGAATTGGAGGCATAAGGCATTCAAAATGAGCACACCGAACTTAGGGAAAAAAGAACTTTATGTATTAGTTATTTTGTTTTCTAATGTATTTTCTCGTCTGGCTGAAACGAACACTACACAATAAATAAAATATTACATATATACAAATTATAAAATTAAATATGTAATAAACAATACATATGAAATACATCAAGGCCAGACAGGAAGACCCTTGGCAGGAGACAAGCGGCCGAGGTTAGGATCGAAAGGAGAGAAACCGGCGGACAATACGAGGCCGTGTCTGGAAGCACCGCTTTCGCATTTGAAAGTGTTTCTAGAAGCGATCCGTCACGGAGTCCCGACCGCTTCAGGTGTTGTGAGCTCACTGGGATAAGCCCGTTTGCAGAAACTGACTATCGTATGATAATTTCGGTCGGCATCTAACACCCACATGTCAGATCACTCCTCAGTAAGCCAGATCCAGATCTTTTCGATTTTTTCTGTTTAGCTTTCACGGTTCTCGTCAAATGGGATCGTGGATGTCAACCAAAATACCCTTGACAGTGCCCAGTCCATCAGCACGATATCGAGCGTTGTCCAGTTGCCCTGACCGTGATGATGAGCCGGTCCCAATAGAGCCTGGTGCGATCGTTTTCGAGCACGGCATCAGCAGAAGTAGCTTGTAATATAGGCAATCTCGATCCAAGAGACCTATTTCAGAGCGAGCTCTTGATGGAGTATCCTGGCTACTAGGTTGTGCCTGTAAATACTCAGTGTTAGAAAGAGCCGAGCAACCGGAAGATAACTTGCCACAGGGTCTCCCCAAAGATTACGCAGCCTCGACAAACATCTGTGGTGCCATCGCTAGATGAATCTCCTGTAGTTGTTGTAGTCTTAATAGCTTGGTCTTGTATTGCTACAGGCAAAACCCCAGTTTCTCCGAAGAGATTACACACGTGATGGGGTGGTATTTAGCAGGGTTAGTGGTTATCTTATGCTTTAGGAACCAAGTGAGTGACCCTGTAGTAAAAGAGGCTCGGACGACTTCTGCTCGATAGCATCCTGGAACTATTGGGCAAACGTAAATGTGAGCCACCACGATCCTTAAAGCCAGTAGTGATGCAGCCCGTCTACACCCGGACTTTTCCAGTTCGGCTCTTTACGGACTGCGCTAGCTACGTTGTCTAGTATGACGGTGGGATCCATGACTTCATATTCCTCTACTACGACTTCTGTCCAAGTGCCCTCGTGCGTAAGAACACGGCTCTGACAAGACTGCGCCAAAACTGACCGTTTCAGCCTTGTCCGGTCTTTGGCCCGCTTCTTGTATTTTGTCGCTCCAAGTTTGTAAGAAGCTTTTCTGGTCCTCTCGACAGGACTGAATCTGGTTGAACCGCTTTGACCTCTCCGTATATCGCGAATTCTTCTCCACAAGCTCACCAGGTCATCGATGCGCTCCACTGATCTTCTAGGCCTTGTTTGGCTGGGTTCAATAAGTCAATAATAATTTTAAAATAATTAAACATAAATAGGTATTACAAACAAAATTTACACTAAAAGTAATTTTAATTCGTCTAGAAACGACAAAGCAGTTTGCTACATGAATATGTGACGGTCATAAAAAAACTACAACTTTACTACTACTATATTAAAACGGAGTAGGTCTAAAGATGAGGTAAATATGTAAAACAGTATCTTGAAAACAGTACCTCTTTTTTATTTATATTAAAAAATTAGTAGGAAAAAATTTTGTACTAGATGTTTGACTTGGAATTGTTACATTTTTTGAATACAGTAACTAACGTTGTTTTGCTACGTTTGTTATTTTCCTTTCGTCTACCTGATTTTCAATGTTTTTAGATGAAAAACTACACCTTTTAATGACTTCATTGCGGTTTATTAAAATTTTACTGTCATTCTCAGTATTTGCTCTAATTATCTACTGTATATATGCTAGTATTTATATATTACATTTTTAAACTTAACTTTTGTCAGGCATTAGTTACCTTTAACTAGATTTGATTAAAATTGATTATAATATATGTACGTAGTTCATATACTGACGCCGCATATGATATTTCAGTAAACCAATGTAACCCGAACGCATAATCAGCTATAGAATATCAAATTCAATCAACACTTTCTATCACAAAAACAGTTTATACCTACGGTTGCTTTTAAGGTTTCGAGTAATCAGGAGCTGGAACATACCATGAAATTACTCCCTTTGTTGAAACAAATTAAGCAATCAGCAAAGTCACTTTGCGCCTTTGTCAAAATCAGAAATGGTTAAGTGTGCAGGTGTACAGCATAAACTTGGGTAATAAAGTACTTAAAAACTGTAAAAATAAGATAAATAATATAGTTTAACTGGTTTCATCGCGGTAATTTGCAATTATTTAAATCAATTTAAAATTATAACCGACGATTCAAAGGGTCACGTTCTCGCTTACAAATAATATAATTTTAAATTAATTACTTTATTACAAACGTGTACACTATACATGCGTTTTCATAAACAACACAAAGTAATGTATGGGTAAACATAAGATCAAATTATTTAAATATTTGGGCATATTGAAATATTAATATCTGATTTCAAGTTCCTTACAATTCGTTCTATTATATTTATATTTCATTTCTTTTTTGACCGTCTTTCTAATTAGTTGGATTGTACTCATGACACCATTGGAATAAAAAATAAATTGTATCTTGATTAATTAAAATAAAAAAATAATGAAACTATTTATTTTACAACGTATAAATAAGTCTATTTTGGACAATCATTTCAATTACAGTAAATTATATTAACCAGAAATAATAAAAATGTTAAATAGAAAGCGTAATTAATTGTGACATTTTGATATTTTAGGAATATTGTTTTAGTACAGACGTAATCGTATTTAGTGACGCAAATTCGTTTACACGATGGATGTCAACGTAACGTACATTTGACACACTGTAAATTTAATAACTGTTATAATTTTTTTATTGTTAGTTGATTTGTTTGTGATTTCTGGATTAATTTTTTGCTCTTTTTATTACAAGTAACAATAAATATTAGTATTTGAAAGTAAAATCAAATTAATTCTTAACGATGTTGAAAAGATAAAAGTGAATTTTAGTGTTTAGGAGTAATTTTTAATAATTTGCCATTGTATACTTTACTGTCTACAGATATAACCATACTAGTACGTACCAAGCCCTAGATGAGATATGATTTAGACCCAAAATTTTAATTATACTTGATGATATAAATATTCAATTAAGGGGTAAAACTTAACACTTATGTAAGCAATTTGTTGAGTTATCGAGCAGTCAGATTGTAAAACGGTTTGTAGAATATACTTTCAGTCAGATGTTGTCCCAACAAATGTTCTATGTTTCTGCTTAGTGTTTTCAATGTGCCATAAACGAAGCGCAACTGCGGTGAACTCGCAAAAGCGTGCACTCAAAGCCTCTTTGGTGATGTAAGCAAACAGAAAATTGTAGGGCCATTTAAAAGTTAAATATTATTTCGAGGGAATTTTATAACTCCAAATGCCTTTGAACACGGTGCTGTTTTGTATTATGAATATAAATTTTTGTGAATTAAATTTTTTAAGGTCGATAGGATGTCTTCAGCTCATGCTACGATTTTGTCTCTTTTTATAATATTATTACTACAGTAGAATTATTGTGTTATAAATGCTGATTATCACATTGTCATTTTTATCTTGTGTTCTATAATCGAATTCGCAAAAAGCATTTATCAAAACTATAAATATCTTTAAAATAATATTGACTTTTAAAACAAACAGTTTGGTAAAAATCGTTATTGTAACCTCTTATTCTTGTCTCTACGATTTTAAACTGTAAATTTTAAAAAATGCAAAATTTGAAATTATTTTTGTACACAAGTAATAATATAATGGAAAAAAAAACATAAAGTGCGAAAAGTTTGAGTTGTAATTTGGTAGAAATTTTAAGAAAATCTTTAAGTGTACTAATCTATTTATAAATATTCTGTATAAGTTTAAGACATATACCTTTACCTGTATTAAATGTTTTATAATGTTGCAAATTACATGATATATGTCTTAATAAAAACACTAAATACTTAAATGTAGGCGTTAGTTAACATTGTTAACTAATATAATAAGGGTTATTCTTTCTCGTTAGTAAAAATTTAAAAAAAAATATTTTTTTTATAACTTTGTTACAAACACTGTTACTGACAATATTGTTAGGAAGAGCACAAATAAGTAAAAATAGGTTATATTTTACCGGCATATGTTAAACCATATGTCAAAAAAGTCTATGTTGTTTATTTATTCTATTGGGCAAGTTTGTATTCAAATATTATTATGTTCTTTGTCGTATACACAACTACATAATTTATAAATAATCGGTCGGCCGTACTTACTCTTAATAAAATTATTCAACAACTATAAATAAGATAAATTTCTACAATCCTACAAAAATAAAATTTAAATAAGTCATGTAATTTAAGCTCCTAGTTACATAAGCTATCTTTGAGTGAAAGTCCCGTCATAATCGGACTAGCCATTCCAGACATGGGCCAGAACAAACATACAAACAAAAATTTCAATTATTGTTGTTCTGTTATGTGCATCGGTTACATATCACAATGTAATAATTTAAAAACGGTTATTTCGATTTTACAAACTGGCACTCAAATTTCATTTAATTGTATAGATAAACCATACATATGTTGAACATAAATAGATACGAACAGTAGCACGATGGCATTTACTAAGCCCAACGATGGTACCATTGTTAGTTCTGTGTTATTGCCTGTTTGCTATGGTGGTATTTAATTGGAAATCATACATCGCTGCTACTGTATGATAGGAACCGAAGAAGGTATTTTTTTTTCAGTTCGTCGGTAATTGAATATTAAAAAATATATATGTTCTTTTCAGTAGTAATTATACATTTTGATATGATCGTTCAAAACTAAAATATTTTTTTTAGAAAATTATAAACAGTAATGGATAAAAATATGTATTATACGTAGAACAAAAATTGTTCGACATCTTACAGATAAAGAAACTAAATCCTTTTGTTGCTGATAAATTTATAGACTTTTTAAAATGGTAAGTTATAAGCAGCTATTTTGTACGGCTAAACTGATTTTTACGCTCGCCTAAATTATTCCGGGCCTCGTCGGACAAAAGGCACATTAGGAGGATAGTGCCCCCTGCATTACTTAATTTCCGGAATGCCCGAATCCCACGAGAGTCGAACTTCGTTATAACTTTATTACAAACATCTATACAAAGGCAAGTTATAAAAGGGAACTTCACTGTTACAGTCAATTCCTCTTATTGCTATTGATAATCTCATAGCATTTTCTATTTAATTCTAACATCTTGTAAAAATGTTTCAGTAATCACTACATAGATATGTATGTAATGTCCACCTGGCTGTACATTTAATTTAAAGCAAAATAAATAACAATAGTACTGACTAACAAATTTTAACAAAAAATATTACCCACTTCAAAAATAAATTGATAGCAACGGCAGTTTTACAATTTATCACACGAGTTTGTGATTTTTGACGCCGTCATTTTCTAAATTTCTTTAATATCCATTGAATAAATTGGCACAAAACTATTATAAAATGGAACCAAATATATATAATATAATATAAAAAGGAATGAACAAAATCGGAGTACTAGGAGCGCAGTGTACTGAAGTAAAATATATAAAAAACATGCTTTTAGGAAGTCGATCAATAACTCATACAAACAAAATTTATTTTAGGAGCAATCAAAATATGTATTACATTTAAAGTAAATCTTGTTTATTGTTTTTAAGCAATATACAAAAAAATATTTGCAACAATTATTTTTGCTGTAACGAATAATGTGCCAATATGGTTATGCTTTAAAAGGAAGAACAAATTCATTAAGTGCTACATAAATTGTATAGTCTCAGGAAACCAATACGGTAGCCTCGGCAATTGTAAATCAAACATCTTTCACTTAAAGTGGTGCTACGCCTAGCTTTACTTATTTGGTCAGCCAATTTTGGCGCTAGCTAAAAAGAACTTGCACTGGGAAGGCCAATTGGAAGTTTAAAATAATATAGAATATCAGAGAGTAAAACGGCCTGAACATGAAATAATATAAAATAATCAATGTTCCTTTAAAAAATTTAGGCATATTGATTGAAATGTAATAAAAATAACCACGCTCTCCACTGCCTTTTTCGTAAACTTAGATAATACGAGTTTACATGGCTACAACAGTACTTAACTTTTTTAGAGTATATTACTAGTCGTCATTACACTAAGCCTATCAAGATTGCGATTTAGTAAACTGTATTTGAAAATGCAATACAACAAAACCTAATTAAATTATGTCTGATACAAAAAGCAATAATTAAGAGTATTTTCGCTGCAGGCACTTTACATGCAAGGCGCTAATTGCATGGCTTTATGTTTAGTGAAATTCCGTTGTGCAGTAAAAATTAAAGAAAATAAAATAGGGTTTTATTTGCAGCGTTTATTTCCACGGTTTTATGTTCTTTAATAAAGTTTCTTTTTCAGCACAGTAGTATCAAATGCAGAATACCAACGCTCGACTAACAACTCTACCTCCCTTTTTATACAATTCTGTGATAATCCAATTACATAACCATTTATTCTACAAAACTATATTAAACCAGGTGTCATGAAATAATAACATTGATAACCTTTAAATATTTCAATGAAAATATTAACCGGTTCGAATAACTGAATACAATCATTAAACATATAATTAGTTAATTTTGGTTGTTAACATTAACAAATATGTTAACAGCCAATATCTGTTTTTATACACTTTAATTTTGTACTATATTGTATAGGAAATTCATTGCATGTACACTAACAAGGATATAACTATATTATTATATAACTATACTATATTATTATATAACTATAATATATATTTTAATTGAGTAGATGCTACAATAAACCACAATAAAATTTATTATTGTAAAAGGTACTGCTAGTTACAACAATAACTTTGAACATTAAGGAAGTTGCTTGCAATGACAAAAAAATTAACTCAATAAAGTTGATATTATAAACCCGTGATTACATACGGCTACATTACATTTACCTTTAGTTAACGAAAGGGTAAATCGATATTATAATTTAACATGGATAATAAATAAATAGGTACATCTGATTAATTAAAGACATAAAAATCCATTTCAAATGGTATCTCCATTTATAATCAGCATGGAAATTTTTGAGTTTATTCACTACAGACATACGCCCAAAAATAAAAAAATATTTCCTTTATACAATATAATGATAAATGTGTTATTATTACTTTATTAAACTGTAAAGTTATGATCTTTGATTTTTTTAATTGTTTCAAATTAATCTCTACAGATTGCCGCCCCAGACATTCTTCATCATCATGATCATTTCCATTAGCCTGTGTTAGTCCCCTGCTGGGCATAGGCACCCAATCAAATCCCCTCTATCACCCAATGCACGCCACCGCTTTTGATGTTCGGCTATTTTCATCCAGCCCAAACCGACCACTTTGCTAATGTCGTCACTCCATCTTGCCGCCGGGCGTGCTGCACAACGCTTGCCCACCATTCTTAGGGCTCCTTGATTAATTCGTCTCTGTAAAGCCTACAAAGATGCTCAAAGGTCTAATTAGCTGACTTGAATCGGTGATAACAATTTTCTGATGAGAAATATAGGTTATAAGTACGTCTTCTAATTTAGCCGTTTGGCCCATATGTCATCATCATCATCATCTTCAGCCTGTGACAGTCCATTGCTGGACATAGGCCTTCCCTAAAAACTTCTATCCATTAGGGGTTTTGCACCGTATCCCACCAGGCTGGTTTAATGCTGGTTGGTGGGTGGATCGACTTTTTACATGCCCATCCGACGCATGGATCATCTTACATTTCAGACAATTGGGTGATCGGCCCAAATTGCCTTCACCAACTAAGAAACCACAAGGAAAATATGTTGAGTCCCCGTAGGATTCCAACTCACGACCTCCGGTTTCTAAAGTACACGCCCATACCACTAGGCTACGGAGGCAGTGGTATGGGCGTGTATTATATATTTTGGTATAATTATATATGTAATATAATTATATATGTAGTATAATTATATATAATTATATTATGTAATGTGTTTTATATATTTCGGTATAATTTTACTGATAAACCTGCTGCCCTTTTTAAAAAAAAATTCATAAAATTATGATGGCGTATTGTAAAATATTTTAAGCAATTAAACATTTTGGCACTTTTTGTACATAAAATGCCCTTAGAGTATGTAAGAATTGCAAGTATTTGTTTACAGTGTTTCTTTAAAAAAGTGGCATAGTAGTGCTAAAATGCATAACATCTTTTACATAATTGGCTTCATAGTTAAGAACTAAATTGTTGCAAGACAGTAATCGATAACAGGTTAAATTTTACTTTTTTATGTGTATTTATGCGAAATGCAAAAAAATAAAGTCGTGTTATCGTATGTTAACTTCTTTACATTTTATCTCTTAGCATAAGATTTCAAAATCCATGTAGATAAAAAATAACAACTAAAATTATTTACATCTGAATTAAATTAATGTAGATGCATTATTTCATATTGACCACCACACTGGTCCAATACGGGTTGGTGGGTAGTGTGCGACTTTATATATGCCCATCCGACGCATGGATAGATTGGGTGATCAGCCAAAATTGTCCTCACCAACACTGTGCCACTTTGTATGTTGGTGAATCTGTTTGACTGTCCAAGAAGATTGGCCAACTATTACCATAAGTCAAATGTAAAATTTCTTTTCAGGTACCGGGTATGTACAACGTAGACTGTGATTGTGGTCTTTCTTACATTAGACAATCAAAAAGACCAGCAAGAACTAGAGTTAAAGAACATACAACCGATTTTAAGCATTGAGGCCATAAGAAATCCACAACTTGACACCACACTCTAGATAAACCCTATCATTATATAAGATTTGATAAACCAAAAATAGTTCCAATAGAACCTCAATTATACCAAGGATGATTTGGGAAGCTAAAGAAATCAAAAATTTTGCTTATTGTTATAGAGAGCTTGGTTGGTCTTTGCCACCTGCGTGGGATTCAATAATTTTATATATTAAACGCAGAGATATAGAAACTGCAAAGCCACGGAACAACATAAGTACTTTTTGTCCAAATAATGTTTAAAAATTAAGAAAATTTAAAGATATTGCAAATTTTAATTAAAAAAAATTTGAAGGTTATTCCAGAAACATAGAGGTACAGACATATACCTACTTGGCCTGCTTTAATATAACCAACGCCAAGTATCCGTAAATTAGTGGATTTGGTATGTCAATAATCGGGCATAAAGGAAATAATTAAGTAGTCTCGTCGCCCGTTGTCGAGGACGCCACGCTTTTGAAGTGCTCCGCGTTCAAAAATTCGAAAAAGTGGTCAAAAATTTCAAGACAGTTTTTGGCGTGCGGCGCCATTTTTTGAGCGACGACCCCAACTTTTTTCGTCGGATTCGAGAGCGCCTTGGAACCCTCCACGTGCCTGCGAAGTTCCAGAATTTTCCTGCAAGAAACGGCGGAGAAAACTGGAAAATTAGCAAAACCACGTGGCACGTGCCCTGCAAACCCGAAGACTTAGCGCAATTCCAATTGCAGCTACGGATAGCAGACACGGAGTGGAGCCGGGAGCCGTTTTCGGATCTGAAAAAGGTTGAGTGGAAGCCGAGATATAGACTTTACAAAAACATAACCTCAAAATTTAACTTTAAATAATTTTAATTTGTAATTTTAAGCGATAACGCACCAGTTTTTAATTAGATTCCTATAGACCTTTGTAATAGCTATAACTTGTACAAATTTCAGAATTTTTGAGTAACAATTGGCCAAGTTATAGGCAAAAAACACAAAAATTCATACAGTTTTGACGTAATTTCAAACTTTTTTTCACTTTTTTGTCTTAAGTAAATATTTTATTTTTATATTTTTACATTATTATAGGCCCAAAATAAATGCTCGCAACACAAAAATTTTTAATATTAGAATCACCAGACTCGAGTTATAGCTAATTTAAATTTTGTAAAATTTTGCTTTTTAAAATCTTTATAATTCAAAATTCTATTGCTTTTTTATTAATATTATTATCTCAAATTGTTAAACTATATACACATAATATAGTCTATAAGTTTTAAACCTGTGCAACTATTAGTTTTAGAGATATTTAAATTTTTTATAAAAAACGTTAAACTTTATTTTCAAAATTATTACTTTTCTGCCACATCGCTTCACTTTGTCACTGTTCTAGATCTATTAACGTATAATTATCATTTATTGACTCTGCTGCATATACCTCCAACATGATCGGAGCTGACCACACACAGGCTGGCGCAGAAAGCCCAGCAGAGCAGGTTACACAGGCGCAAGGTAGTCGTTTTAGTGACCGGACAGCAGAGGCGAAGGCCTGCCTATGCAGAGCCAAGACGCAGATCAATGCTAGCCGGAACACTAAGACCGAGATTAAAAACGCCGTGGTAGAGTCAGTAGAACGCCTTTACCAACTGGTGAAGGAGTCCGAACTGGCTTTAAAAACCGCTGGAAAGACCAGATCAGCAGAGCCACATAGCACAGCCGATGACGCCACAACGACGGTCAGTGTCGACCAACACTGGGTGGCTAAGATAGAAGAGAACAGCAGGCTGTTGCTACAGTCAAATGCAATTATACATGAACTGAAAGAGACAATCAACTCGCACAAGGTGACCATACAGGAGGCAGCTACCTATGCTAGTGTGACGGCCAATCATAGCGAAAAGTCGCCACGCAGGCACACCACGCTGCACTCAATGGTAGTCACCGAAAAATCCGGAATAGACACAGGGGAGGAAATATTGGGGAAAATTCGCAACGCGATCGACGCCAAAGAGGGCTGGGTGACGGTCCAAAGGGTGAGGAAGGCGAAAGACCAGAAGGTAATCATGGGTTTCGGCACCAAAGAGGAACGCAGTAAAGCGAAGTCTAGACTTGAAGGGAGATCTGCAGACCTCATCATCGAGGAAGTGAAGAATAGAGACCCGCTTCTGATTCTCAGGGATGTCATTAAGGATAATTCCGACGACGATATTGTCAAAGCCCTGAGAAATCAGAATCGGGATGTCTTTCACGACCTCGACGAGGAGGAAAGCAGGGTCTCCATCAAGTACAGGAAGAAGACAAGAAACCCTAATACCACCCATGTTATCATCAGCGTCTCTCCGACAGTATGGCAGAGGGTCACGATGGCTGGAAGGGTTCACATCGACCTACAAAGAGTCAGAGCCGAAGACCAGACGCCATTAGTCCAGTGCACACGTTGCCTGGGCTACGGCCACGGTAAGCGGTTCTGTACTGAGTCAACGGATCTTTGCAGCCACTGTGGCGGTCCTCACATGAAGTCGGAGTGTCCTGACTCCCAAGCGAATAAACCCCCGAGTTGCCAAAACTGTGTCCGTTCAAAGGTGGACGACAAGGCGCACAACGCGTTCAGCCAAGACTGTCCGATACGTCGGAAATGGGACGAGCTGGCCCGCTCTACTACAGCATATAGCTAAGGGCGGCCAGCACGATCCTTTCTGGCGTATAGGAGGTCTGGTGAACGACAAGGGCATGATGAGCACTAACTGAACGACATAAAAATACTGTATACTGTAAATAAATATGTAAAATATAAAACAGATACAAAAATAGCTATAACTTGTATAAATATAAAACTGTGTTAGTAATAAGATAGATATAAGAACATAAATTGAAATTGTATATAAATAGACTTAAGAAAATATTAATGCAAAAATTGTTTACAAATAATTATAAGGTAGATTTAAGTAAATTGTCACAATAGATTTAAGAATACATAAATGCAAAAATTGTTTACAAATAATTATAAGATAGATATAAGAAAATTGTAATACTAGATCTAAGATAAAAATTGAAATACAAAATTGTATACAAGTAGTTATAAGATAGATTTAAGTCAAAATTGTAAAATAAGATGTCGTTGTGTTTGCTACGAAATTATTTAACCTGTATTTTTAAAAAATTTAAATAAATAATAAATAAAAAGATAGGCATAGATTAGAATAGAGTAATGTAGCTGGGAATCCCACCCAGAAAAGTTGTGATAGATGAAGAATGTAAGAAAGACAAAGTATGAAGAATGGAAGTACGAGAGGAATGATAGTGAGAACTGGAAAGAAAGAGAAACCGTAAACACAGGCTCCGACCAAGTATGTTGGAGGTAGACCGAGAAAAAAAAAAAAAAAATAAATAAAATAAATAAAAAAAAAAAAAAAATAAAAAATTAAGTACCTACAATGTATTTTAGGTTGCTTAGCTCAACTTGGATCTAGGTTTATTTATATTCATTTTGTGAAGAGGAATGATTTATTTGTGATTTTTAAATAGGCTTTGTAACAAGAAGGGATTTGAAATATTCTTTCACCACTAAGAAGATATAAATTTTGTGAGCAAATTTACCCCGAGGAGATCTATCCAAAAATTAAAAAAAAAAACATCCGCAAAGCTATGGATGCCCTACTATATAATATTTTACTAGTCTTGGAGATTTTTTATTGTTTATGACGATACACACTATGATATCAACGCTGTATATCATTACCTGTATACTTTCTCACTTTTGCGAATATTATATATCAATAGCGACAAAATGAAACGAATAGGTATTTGGAAAAAGTCCTGAATTGCCACTTATCACTTTGATTTATCTTCCTTTGTATTGGAAGTAACAATGCTTTCAATACGCTATACATGATTGCTTTACTAACACTGTATGTATTGATTGATTAATTTCAGAGTGCCATTTCACAAAATATATTTTATGTAGACAGTGTTTCCTTACAACTAAAATAAAATATTGTGGCTTGATTGCTCGAAACATATCTGTGAAGTAATTTCACATCCTCAAGGTCCGTTTAAAAAGGAGTAAAAAGTAAACTTAATTTAATTAAACCTAACACTGTTCACAATAATATAAATATTTTAATTAAAATAGTTAAAATTAAAATACTAAAACATTAACTAAAAAATAATATTGTTCAAATTATGTTTTAATTTACAAAAAGATTAATGACATAAATTGATATTTTTTTTTACATACATCCAAGCCCATAACAAAAATTTGTATTGTAACATTTTGTACAAAGCAAACCACGTACAAATTTAACCATACAAGCCAACCACAAGCTTATTGAACCAATCTGACATTGTCACTAACGGATCCATTTCGAGAGCTACTTGTGACAAAAATAGGAAGGTAGACTTTCTCTTGTGGTGTGCAAAGCACGGTAGTTTAAAGTTAAAGTCAAAGTTAACAATAGTATAGTATTGTGTATTAATATTTAGTTTAAAAAAATTATTAAGAAGAATATAATACTCTCTTATTGATCATCAATTAATCTACCACCGGTTCGGAAATGAAAACTATGGTCATTACATTGGTGATATTTACTATCAAATGGTGCTTGCTAATTTCTAGTTCTCTTTTATAACATTAACTTAAATTAAAATATAATTTTCCCAAAAAACATATATTTTAAGGGTAATTAAGAAAAGTATTGGAAGCAAAGGTTAATGAAAGGACTAGCAGGCGCCTATTTGGTAAAGCCGAAAGATTTTTATAATTACTTTTTTTTAATAGATATTTTAAGTTATATATATTTTATATAAATATGATTTTGATAAATTATAATTAATTTCTATATATATGGTAATAATTTTACCTGGTCTTTCTTTTAATTTGATCTGCCACCGATTAGTTTTTAAAAAGAACTGGTAGTAGGTCTCTTCATTTTCTTTGCGCAATAAATTCCCTTTATATACAGTTTAGCTCTGAAATACAATGAACATTATTCTATAAAAGAAATCGTTGTTCTTAGGAGCCTTGTTACAGAAGCAACTTAATTTTTATTGCTGGTCTTTTTAATATGCGCATAGCAACGTTCAGAAAGTTCATTCTCGTTTTTTGGACATAATTATACTTTAAAATATGTATTAAGAAGAGTTCCATTATAGAAACGAATTTTTTCTCGAAATAGATATCACGAACCGTATTTATATGAGCCCATGCTATGCTATAGGACATACTGTAAAAATAGTTGACAGACTATGCGGGCTATCTCAATTATGTAAATCCAACGCATTCAATCAACGCATATATTTTTACTTTTGTCTATAAATATAAAACTCAGTTGCTGTTCGTCGTCGTTAGTCTCGCTAAAACTCGAGAACGGCTGAACCGATTTGGCTAATTTTGGTCTTGAATTATTTGTAAAAGTCCAGGGAAGGTTTAAAATGTAAATTAATATAACAAATAAATTATATCTTTCTACCTGCATATTTGTATTCTTATTTACTACAGTTGTGCACTATCTATCAGATTTTTTTGAAGTTATACTTCTTTAGGCGCGTTATGAAAAAATTATGAGAGAGAAATTTTACAATTTGTCACACAAAATTAACAGTTTATAATGAAAACGATGAAAATGTAATAAGGTCCATATTACATTGTGATAAGGTTGATTTTTGTGTAGTGGTAATGGAGTTGTCGTTTTTTATTTGCGATAGTTGTTGCATAATGTGCTCTATGAGTTAGGATTAAGGTTCGTTTTTGGTATATATATATATATATATATATATATATATATATTATAATTATTAATAATATATTTTATATTATTTAAATTTATATTAAATATATTATTATATAAATATATTAATATTTGTAATGATGTTTATTGAACTTAATATAATGGTAATATTTTATTCATTTAATATATCAACATTGGATTTTTCTATGTAATACGTTTTAGATAAGCGCCATCTAGTCAGGCATAATCAAAGCTTCTGATTTATAGTACCGCTGTACAAGTAAGCCAACATCTCTTAGGAATTCTACATTTGTAAGCGAACAGATGGCGCTGAACTACCAGTTATATGATATATCAAAGTACGTCTTGTGAATCCATAAATTCTTAATCGAATTATTTATGATTAGTTCTTGTAAATCTATCATCTTTAATTGTCTTAATTATTTTGATTGATATTACTTACTATTTGTGAATATTAGTGAAAAAATTGTGCTTATATACTTTTCAAGTGCTCCAATATAATTGAGGTTAACTATCCGTATGTATTATTTATTGTATTGTAATTAATTATTTGCATGCAATTAAAAACTATTTTTTAATGATGCCAAAGAAGTATAACTTCTCACGCGCGTACATAATTTATATGTAGATTGATAAATCGTATAGAAAAGTATGGATCTCTTACTTATCGATTGAGGTAGTCTTATATAATTATTGTTATATTTTTTTGATTCTTATTATATATAAAAAAGGTATTTTTGTAAACCCTTCAATTATTCGGACGTAGACGTAAGCTATGTTGTACAGTTTTAAAGATATAAAATTTATTGAGTACTTCTTGCGTAAATAAATAAAAATATTACAAAAATATCACATTTACAATTTACATTCAAATTTTATTATTTATAGTAGTACTATTATAAATTATTATTCGATGTTGTAAATGTAAGACCTTGTCAAGAAATATTGGTTGGCAGCGCACCGTGAAATTGCGCCTCTCGGTGCGTGAATCCTTCCAAGCATTATGGCTGTGCTATTTTACTCTGAGAATTATAAGACTGTATGAATAATACTGTATAATAATATAAGTAATACTGAAGTCCTTGATTTTTACTGGGTTGTTCCTATTATATAAAGTTATTTTCTATTTCATTTGTTCCAATTTTTTAGGGTTTTAACGTCATTCTTTGACAACGAAGTTGTATTTTAATGCTGTCGATGAGCAAAGAAATATTAATGAAGCAAATTTCTTAGCATTAAATAAATACGCTGTAGGCAAATTGTAATATAAAAAATAAAACAAAAGTTATTATATATATTATGTATATCACATAAAAGCTTTATAAGTTGTACTATTACAGAATGTATGTTTCTTGAAGATGAATGATATCCATTCATTTTAATTTTTTATAAAAAAAAAATATATAACAGTTTCTAAAGTTTCTAAAATATAAAATTGTTGTGTGGAACAATTTGTAACCTACTCCTTTCATAATAATAAAATACTACGCTATTAAGTCATAAAATAATTCGACAATCACATTGGAATCGTTTCGAATTGGAAAGTTTAATATAATTTTAGCTGCTTTTGTTAGTGTAACTTTAATGTTATTTTTATGTAACAGTACTTTAATACACTATGGGTTTCATTTATTTTGTTACTTGTTTAGTTTTTACAAAAGCTTTCCTTGATAAAGTAACTAACATCCATCTATTCTTCCTCATAAACTTTGAGCAATGCAAGAATCGCACTTTATATGCCTTCATACGTAAATAAAATTCTATTCGAAATAACCTGATTTAATCTGCACACGACTTATTACTTATTTATAGTCCTGATTTTTTTTCATAAGTTTAATGATCCCTCAAATCCAGCTACAATAACTGTTTAAATAGTCTCATTAAAAGTCAATAATAGTTTTAAATAGTCCATCAATCCAAACAATCCGGCTCCATTCCTCACCACTGCGCTTGGTTAGTATTCTTTGCATAAATTTGTACGGGTATGACCGCAAGTTACTAATACCAAAGTCTTACATTTTCTTTTTCACTGACCCACATTTTTAAAATTTTACTTTATACGACACTAGTACCAATTGTTAACAGACTACTCGAAAATTCGTGGACTAAGTGGCGTCAATCCCTAATCACGCGAGTTCAACAGGTTAATGACGGGGCATCCACTCGTTGCCGTGCGTCAAAGCAGTACGAAATGGATGTTGGGTGGCTCTAGTGAGGATTGAATTTTTCACTTCGTTGCCATCGCCATCGCCGTCATTATCGTTTCAGCTTAACTTTGAAAAAAGACTTATCAAAGCCCACTGCTGAGCATAGGCCTGCCCCCTAAGAGGCAAGATCTTGTGCTACCACCATCATCCACCACCACCTCAGGTCGTCACTCCACTCTTTTTTGCATCTCTGGTTTTTAAAAAACGTACACAAACGTAGAAAATAACAATTTTATGCAATTTAAGCGGATAACCACGCCCTCTTTGCATCTCGTGGTGTAATACCTTGGCAATACGTATTTATGCTGCATATCATTACCATTTACAGCGAAATTATTGCGTAAATGATTCATAATATCATGTCCCTGTGCGGTGAGCGGGTTTGTGTCGTCTTACGCTGCTTTTTCTTATTGGAAGTTCAGATATCACTAACCATCTGGTGACCGTTCTCATCGCTTTAACAAATAAAAAAGAAACAAAAAACAAACGCTCCGAGTACCTTTTTCTTTTTGTAAGTCAGTCAAAATGTAGGTGGCAATATTTCTATGAATATCAAAAGTGAAGTGACGTTGGTTACTTCGACATATATCATTTAACGGGGGTGTTTTAATCAGTGCACAATATAAAAAAATACACTTTCATTAAATGGTTCTGTGCAGCAATTTTATTTATGTTGCTCAAAGTTATATTGCTCTTAGTAGCGTAAATAGAGAAGTTTCCATGTTTGTTTTAATTACTTACAGTCTAGAGATGAACATTAACACTTGGCCGTAGCATATACAGGTGGATTTTTTAAAAGTTTTGGCATAAATAAAGATGTTTAAATTACAAAGTTTCAGGTAAAGTCAATAGCTTTGTAGTTCCAAAAATATTTTTGAAATGAATCTAATATTTTTGGTTTATTTGTTATTTATATTTCCTTTTTTAAAAAAACGTATAGATATAATTCATAAATAATTTAATCTATACCACTATTATGAAAAGAAAAGATTTATTTTTTGTGTGTTCCTCCACACCAGAACTTTCCGACTTTAGCGGTCTTTAGTTTTGCGGCTATATGACCGGCCCACTGCTACTTCAGCTTATTAATACGGTGGGCTATATCGATGACTCTGGTTCTATGACGGATCACATAATTCCCGATGCGGTCCTTCAGGGATAGTCCGATTCGGTATAGTATACTAAGAAATAAAAAAATATACAGAGTATTATTTTTATAACGTCATTTCTACGTTAAATCTTTCTTTGCAATAAAAAACACTCTTTAAAACGTGAAAAGAAAATTTACCGTTATCGTTTTAACGATGCATTATTTCCTACGCCCTTTACCACTACCTCAAGTTTAATTGGAAATGAAAACACTGTGTTACGGGAATCTTTTTGCGTTTGTAGTCAGATATATAAACACAGTTTGCCATAAGAATTTTTTTCAAAGGGCATTGGTTTAACTTTCATTAGTTTTTTGTTCTTTGAAAGCTTAACAATGTTGTAATGCATTATATTAGTACCACTAAAACATTTATAGGATTATTATTGTAGATAGAAATAGAAAAGAATAATATATAGTGAAATGAAAATTAATATGTATATATATATTTATATATATATTTATATATATATAATTTGATTAAACATTCAAACATATTTTTCTATTTATAACATAAACATTTAAATTGTTTGACATATTTTATAAAAATATGGTTTTCTACATTACCAAATATAAAAAAAACTACATTACCAAATATAAATTCATTAATAATGAATATACAATGTAAAGAAGCTTACTGAAATTCGATATTTTATTGAATTGGGGACGAATCAATTTGGTGCAAATTATAATGTATCTAAAAATACACTTTATCGTAATCTCTCGGTTTTAGACACTCACTACCGTGGCACTGGTTCAGTCGGTATTATTCACATCCGTTGCAACTTTATAAGGCGCAAATCCGGAAACATATGGAGTAAGGGTTCTTATCTCTGGGCAGGGGCACCTAAGTATGTGTGCACTTAAGTGGTGCAGCTCAAATCGTCAACAACCAAGATATAACCATCGATTGACATTGAGGAAAGTTGTTTAGTCTCTTTGAATTTTCTACTGATTGTATAACGATGGGTGCTCCAAGGACTTGCAATGATTAACACGCGCGTAATCATGCGCGTTTCACACACAATTCTGAAAATAGCGTGGAGAGACGAAGAGAAAAGGCCTACCTATTCCGAAAAATCATTTGTCGCTCTTCTAGTGTTGCAAATGTCCATCTGTGGCGATTATCAGTTACCATAAGATGGGCGACTTGCTTACATGCCTCCTTCTCTCAAAACAAACAAGGGTCAATATTCCTGGACAACAAACATTTTAGCAAAGTTTGACTATCTATAAGTCCTAAAAAAAATAACGGCTATAATAAAATACAGTATAATAGATAAAAACGCAAAAAATAAACTAAATATATGGTAATAACGTACAATTACATAGTAAGTGCGTAGAATTTACTTGCGTGTTCTGTATTATATAAAGTTGATAAAACGATCAACGTAAAAGCTATTAATTTATAAGGATTCGATATAAAGGATAGTTAGAAAAATTATATAATCATCATCATCATAGGGGATTTTGGACCGTATCCCATCACGCTGGTCCAATGCGGATTGGTGGGTGGACCGACTATTTACATTCCCATCCGACGCATGGATCATCTTACTTTTCAGACAATTGGTTCATCGGCCCAAATTGCCCTAACCAACTAGGAAACAACAATGAAAATTTGTTGACTCCCCGCAGAAATCGAACCCACGACCTCCGTTTTCTAAAGCATACGACCATACCACTAGGCTACGGAGGCAGTAAATTTCTTTTTTTTTAATAGAAAAATTGTATAATAATAACCGGTAATTACCGGTGGTAGGTCCCCTTTTTATAAGGGACCGTCTAGGTGGGTACCACGGTGCCTATTTCTACCGCAAAGCAGTAGTGTGAATACACCACTGCTTTGTGGTAGAATTACTGGGTAAACGAGACTTAACATCCTATGTCTCACGGTAGGCAGCGCGTTGGTGATACCTATATGGCCAATATCTATGGGCAACGGTGACCACGTTCCATCAGGTGGCCCCGACTGCTCGTCTGCCTACGTATGCAATAAAAAAAATCGGCTGAAAATAACTTTGCACCATGGAACAATATTAATTTCAGTATGAGATCGGTTCTTAGAAGCGCTAACAGATTCTAAACAGTGAAATGCTTTCTAATCTTGAAACAGTATTTATTGAAGTCATATTTTAATACGTGAAACCCGTTTCCTTGAAGTTAATGCTCACCAGAGTTATGCGTCACGGCACCATTCAAATTTCTTTAAAATAAAAGTTCGATAATATGTTACATTGAAAATTTTACAAATAAAATGTTTTTTCCCGAAATTTGTTGCAATGTTTGTGTTATCAGAATAACATCATATATGACTAATGAATATAGTATAATAAAAGGTAATTGTGATATAAATTTTAATTTCCTTTATACAGTATTTTCCGTTATTTAGCATATGTAACATTGTTAGTTTCTCGGACGTTACATTTTACATTATTACAATGTAATATGTAATTTTTTGCGGATTTTAAGAGGAGTCTACCCTGTGACCACAGCCGCTGGAAAATGTTTAAAACGTCGTTAAATAAACGTGATAAAATCCGTAAACACTTGTTTTATTCAAGAGTAATAATAATAGTATTCGCGTAATTCATTATTAGCCTGTGATAGTCCACTGTTGGACATAGGCCTCCCCCTAATACACCCCTTTCCATTAGGGGATTTTGGACCGCACGCTGGTCCAATGCGGGTCGGTGGGTGGACCGACTTTTTACATGCCCATCCGACGCATGGATCTTACTTTTCAGACATTTGAGTAATCGGCCCAAATTGCCCTAACCAACTAGGAAACAACAATGAAAATATGTTGAGTAACCCGCAGGATTCGAACCCATGACCTCCGGTTTCAAAAGCATACGCCAATACCACTAGACTACGGAGGCAGATTCACGTAAATAAAATAATTAATTATGTCGTATGTATATTAAAAATGTAAGGTTATTCTATCAATACATACAGAACAATGATAACTTTAAGCTATGCGGTAGTATTACATTCTAACATGTACGTCAATTATCAGTCTTTATCAGGGATTAGAAAGACGCACAAAAGTAAAGTTATTTTTTAAAAAAGACTTCCATTGTTTGAGTTATTGAAATGTAATCGCACGGCGCGCCTGTCACTTTTGTTTCGAGTCTTCCTAGTTCCTTCGTTATAGAACTCTGGATAGCGGAAAATATTAAATTGAAATATGCTTATATTATGATAAAGGAACCAATTTACTGTTTACGTTTTTCAATTCATCAAAACTTATTAAATATACCGCCATTTAAGTACTGACTACAACAATGAGAATAACTTATATTTATATTAAATAATGCCCTATAATGTTAATCGAAATGACCCGATTAATAAAATCAATACTGGGAATATCTTATCATTTTCAATATTAGCAAGCTTGGTTTCACTATTACTAAAAATCTTACCACTAGGAGAAAAAACAAATACTTTCACACCACGAAAAATTATAAGTATTAAATTCATGTGAAATTTGCAGAAAATAAATCTTTGAATCTTGGTATAATACAAAAATATGATTGTTGGACATATGAATATTTGACATGGTCACACTATGAAAAATATTAATTATTAGAGGTCGTTGTAAACATGAGGTAATAATAAATATTTAGTCAGCACTTTTGCATGACAAATAGATTACAATTGCCTTGCGTTATTATTACTGGGCGTAGATATTTAGCATAGGCTAATTTGGATTTAGAATGGCATTAAGTCACATTGTCTCTACTGCAATACATTTTGCAGTGATGTTATTAAAAGAACTATAATCACTGGGTTTATAATATAATAAATTAAGACCTACTTCAAAATTAGGAATTAATCCATAATAACATTACAACTGTGTATTTAACTCTGTCTGTGTGTGTTTTTATTGTCTAAAATACAATAAACCGATTTCAATGAAATTTGGTACATAGAAAAGATTACATGATAGGACATAGGCAATTAATTATTACGATAAAAGTGGTGGAAAGGATTGAAATAGGGGATGAAAGTTTATGTACAAATCGTCTCTGTTGAACATAAACAATAAAATGTTTTGTCTTGTTACTCGAAACGAGCTATAAGTGGTGCTTTTTCGTAAATTTTGTTGTTTCAAAATGTATGGGGATGAACTAGTGGTTAAAAGGGAAGTGAAAGTCCATATCGAAATTAGTCATCAGCGTAACAAAAGATATAAAACTTTGTGTTTAATGATAGGCACATACAATACAAATACCTCATTTGTATTATTCTATACAGTGTATATCAATACACCTCACATTTCTACTATTCTACGCAGACTAAGTCGCAGATAACAACTAGTTATAAATATTTTGAGCCCTCTGCGACTTCAGCTCATGTACATTTGTAACTAAAAGTACTTACTAAACTCCAGATATATTTTTATTTATAACTTGGTGTAAACTTTTATTTTAGTATTTATCTGCTAATGGTTTAAAATAAATTTAATACCCTTATATTGTAAAGAGTTGTTAATATTCCAATGTTCCAAATGCACACTACGCTTGCGAAGTTAACTAATTTGTACAGTAATTTTTTCGTTGTAAATATTGGGAAGAGAGAGAACTTGGTCACATTCTTTGGTTAAAAATATCTATCCATGTCTTTACCTGTATTTGGATCTTATAAGTTACGAAATAAAATTCTCTTTTGCTTTAGCAATTACAAACACATTTTGTGTCTGTCTCAATCACGCCTAAAAGGGGTCATAAAAGTAAATGATAGCACCATTCTATATAAATTTCGTTTTTTAAAATACTAATTTATATATGTTACATTTTACTACGTTTACTTAAGTAAGACACAGATCTAAATATTTTTGGTAAAATTTATTTCTACCCCAAAAGAAAATGGAAAATATGTTGTTTTGTATGAAAATAAAAACGTATTGGTTATTGATAACGATTTGATAATGGGATGTAATGTAAAAATATCATTCATTTGCTCTATGGAATAGTATTAATATCGATGACTTTTTCAATTCATATTTTAGTCCTTTCATAACACAGCCTTTAGTTGATATCATATATTATATAAACTATTTTCATTATTGCAAGGCTTATTTGATTTTATTTCTTATTATTCTTTGTTTGTTTAGAGTAGGTACTTTTTAATAAAAGAGTTGAGTTAGAGTTAATATTATTCTTAAAATATTTTTGATTACATTTATTTGCATAACGGTTACATATCGTAACGGAAACTATTACAAAATGTAGACTACGTTTATAACAATCAAACAACTTATTTTTTTTTCTTTTTTTTTACATGTCTTAAACAAGCCTTTAAAGATTGTATCATATTTTCAAGTTACCTTATCAATTCCGTTTACGTCTACTTTTACCTTGTTAAAGTAACGAAAAAGGTGTTAACAGTTATAAATATTTTATAAACAGGTATGAGTAAAAGGGTTATTTTAATCATGACATCATCACCATAATTTGCCTCTATCAGTCCACTGCTGGACATAGTAACATATACATATACTTTAATAAAAATTGTGAAGTCATGGTTATATATTCACTTCATTTTAAACAACCTGAAAATTATATACAATAAATGGGCAATTAATAGTATGCAAAATTAATCTTGAGTAAAACTTGTAGATATAAATTTATACAAATTAACACTTTTTGGTAACTAGGGTCATCTCGATAAAGTTGTAAATGTTTCTTTTTATGTAGATTCTTAAAATGAATAACCATAAATCAGCTGTTTGAAACCATCTGATTTTACCTGTGATAATATAGATAACTGACATTGAATTATTGAATACCTTGGTCTCAATTTCAAACCTGCACTGTCAAAACCCAGAGCTTAAACAGAACGTGACTGATTGTGACGATGGATTTATTCCCGTTATTTTACACAATGCTTAAGATTGGTTTCTTGTCTATTTAGTTATTTTTTAATTCTTTTTCCAAAATTTTTTTCTTCCTATCCCTTTCATGCCTTGGTTATTGTGGCTTCTAATTTCTGTGGTTTTAAATTCTTTATCTGAACAAATGTTTTTACGCGAAACGGATGGTAAATGACCTCCACATGGCAAAGGGTAACCTACATTTGTTAGATAAATTATATATCAGAAAAATTTAGGACATCGATTCCTATAACGCACAACCCTAATGCAAGAATGGTATTTTTTTTTAATGATAAATGAGAATCTTTTCAAAGAAAAGATTGTATTATTAGAAGAATTGCATAAAATATATTGTATTTTAATGTTTTATTTGACAGTTATCAATAGTTGTATCCTTTCTGTCAAGCTTGAATCATGGAACAAAGAGTAAATAAAAAATAAAGAACAATAGCTAAAAGGCATCGTTTTATCTTTTCTGACTTTGGTGATACATTTAATGAGAAAACAAAATGCGCATATTTCAATCATTAACAAAAAATACGTTACCATATATTGTACAGGTAAATTTTTAATATTAATATTAAACTATATGCATTGTGCTTTTTTTCTTTTTTGATTGGATCTCTTGCTCTGTGGAGTATGCCTAGAACTGCACCAAGGGGGCCCTTGGTGCAGTTAAATCAGATGGGGAGCCTCGGCTTGGGTCGACACATTCCGGTTCCCGTTAGCATGCTGAATCGAAGGCTGCCCAGGCGTCCGAGGCCAAATCGAGGCGTGGGCTCGATTCAGACGCTTATTTGAGAACAATTTAATAGCTAGAAGAGCTATATTTAAACTTTACTACCACTTCTTAAGGTGTTTGCTCTGGGAGAAAAAGTGACGCAAGAAACTCTGGCAACGCTCCTATCTAATATGGTGTTACGCTACAGTGTCGTATAGCAAAGGGTGTGTAAGTTCGACCTCACCGGTGGGGCCGATGTCATGAGTGTGTGTGTTTGGTCTACACTCTAAGTGTTTAGTGCTTGGTCTATCTGCTTGGGTGTCGAAAGCTATTATGCCTTAAGGGCATTAATTAAATTCTTGTATTTTATAAGAAGTGAGAACCTAGCCATAGCGCCACCGGCGGCGGCGGCGAATGTATCAGCTGCTTGGTTGAATTTGTCTAGATCAAAGAGATCTAGCGATTTTAGAAATGACGCGCATTTATTGCTAGTGCTGCCATTGCTATTACTTGCATGCTGGCTATTTGAGGCGGTAGTGGGCCGCTGTGTGCTAGGAGTTGGCTCCGGCGCTGGCTGTTGCCATGCGCGGTGGAATTGCCGGATTGCCAAGGGGTGGGACGGTGCTATTGGATTGATTAGGTGGTCGCCTGGAAGAGGAGCCCCTGGGGTTTGCATGAACTCTATGTTTTGGCGCCTTAGGGCAGCAGAGGTAGTGAGTAGAGGCCACAATCCCAGCTGTGTGGCCGTGATTGCGGCAGTTAACGCATGTACGAGCTCCCTGCTCGTAAGTGGCGAGGACTTATTTACCCTAAGGGCTGGGACAATCGGCAGTGCCGTTATCCCCGAGTCATTTAACGCAATGGGGGCGGGCGAAACAATTCTGCGAAGCATGACCATGTAACTAACAGTCGTTATGCATTCCCCCTTTTTTTTATCCTTAAAACGCTATCAAGATTCAATGATTTCTACAAAAGTGAAAACGGTATTCACCTGTGGTATTACATCTTTTATTATAATCTTTTTTATTTTCATGTGGCTCAGGCTTTACAACTGTTATAAGCTTACAAATCTGAGCGACAATAAAAAAGGCAATGTAATTACCAGGTCTGAACAAAAAGTATCGGGAATGGAATATTTCCACTATTCCTGTAATATTAAAATCTTTTTAATTGCAAACTCCTTGGTTTCGAAAATCGAATACCATTTATTTATTTTAAAAATTATTCTCGGTCTTGTCACAAGCACTTGTCCAACTTTTTTAGACGTTAAGAAAATGCAATTGACTCAAGAAAATTCAAGAACAATGATCTTTCGAAGAAGTATAATGATGATTTCTGCATTTGGTGATGAAGTCCTATCCAAAACCACAATTTATCGTTGGTATGCTGAATTTCAACGTGGACGTGACAAGCTAAGTGATGATCCCCGTCAAGGTCGTCCAAAAACTGCAGTCACACAATAAATCGTTGATGCTGTGCGTAAGCTGATTGAGGGCGATCGACATGTAAAATACCGCGAAATTCAGGCAACTTTAGACATTGGCAATTAGGGGAAAAAGTTGTTTTCCCGATGGATACCGCATTCGCTCTGTGAAGAGCAAAAAGCGGCTCGCGTTACTTGGTGCGTCTGAACTCCCGAAAGATTCCACGCAGGATCCTCAAATGCTGTACACAACATCATATTAAGTGACGAATGCTGGATATACGCGTACGAACCCGAAACAAAAAACCAGTCACGAGCTTTAGTGTTCGAAAATGGGCTAAAGCCAACAAAATAGTTCGTTCACGGAGTGTTGCGAAAAAAATAGTGGCCACGTTTGTCTCCAAAACCGGACATATTGCGACTATTCCTCTTGATGGACAAAGAACGGTTCATGCAAAATGGTATGCTAGCATTTGTTTGCCACACTTGCATCTCGTGTGATTAATGTTATGCTTCGAAACCTTATAAATTTGAGTCCGGGGGAATATTTGTTTTCATGCTGCAAGAATATCTTGTTTAATGACATCAGATGATTATAGTTTACTAAAGACATTTGACTTTAGTTTTAAGGCATTTAAATTCATCGGTAATTATCTGCGTAGTTGTTACGATGAATGTTTGTTTGTATTGTCATAAATTATTATTGACAACTAAATATAGGTTAATAGATGTAATTATTTATATCGAAATCCTCATTTCATTGTAAACACATTGATCTTTTTTTGTCTATGATATAATTTACGTTCACTCATATTATCTATGCTCTCTCATATTTTATCTATGGTGTACTTCCTGTCTGTAACCACCTATTTTTTACAAAAAAAAGGTGTGTCAGTAAGCACGTCCGTTCTTTTAATAATAGGTTATGGGCCTAGCCCCATTGTGGCAATTTAGTTAGTAACTTAGGATAGTCGTAATTTTCAGTTTTAGCTCAGTTTTTTAGCGTACGTCTCGAATGATAATCAAATAGACATCATGCCGACGAACTACCTAGTGAATGGATAATTGGAGCTGTGGAATAAGCTCAAGGCTTTATTCGATGATTCTGGTTTCACTAGACGCATCAGTTTATTGAGAAATCTTATTTCGATTCGTCTCGAAAATTGCAATTCTATGACCAGTTATGTGACACAGCTAGTGGAAACTGGACAGAAGCGAAGTGGAACGGGATTTCAAATCAGTGATGAGTGGATCGGCTGTCTTTTGCTGGCTGGTTTAACGGAAAAATACGCACCGATGATAATGGCGATTGAGAATTCTGGAATCCTCATCACCACCGACGCCATTTAATCTAAGTTGATGAATTTAGATGAAAACAATGCTGGCCACGCTAACTGGGCATTTGCAAGTTTTAGAAAAAACAAAGGTTGGCAGCACTGGATATGGCGGAAATAAAAACAACGGACATTCGCAAACGACAGTTGGCAGCATTGGTTAAGGCAGACATTCGCAAAAGTCAACTTCAATGTCAAAGTCAAAGAAAGTACCGCGGTGTTACAGATGTAAACAAACCGGGCACTATTGGAATCAGTGTACTGTTGACAAAGATTCTTCAAGTACTAAACCGAGTGAACACAAACAGACAAACGCATTCAATGCAGTTTTCTTGAATGGCAGTTTTTCGAAAAACCATTAGTATGTTGACTCAGGAGCGAGCGCCCACTTAACCTCAAACGAAAATTGGATTAAAAATGTCTCGACCGAATATTCTATTGAAGAAATTGTTGTTGCTAACGAAGAAAAGCTCAGTGTGAAATGTTCTGATGACGTGCAAATTTCTACGATTACTGACGACAGTGAATATGACGTGATTGTCAAAGGAGTTTTGTGCGTGCCAAAGTTAACCGCAAACTTATTATCTTTCAGTCAATTGGTTAAAAATGGTAACCGAGTTGTGTTTACTACCAGTGGATGTAAAATTTACAACAGAAATAAGCAGTTGGTTGCCGTGGCGTCGTTGACAATTGGTGATTACAAATTCAAAACTTTTGAAAGTACACTGGCTACAATATTTGTTTCTGTGGATACATGGCATCGCAGATTAGGCCATATTAACAGCATGTACTTAAATAAGATGCCTGATGCAGTGAGGGGCATGGAACTGGCGAAGAAAAGTGACATTTCCCAGTCGTCATGTATTGTTTGTTGTGAGGGCAGGCACGCCTTCCTTTTGAACACTCAGGATCAAGAAGTAGTGAATTGTTGGGTATAATTCTGTGTCATCATTGAATAATTTTCCATAGGACCACATACATATGTGGTCCTATGGAAAATGATTCGATCGGTGGTTCCAGGTATTTCATTTTGTTTATTGATGACTACAGTCGGATGACCTACATATATTTCATGAAACAGAAAAGTGAAGCATTTCAATATTTCCAGGATTATAAGGCCAAAGTAGAGAACCAGTTGAACAGGAAAATTAAAACACTTCGCAGTGACAATGGGAAGGAATTTTGTAACAGAAGTTTTGATGATTATCTGAAGAAAAATGGCATTTTACACCAGAAGTCAAATCCTTACACACCGGAACAAAATGGATTGGCGGAGCGTTTTAATCGTACAATTGTCGAGAAGGCAAAGTGTTTATTATTTGATGCCAAGCTAGGCAAAGAATTTTGGGCTGAAGCATCAAATACAGCTGTCTACCTGCATAATCGTACTGTTCTTCCTGTGCTAAATGATAAAACTCCTTTTGAAACTTGGTCAGGACGTAAGCCAGACATAGGTCATTTAAGAATTTTTGGCAGCCATGTAATGGTGCATGTGGCGAAAGAAAAGCGTCTAAAATGGGATAAAAATCAGAGAAAAAGATACTTGTGGGCTACCCAGAAGACATAAAAGGGTACAGAGTTTATTGTCCCATCACTAAAAGGGTCAGTACCAGTAGAGATGTTATTATAATGGAAGAAGTATCTATACCTGTGACAGAAAACAAAGAATGCAATGAAGAGAGCCTTGGTTCAGTGGGGGATGTATCTTCGGGAGACTTAGAAGATAGTGTCAATGAAACTTATATTGACAAGTCTGATGTGACATACATACCCAGTGAGTGTGAGAGTGCTTCATCATCTGAATCAGGAGAATTGGAGCATGATAAAAAACCTGCCTCAGTATGCGAAAGAAACCAGAGGTAAATATGGTCATTACTCACCTGGATGTCACTACGGCATTCCTCAATGGCAACTTAAAAGAAACTATTTTTATGCAGTTACCTGAATGTTTCCCTAATGTAGATGGTAAAAGGTTTATATTATTAGATTAAAGAAGGCTATTTATGGTCTAAAACAGGCTTCTCTTGCCTGGTATGATAGAGTAAATGAAACTTTATGTAATTTAGGTTATGTCAAGAGTAAAGTTGAGCCTTGTGTATTTTTAAAGAATGGTCAAAATAATGAAAAGACAATAGTTGGTCTATATGTCGATGATTTCCTTATTTTTTGAAATGTGAAGTCTGAAACTGATAATTTAATTGAAGCTTTAAGTGCTAAATTTAAAATCAAGAATCTTGGTTGTGTCAAAAGGTACCTAGGTATGAGAGTGAATGTTGATAGAAAAAACTGTGTTGTTACCCTTGATCAGGAGCAGTATATAGAGCAGTTGATGCACAAGTTTAACATATCTGACTGTCACAAATCAGAAACACCTATGGAATGTAAATAAAATATTGAAAAATCTAGTGGCTTTTGTTTTTTGAAAAGTGGGTCTGCCATTTCCTGGGAGAGTAGAAAACAACGCACAGTGGCGTTGAGTAACTGTGAAGCAGAATACACGGCCTTATCAGAATCGTGTCGAGAGACCATACATTTGCGTAGATTACAAATAGAAATAGTTGGATTTTGTAATAAAATAGTGTTATGTAATGATAGCTAAAGTGCTTTAAAACTTGCCATTAGTCATTAGTCATACAAAAGGTCTAAACACTTAGATGTGCGTTACAATTTTATAAAAGAAGTAATTGATAACGAGATTGTTGAAACTAAATGTAATAAATACCATGAACATAATTTTTACGTATTTTTAATATTGTTAAAAAAATCAAATTCATTTATCACTCCAGTTAAAATTATCCGTTAATAATAAAGTGAACCATTTAATCAAGACATGGTTCCCCATTAACTTAAGGGAAGAAATATGTCAACTGCGACTACGTTATGATTACAACAATTGTTATTGTTAAACTTCAGTTAAAAGTATAAAAAGATTAAAACATAAAGTTATTAAGCCAGCCCGTATATAAATAAAGAAAGTACATTCATGCACATTCGTGCAGTTTCTTTGTCAAATCAAGTCATCGAAAGTAATATCACCAAGTAAATAAATAAAGAACGTAATCTTTTTATACTGAAAGACATTTTGTATATTCAAGAAAATCCAGTTCTCAAGCGGAAATTACAACTTAAAATTTTTAAACATTACGGAAATTTAATTTAATGCAAAGTTTCATTTATTCGGTGTAGTAGGGGATTACCAGACCCTCAGATTTTGCAATTCATAAGTTACTTCTTATTGGTTTAATTTAAATATAACATTTCTACACTTACACATGTAAAAACACTGGTTACAAAAAGTTGGTTGAAAAACTTGCAATGCTGAAATGTATAAAACATCAAAATTGATTTGTGAATATATATCCAACAAATGCTTGCAATGATTACACATAATGGCATGACATAACGGTATGACAAAAAGAGACAAGATGCAAATATTGAAGTCAACACTAATAGAATACGTTAAAGAATTTGCCTACCTAAGCCTGATATCGTTTAAATCAAGTACAATGAGAGCACAAAACATAATCTTAGGCTGTAAGTTAAATATTTAAACGACCGTCATCTACATAATTAATAACACACTTAATTAAACACAAAATTATTTTAGTTTCTGCTGACCTTAGTCGTTCATGTCTATATTTTTCTTGTACTCAAATTAAACATACATTCAGTCATGTATTTTAATAATAGTAATCTATTCGGAATAATAATTTATACAAACACGTTAGTGTGAACACGTCTCTCTACGTTGAAACTTTATCAGTTACTCCTAGTAAAACGTTTTGAGTACATATACGGAACCAAATCAACGGGATATTGCGAGCGCACGACACTCAAACGTCCCTTAACAATATACGTTCAAAGGACATGTTCACACAAAGCTAACAGTTGTATTCTTAGTTGACAATTGGTATCAGATTAGAAAAGATCGTTGAAACTAGCTACCATTGTGTGATGACTATAGCTTTACCTGACTCTGCTTTTAAAGTTAGTAAATTCAAAAGATGAAAATATTGTGAAGATGCATGAATATATTTTAACTTATTTCAAGTTAAAACAAAATAACAACCGTGTTTAAATAGCTCAGAATTAAGGAAGTACCACCGCGATGCCTAAATTTACAGTGTGTAAATTTGCTACGACAAGTACGACTTGTAAATTTGCTAGGTACATTTTTTACTTATCTTCCTACTATCAATTAAAATCCATGATTTACAATACTTTCTAAGAACCGTTATTTTGTTTTTAATAGTACAATAGAATTAAATTGAAAACATAGTATTGAAAACATAGTATTAAAAAACATTTAAATATTTTATACTTAGTTATTTTATATAAGTAGTTATTATAATGGTCTATCGATTATTTCTAGAAGTGGCAGTTTTCTTGGTGACAAACGTCAATAACAATAGCCCTAAAAAACCTTGAACAATTTATGTCCTATTATAGAAGTTATATGTTTAAAGTGGAATATGTTTTACCTTTCTAGTTTTTTTTTTATCTTTGCGTATATAGTTTATTGATAAAAAACTATTTGAATAAGTTAAAATGTATTAAAAAAATAACATCTGTAGTATACTGACCACACAAATTTCGTTTACCGCATAAATAAATTGGAGAACATGAATTAATAAAAAATTACGGTAAATATTCAAATTAATACTGACATTGTTGTCAAACAAGTACTTTGCAAGTAAACACTAAAAGCAGTCGTGGAACAAGGGGGAGTATGAAAAGCCTGATGAGAAATGTACGTTGCACGTACATTTCTCATCCAGCTTTAATCACTTGGATAATCCGACTCTCCAACCTCGAACACTAGTTATGAAGGCTTTTCAAATGCAAATTAACAATACAGTTGTAAGAAATTCGGTTATCTGTCAACATGAGGTTTTAGATGGCCAAGTTATTTAAGAACGCAATCTGTACTAATGTTGTAAACAGTAAATGTTTAACAGCTAAGCTCATTTTAAATATCTTTACACTGTTAGAAAGCTAACTTACCATCGAGTAATATGCACATATTACTTATCCTGGTATATGGACATTTAGACATTTTAAAAGTAACGATTAAGAAAACTAAGATAAACTAAGATTTACCTTTGCGTAGTACAATTTATAATAAACAAGTTGTATTTGTAATATGCAAGTTATTACGGTAATAATTTTTATTTTATGATATATTTTTTACTTAAATCCAAATACATTTTCAGCGAAATACATAATTTAAATAAAAATTTTTGATTCGATATTTAAAGTTCGATATTTAAAATTGCGTTTAAAAGTTTAGAACGAATTCTAAAGAGAATAAAAGTACCCCAAGAGAATTAAATCAAATTACATGTATTTGCATTTCAAATTATTATTATAAATGTTTGGTTTTAGTTTTGATAAAATAATATGAAATGTTGTAGGAAAGTTTGCTATACTTTTAAATTGTTAAAAAATTAGATTTTAAAATTCGGTATTATGTTTAACTGATCATGTCACAAAGGTTTACTAAAAAATAAAGAAGGATCATAAATGCTACACATTTATTACATAATTATGAAAAAATAAACTTACAGATAACAATATTTTCTTTGTTTTTTGAATATTTATACAGCTAACTCGTTGGGAAATACAATTTTGATGCTTCATATATACGTATTTATTATTAAAAAAAATTGTATATCTTTGAAATTTAATTGGTATAATTTTTCTAACCGATTTTTAATTTATTCTTTGCTAAATAAAAAATAAAATGATCTCCATTTAATACTACTAAAGCAGTGCTAAGTGTGAACAAAATAAATACAAATGAATTCGCATCAACTACATATCAAAATCTTATTTAAGCATAATCAGTGAATTATGTTCTAAGCTAATATGCTGCATATGTCAGTACATGCGTTGATTTTTTAACTGGAATTCTGCATTGTTTATAGACTGAATTTGAGTAATAACAGAATATTTCTTGTTTTAGGTCTTGTATGTAACGGCGCAATCCTTGGGCCCGGCACCTCTGGCAAATCATTGTAGAGTTTAGAGGGCATAGAAAGAAATTTCTTCCTTGCATTGCAGAAGTAAAAACAACTCAATTCCGGCAGTTGGACTAAAAACACCGTTCACCCCATATTAAAATAGTGGTAAGGAATGCATACTTAAAAGTTTGTTTTTGTAGGCACTATTGCTGCGGGACTCAAACAGAACTCTACTGAATTTGTACGGAAGTATTTGCACATTTCATATAAAAGACAAAGCCAACCATTGGTCCATATTCTAATAACTAATTGGTATTAACCATAACATCAAATTCCTTTTAATGATTTCATGCAATTTAATTGCATTCATCATCATCATCAAAGGCCTTTGCGTCTTTACAGACGATTTAAGCATGTGTCTGATCAGAGGAACACCTCTTTTCGTGGCTATATAAGCCAATTCGGGAGCGACAATGTCTTCTACACAAGCGGCAGGAGAAATGTAAATTAGGCAGGGTGGTGGTGCTGGTGTGTCTCTTATGTCTCCTATCCGCCAGTAATTAAAACTAGGCTGTATCGTGGTCAGCTCGACCCTTCTTCACACTCTTACGCCATCCAATCGTATCCTCCGCGAGCTCCTCCCAGCGTTTGTTGTCGATGTTAAATGCGGACATGTATCGCTTGACACAGTCTTTGAATCGTAGCAACGGTCTCCCAAAATGATTGCATTAAACTGTAAATAACAGTCCAAAACCTTAAAAAAATCGTCAACTCCGTTCGTCAAAGAACAATAATATGATTATATTTCCTACTTGTAACTGTCTTTTGAAAAAAAAATATGTTTATTGTTAAAATGTTTAAGCAATGCATTTTACATTAATTTAACATATTGGATTCAATACTCTGAAATTTAGTGATGTATTATATTTTAAACTGTTTACAATTTCTCAAGCATTATTTACTAGAGTAGGGAAATGTTATTGCATTTGGAAATATTATTTAGACTCGAGAGCGAAATTTATACTTTAATATTCATTCAGAATAATAGGCAGACAAGGCGAAAACTCTGATTGTAAGGGTTTTACTTGTAGTTCCTGAAAATGCATAATATAAAATTTTACTTATTTGTATACTGAGCTGTCTCCTTTGTAGAAGAGTCGATAATACCCTTTGTAAACGACGATATATATATATTGTACTCTTCATGGTAATCTACTATGAAATAATATATTTTATTTTAAAAATGTCATTTTAATCACGTTCTTAAAAATAACAAACGTTTAGTTTTACGTAAAAAAATAAATTGCTTTTACTATTTGCTACATTAAGAATTCGCAAGAAGTTATGTAAACATTCTGTTCGTAAAGGAAATTTAAGAGGTTGCTCGGTGTTATCGCATACCGTAAGGTACATTTAACAAGAATACCTCATGTATATTTTCATGTACAGGTAATTTGCGTTCGGCAAATATTATTAGGTTTTTAAATCTTTTATACTTTTAACTATATTGCACTTTAGTATATAAATATATATACTTAACACTATAAGGCATGAGAGCTTAAATTAAAGCTTTTATTATTTTTTATAAGATGTCATCACTTATGTCGCATATGTTCACGAACAATGTAAAATTTTATAAGAAAAGTAAAAATAATTATTGACTTTTTTTATTATTAAGTTTCGTCCTCACGCTGGTCATACAAATAGATCTCAGAGAGTGCATGAATAATCTAATGCTTGTAGGTGCAAAACAAAACAAAAGTAAAGTCACTGAGGATAAGATATAGGCTTGCACGCGCTTGTTTCACCAGGTTTCTCACAACCAAATTAGCCCCGGAGAAACCGTAAAAAATTAAACTAAAGCAACGAAGCGTATTACGTATGGTGCGGTTATTAGTGGTGTTTAGGTTTAAATAATTTATTTCTCATAAATAATATTACATTATCCACTTAATCTATGAGAAAATTGTTAACTACAAAAAGTACAGAAGTGTGTTGGCCATCGGAGAAATTATACGTCCTTGATTAAGTATTGTTTTAATCTTGTTTTAAAAGTTAATAGGGAGGGGCTAGTCTTTATATGATCAGGTAAATTATTATGTAGCTGGGCACCTTCAAACTTTATGTTTCTAATGCCGTACAAGGTCCTTGTTGTAGGTAATTCTATGTTGTGATTGCCTCGTACGGAATATTTGTTTGATTTTTTTACTAAATGTTATCAGGGTTTTTATTTTGTTTGTTAATATTTTTTAGATTAGAGCACATGTGGAACAAATTTATAGTTGTGTAATATTCAATATGTTGGTCTTATTGTAAATATAGTGAGATGGTGTACAGGCGTTATATGTAAATAAAATTTTAACTATCTTGTTTTGTGTTCTTTGTAAGTTGTTAATATTAGTCTTTGCAGTCTGACCCCAAATTTGTATTAAAAACTCTGAATGTGGTTTGACTAAAGTGTTGTATAATGTATGTCGAATCTTAAATGGCGTGCACTTTGAAATATTTCGTAGTAGCCCAATTAAAATGGAACTATCTTGGATTGCACCGATTCCAGATGTGCTTTAAACGTTAGTCGATTATCTAAAATTAGGCCTAAATATTTTTTTTCATTTGTCTGTCTGTGAGTGGAGGAAAATGCGAGTTTTTTTTGTTTTTTGCAGTAAAATAACAAATGACGTTTTATCAATATTAACTGTTAGTACACGTTAGCCAAAGGCTTAACGTTCTAAGATCTTGTTGTGCGTCTTTTATAACACTATCAATAGAATGGCCAAAGTAAAAAATATTTGTATAGTTTGCTACATTGATTGCAAAAATATTTGTATAGTTGCTGGAGATATCTCACTATATGTGACTATATGTCACTATATGTGAGATATCTCCAATAAGACCAGCGTCTTTAGTGTCATTTATGTAAATAAGAAACATTTAAGGGCCTAATACGAATCTTCCGCTAAGTGATTCATATTTCGGTTTATAAATCATCAATATTTACTTAATAACAAGGTATATGGGTTACTTAGTTTACATCAACACTGAATATAAATTGTCTCAACTATAGATTTATGACGCTACATTTGTTTACATGTGTTTTAGTCTAATTTAACTTGAGTTTAGTTACATCAATAGCCCACTATTTTGTTGTCATCAAAGAAAAAGCAAAACTCTATCAAAGTAAAAGTCAAAGTCAAAGTCAAATATCTTTATTCAATATGGAAGCATTACACTTTCTTATTGATTGTCAAATAATCTACCACCGGTTCGGAAATGGAAGCCTCTGACCTGAGAAGAACCGGCGTAAGAAACTCAGCGGGACTTTTTTTTTTCCTTTTTCTTCAATAAATTTTACAAAACTTTTACATAAAACCTTACATTTTACTACTTTGAAATAGCCTGGAGCGAACAGTTCATTACCAGGATGTGTTATCTATCAAGTAATCATTACAACAATAATATCCTTTAACGCACAAACGTTCCTTTACAACTTTTTTAAATTAATTTTTTTAAATTTTTTTACTTATCCACCCCACTGCGCTTTTCTATAAAATTTCACAATTTGCACATATTTTACTGCTATTTTTTGATTAATACTTCTGTGGGGGCAAATGTTTATAAAAATAATCACACTTTTCATAATTTTTTAGAAAATTGCAAAAATATTAATAACTGTGAATTATAAAATTTGTCACGTATATTCGATTATATTTATTAAGATCAAACTGTAAGGTCTCACGAAGTATTTTGATACAATTTATAAACACGAAGTATTTTGATACAATTTATAAACTACTAAAATATTTTTAGTCTCGCCTCTATTCGCCTTTCAAAGGGGTTCAATAGCGGATACATTATGAGCATAGTTCTCTCTGCTTTACTCAATTTCCGCTCTCAGCCGATGGCAATTGGATGGAGATGGTCGGACCTTCCTTTTTGACACAAATAAATAATAAGTACTTATTTCTGTAGCGTTTTTGGATATTAAGCCTGCTTTACCTTTAACTTTTTGTTAAAATTTATTATAAATTAGGCAATTTGTATTTTTGCAGCTTTACTGTTATAACCTTTCGCATATTTTGAAGAGATAGCAAAAGCAATTTCTACAGAGACGTATCTTTTCTTGTTTTGGTTGAAAAGCTTTTATAAATTAATTATGATTAATGCAATGTTAATCAGTTTATTTGAATAAAAAAAGAAATAAATATTATTTGAATAAAAAAAGAAATAAATATAAGAGGTATATTTTTTACAATCTGCTGTAGAAACCTTAATATTTTGTTTTGAAAGTATCAACTAACTGAGCATTTTCTGCTACTAAGTAGTAGTTAATACGTAACTGACCTGATAAATGAATAGAACACAAAATCTCTAAAATCACAATTGTGAGGCGTTTGGTCTTCTTTTACAGGGGGTCGTCTAGGTTGGTACCACCGCGGTGCCTTTTTTGGCCGCAAAGCTGTTGTATGTAAAACACTACTTTGTTCCGGTTTGAAGAGCACCTACGTTTCACGTACGCACCCAATTGGTATAGTCGATATCCATGAGCATCGGCGAGGACTTTCCATTAGGTGTCCCGACTGCTCGTCTGCCTTCACAGGCAATAAAAAAAACACCAAGGTCTACTTTCAAGACTTCACTGCCAGCAAACAATAGACATACTACACAAAAATACATGCAGTTTACAAGTTATAGATTCATCAAATAGTGACAAGTACAGGGCACTTCTTGCTTTTTTAGGAAATTATGACAAACTATAACATGGCTAAGAATGAAGTAAATATTTAAAAAGACACTATTTAAATCCTCTTAAGATTTATACCTGATGCTGTTAACCTTGAGAAGCCATTTAATTTTGAAAATAGTTAATGTAAGTCGTTGTAGAGATAAATTGGTTTGCAGCGCACCGTGAAATTGCGACTTTCAATACTTTAGTCCTTAGTTTTCGCTACGGCTTTAGTATTTTACATCCACAATTTTAGTTTAGTGTGTATGTTTAATTATGAAGGTTTTACTGTTTAAAATTATATTTTTATTGATTTTTTTAACTAACACATTTTATAACAATAATGAAGAATAAGAGACAAATTTAATTAAAGAAAGTTATTTTAAAAATTCAAGTTTCACCTCCTTACAGTGTTTTTCTTTAATTATTGTAGTATGGTACAGATGGGTTATATAAATATAAAATATAATCGGTGGTTACATTTCGTTATTCTTTTTTCTGTGCCATTGTTACCTTTTACTCAATTTTGAAAAAAAACTTAGAACTCCTAAAATGTACAAAATTCTTATTAGCATTGTTCGCTCGTCATAGAAACTTGTTAAAAAAGCAATTGTTATTACTTTGACATTGGGGCTTGCTTGATTTTTAAATTATTTTTAAAAATTATTTAGTTTCAAATTTCTGCAAAAAATTAGCTGAAATAGCAACTATCAATTGAGACTTTATTGACATAGTTTTATATATTTTCATGAATTATTTAACCTAATAAAAAAAATATTTACTTTAACCATTTTCATGGTAAAAATATACACAAGCGGGCGTTTTTTACATTTACCAATTACCAAAACGAAACTTAGATAGGCTACAAAATTTTGGAGTTAGGCATATAAATTAGCATTGTGATGTTTTATTAAGAATTTCAAAAACCTAACATAGAAATAGTATCTAGTCATGAGACGTGAGACATAATAAAATATATTTATTTTAAAATATGAAATATTAAAATTTCACTTGTGGCCTTCAAGTGAAATTTTAACCAAAAATATGATTGACTTTAAATTGTAGGCCAACGGGGTTCTAACGTGCCCTCTGGATGAAAGCGATTTCATTTAAGGAAATTATTTCACTTGTGGCAGTGTTTAATCTTACGAGGTTGTGATTTTTGGTGCCGTAATTTTTTTTATTTCTCAAATATATAGCTAATTATAACAAAATTAATAAAAATTACACCAAATAAGATCTAATATCTATGACTAAAAAAAACAGTGGAGCAACGAGGTAACATAACCTTCTTTTGGGAAGTCGGTAAAAAAGGAATCGTTTGAACACCACCACACACTTTGTTTTATGGACACCGTAATTAATCAAATAAATTTAGAGCGATTTGCCAACTATTTCCTATTGCATATTATTGAAATTAGCTATAACCCGACCCATTACCGTCGTTTCAGTAGCTTTCTCCGTATTTGTTTTTAAATACGCACCAGTCATTGATTCACCAGTTTAGATTTTAGTCTTCGAACACGACAACGTCTCATGTTATCTACATTACAATAATTTGAATATGGTAATTTAGTTATATTATTTACGTTACTTATTAAACTATATATAACTTATTACACTAATACAAAAACTTATTGATAAAACTTTTACCGTCCAGATGGTTACGAAACCTTATTAATAAATTTTCTGTTTTAGCTGGAGAAATATCTTTTTTATATTTGCACATACTTTGAAATTATGACATAATTTAATTAGGACGTGACTATGCTTGTCTCTAGTTTCATCATGAAAAGCAATGATTCGCAATTTGGCCAGTTGTATAAAAGCGTTCATTTGTTGCGCCGCTTTGAGAAATCACTTATTACTAGAATTAAATAAAATGTTGGTAGTCCTTTCTAATTTATATCTTCAATAAATAAAATATCCTGTATTATTACTTTATTTACAACACTACGCCAATATTTGTATTCGTAGAAGAATTCTAAAAGAATAGGTTGACGTGTTTAAAATTAAAGTTTACTTTTGTATTGCTTAGCGTCGTTGTCGAAATTCTTTATACAGAAAATGGACGAGGACACGCTTAATACAAACTTATAACAATTATAATTTTTTTTATTTCGTTATTCTTATTTTCGTGTCATACGCCAATACCACACATGATCTAATATAGGAGTTTAGGATTTCATCGTTTTTTTTATACAATATTCCTCGACGTTTCAGATACTGTACAGGATCCATGTAAAGTTAAAAATCCTGTACAGTGTTTCAGTATTTGGCGTATCTCAGCAGAACGTTACCAGTACTATGTTTTTCTTGATGAATGTCGTTTGCGAGGTAAATGTTTTGCGAAACAAGTCGTGCGAAAATATTTTATAGTGGATGTCAGCCGTACCTTACCGTTGTTGTAGTTCATGTAATGGGAAGACTGGGGGCTGTTTATAGATAAATATTTACTATTGAATACTTATATCAGAATTTATAAGATTGTTTATTATTTCATTTTTGTTTCAAAAACTATTACTGAACTTGAATTATTAAACACAATAGTTGTACAAAACGTTCATTGATATATTTTTATTCACCTGCCGGTATATTTTTATAAATGACATAAAATTCGTCATTTTTCAGAGCGTATATTGATTTGTGAATATATAATTTTTTGAAGCGATAATTCCTCAAACTCAATATCAATTGTAGTGTAGTCAAAATTAATAAAAGAATTGTTATTACTTTATCTGCAATTAACGCCTTATTCTGTAGAAAAAAAATTCAAAAAACATTAGGACTTTGATATAAATGCGCTAATAAAAGAAACTACGTTAATTTTTAATAAGTTAAATAGTTGTATTATATGGATAGGATTTTCAGAATTTATGGAAATCGTGAATTTCCATAAATTCTGAAAAATTTCCTATACAATTAAACGCTATAAAGTTCGTATAGTCTTTTAATAAATCATTGTTCATTATTATCAAATACGCCTTGAATTAAAAAATTATATATTAATAATACCCAGGAAGCATGTAATAAAATTTAATTTCCCATTTACATTTTAATAAAATTTATAGTGTAGTAGTTTTTTTAAAGGTTAAAACTAAGAATGTTATTTAGGAAACTTTTGTGTACATGTTTTTGAGCCTCGGTCTCCATTCCAGAACTTTCCGACTCCAGCGGTTAAGTTATTTTTAACAACCTGTAAATAAAATGTTAATGTTGTTCATTGTATAAAGTATGACAGATTACTGATCTCAAATTCAGGGATGCTTAAAATTAGGTACATTAGTCGCTGTACTTATCATTATTGAATATGCCGCTCATGCTGATGTAAAATCGATCGACCCCTCCAAAAAAGTTTTTTTCTATGATTTGTAAAGCGATTTGTTTAAATCTATTGAAGAAGCTAAATACTCTATTTCATTAATATCTATTAAAAAGTCATTATTTCAAAGGCTAGTTGGTTAAACCCTGGGGTTTTCCTATAGCTTGACTACTATAGCGTTTATTCTTAAAAACAGTGCCGCCTATACTCTACTGCTTCGCAAACATTTCTCAGTAACAACATTACTTATTAAATCTACCTATATACTTTGTCCCGCATCGGAAACGGGAAACGACCGTGTAGTTATTCCACTCCTTCTGACCAAGGACAACAGATAGGTCTGAAACTAGTTAGCACCAATACCGATTTCACCTGAGTTCTGCCGTTTGTAGTACATATTTTAGACTACTTATATTATAATGTCGTAAGATTAAACAACAACGTTGTGATTTCGAATCTCATACATCATCATCATCAGCCTGTGATAGTCCATTCCTGGACTTAGGCCTCCTAATACACCCCTATCGATTAGGGGGGGCTTGGACCGTATCCCGCTGGTCCAATGCGGGTTGGTGGGTGGACCGAATTTTATATGCCCATCCGCCGCATAGATCATCTTACTTTTCAGACAATTGGGTGATCAGCCCAAATTGCCATAACCAACTAGGAAACAACAATGAAAATTTGTTGAGTCCCCGCAGCATTCGAACCCGACATCGAACACGACCTTCGGTTTCTAAAGCACACGCTTATACCACTAGGCTGCGGAGGCAGTTATTAAAATCTCGTTATGAATAAATATGGGGTCAAAGTTAATCGCGTCCGTAGGACTTACCATCTTTTCCTAGACCCACCCTACACGTGTCCCTTGGGTGGTGCGAAATAAGTAACAACGCTACTAGGCTTAACAAGGCAAGTCGCGTTGGGAGGAAATGCCCAAAGCAACCCGTAATCTCGTGGTCACGTTTCGCGAAAATGGGGTCTCGGCTTCACCGCCCGGACCAAAAGAAAGAACATTTCTATAAAAATCACCCTTATTCCACGGTGGGCACCGCGCCAAAGGGATCCATGGCTGGAAGGAGTTCAGTTTGGTAGATTTAAAGGGTTTGGAGGCGTTTATTCCTCATTTTGAATTTCAAAATCAAGTTGCCTAAAGAAACGTTTTTAAAGCTATTTGCAGTAATACTTGCCATGAATTTTATTTAATACTACTTTTTAAAAAACATTTCAACATTCGCTTAATTATACCACGAGTGTGTCAATATGTAGTTTTATACTTTTAACCTTTTTAAATGTGTCTACAACTTGGCGTAAAATGAGTCAAACTTATTAAACCAGAAATTTTGAATTTAATACTAAAATAATCGTACCTGGTCGCTGCGGTGTCAGGTTAAGCTATTTCATATGGCAGATTGTAATTTCTTTAATAAAGTTCAACTGATATTCATATTTTTAGATTTAAATTGATTTTATTATGAAGTTTTATTAGGTTAATTTTAATATTTACGTACATTTATATTGAAAGCATTATAACCTTTAATACCCTTTATAATTTATCGTACAATACAATTTATTATACAATATCTCTTTTAGACTAGAAAAAATTTATTTTCCTTTTACTTGACATCCGTGTGGACCTCAGTTTTTACGTAATGGAATTTAATACAAGTTAAATCATGAAATCTGGGTCACGTACATACATTTAAGTAGAACTTATATTAACCTAGTTTTGAGATTGTCTGTGGAAGTTAATTTTTTAATTTGAAAATATAAAGATTGAAATAAAATTATGTAAATGCGTATTTAGTCCATTGAAATGTTACAATTTAAGGACCAAATAATGCATTTTTGTGTTGCCACGTATCAATAAAAGCTTAACTTCAAGTATGTTCGGTCGCCATTCTTGTACCCCGGCAGCCATCTAGAAGAAGTGGTTTCGCGATATCTCGGAAACTGTGTCTTACAAAAATTGGAGTCATAATTTATAGCAAATTGTTTCCCCTAAATATATGTTTCTACATATTCCACACATAAACGTGTTATTTCCGCTGCAAAGCAGTAGTGTTTTCACACTACTCCGTAGCCAGCGTTATTGGGTAAATGAGACTTAATATCCTATGTCGCACGGTAGGCAGCGCGTTGGTGATATCACTAGAATTGCGATCGTCCATTGGCGTCGATGACCACTTTCCATCAGCTGGCCCGACTGCTCGTCTGCCTGAATTAATATAAAATTCCAGAGCCAATGTCACATTTTAATGAACTAAATATAAAATAAATAATTCAATTTTTTGACATAAACTACAATCTTGCATCCTACAATGCAATCTTTCACGCAGAAATAGCGAAATTGTATTTCGTAGAAAACACTAAACTTACAAACTTTAAATAAATTTACATACTAAACTGAAATGATATTACTACATCATGTAAGACTATTACATTTTTTTCACAGACAAAGATACATTTTTAATGAATCTAACCGAAACTCAATTCAGTTTTAGTTTAAATAACAATAATTTGGTCAATATCACTGTTGTTAAGTTGCATTTTCGATAGCAACTTTACGCTTTACGCTCACATATCTTCTTTAGCTTGATTTCCGAGCAATATCTTTAAAAGTTGTGCCCTCAATTTTAAGAAAAAAATTTAAAAATCGTTTTTCAGTTCGGTTAGTACAAGCAACTTGCGTTTGATTGTTGTATCTGATATATTGTATATAAAAAATAACATCTTATTCCGTAATAAATAGCCATTTCATAATGGAGTAACGCAATTTAACTTTCCATATGTTTTTCAATATATGTGTTAACCGCCTGTTTATTATTCCATATAAACTGGTTCATAGCGGCAATAAAACCAAACAATAACCTCTTAAACGTCTCTTAATGTGTTTCGTGGATAATGTGTTTGGATTGCCATTAACAAAGGGATAACTTAACACAATAATTAATGAAAATTTGTTGAGTCCCCGCAGGATTCGAACCTACGACCTCTAGTTTCTAAAGCACACGCCCATAACATTGGCTACGGAGGCAGTTAACAGACCAAACCTATAATTTTAGATTTTTAAAATTTTTGAGATATATTTTTGGTACAAAAAAGTTTGTACGTAAAAAAAAACTTTTTTAAAAATAGGTCAATTTACAATATTGCAATTATTTGCAATTAGTAATATGTTATTCGTATAGTATTTCTCATTAAACTAGCACTGCGCACACACAAAGGCTCGTAATTATTTTTCGATACGGAAATAATTAAACACACTTGCTCCAAGCTTGTATTTTACAAAACACGAACTCGTTAAGTACGCGCTATGTACTTTATTAATATAAGGTTTATTGTGTTTTTATTGTTATTTAGTTTTATTTCACTAAGACAATTATATATATATATATATATATATATATATCTTTTAATGTTAATTATAAGTGCACCTCCTAAGTTTAATCTACTACGCCACCTCTCAGTTCAGTAAATAATGAATTAAGTAGGTACCTAATATGTACTTCGTGAGTAAAAATAAATAAATTTGTCAACAAAGAGATTAAAAAACTAATGTTTTATCAAGAAATAAAAGTTCAACAATAAAATACCATTTTTCTTTACTTTAATATAGTGCATAATATTCTTCTCTTACTTTTTCTTACTTACTCTTTCACAAATTCTATTACGTTAAAATGACAAAGTTAAAATATTTTGCTTAAAAATATTAGAAAGTAAAAAATGCATTTAAGTAATTAATTCAAATTAAAACAAAATACTACTTATTCACGATTAATAATGAAGATTTTAATCTGATTTAAATACATCCGAGCAAATTCCCAATTTATTATTAAGTACAAATTCAAAACGTACATATAGATTTAAGCTACACAAAGCGACCACAAGCTTGTTCCTGAAACAGATCTATCGATCTATATCGTCACTAATGGATTTAACTTTGAATAAGGAAGACCGACGGACTCATAATGTCATTTCTCTTTTTACATTTGGTTTCGAAATATGTATAGAGTTAATGATTTATTAATGGGACTTGAAGTTATTCTCAAAGAGCATATCGTAAGAGTATTGTCAGTCAGATGACATTTAGCATTTGTTTTGAAACACTACCTGCCAATATTTGCACATGCTGCTTTGGCATGCAATTTCACACCTTATCATGAAATGATAGAATTTATCTGAACTAAGACTTTTATTCCTCTATGAGTGATAAATTGGGAGCATATCAAAAATAAAAATAATGTGTAAAATAACAATATTACAGTTTTACAGATTTTACTTTATGCAAGCAAAATTTTACGATGGGTTACATGGTTTGTTTTACTTACCTATAGTATTCACATATGGAACAAAAAGAATGAAATATTGCGAACATACTCGCAATATTTCATTCATTTATTACGTTTCCGACGTTAATAAAGTTGGAATCGATATTTTGCTTCGTTTCATGAAATAAAAGTCATAATGAAGCAGAGAAAGAGAGGAAGAGTAAGACTATAAGGATCAAGCAAAACAAATAAATATATCATAACTAGCGACTTCACCCGAGTGGAATAAAAGAATGTCCCCGAAGTCGATAAATACTGTATACGATAATATATGTAAGGCATAATAATTGCATGTGTCTGTCACCAGACACAAAGTTTAATAGCTTTCGCTTTAACAACGAAGAATTTACATATAGACTTTCATTTAGTTTTAGATATAGATTTTACAAACTTCATGGTGTAAATAAAATTTATCTATTATGTGAATTTAAAATTTGAAAAGCGTAGTTAGACACAAAACAATTGTAATTGTGTTCTCGTTCTCTCTGAAACTAATAACTTTTTAATTTGATTTGTTATAGAGATAAAATCGTTCCGACACTATATTTTTAATATAACGAAGCTCTAACAACCCTTCATGTTTTACTATTTTAGGCTCAGTGAGTAATGGTTTTTGTTCCAACTTTTCTGTTAAATTTATAAAATATTGTGCTAACAAAACATAATTTTACGATTTCCAATTTACAGGGTTAAAGTTGGTTGCATGTATGTATTCAACAATATTATAAATTTGCCGGCCTATTTTGTTATTTCTCAAATATATACTACTTGTCGCTAAATTATAATAGAAAATGGAAAATGCCCACTCTCCTTAATTTCCCCACCAATGACAGTTAATACCGAATTTTTGCTATGGCATACGCAGACAGACAAGCAGTTGGACCAACTGATGGGAAGTGGTCATCGACGCCCATAAATATTGGCCATACCAGTGGTATCGCCAACGCGCTGCCTACCGTGAGACATAGGGTGTTAAGTCTCGTTTATCCAGTAAATACGCTGGCTACGGTGCCCTTCACACCGGAACATAGCAGTGTTTTCACACTACTGCCTCGCGGCTAAAATAGGCACCAGACGGTCTGGTGTAAAAAGGGGACCTACCACCGGTACCATTTAAAAAAATCCACAAAATCGGAGCACTGGGAGTGGAACAACGAAGTAACAAACAAAAAAGAAAACATACTCCAAATTGAGTACCCCTTTCTATTGGAAAGTCGGTCAAAAAGAGACTTAACATGTCTTAGTGTGGACTGCGAATTTGTGGCGTTTTACGCTATTGCTCTTCTGGATACAGCAGCAGACTAGCAGGGTTTTACTTGATGGTGTCACTTACTATCAGGTAAATGTCCTGCTAGTCTCGGACTTGTTCAATTTCACGATAAACATTTTACAATAAAAAACAAGACCAAAATATTATTTTCGTAGAATTATATGTTTGACAACTGTAAAATATTATTTATAGAATTTAGAATTTCGAATTTAAAAAATTCAGGCGATAAAGTATTTTCGTTTTTCCAGTCCATATTTTGAGCTTAAAGTGTAAATTAAGAAATAGATCCTATTGTTTTTTTTTAAGTCTTATAAATATTCTCAGATTGAACAATTGCATGCTGTGTTTCATTTACTTTTAAAGAGGTGTCAGGCTACTACACTGCTAGCTACCCCGCACTTGTTTCATTTTTTTATAAGTAGTTTATACGATATTGAACGAGAGTGTAAAATGAAAATATAGTTTCCATTTATAGGCCAAAGATCAGAACCTGCTCACATTACAATGACAATAAAACTACAGTCTTAGCATCATGTAAAAAAATATTAAGTACATCTTGCTTGAGTGATTATAATGAACAAAAACTAAAGCAGATAGTCGGCTACAGTATATCTATTACCATGACTTGCGTTATGATCATGGATGCCTTTATAAACTTGATTCACTGATGAAAATAAATCAATGATAAATAATAAAAGACGAAATAACGCGTGGGCTTAGCTAGCTCAATGCGCTAATATAATAACTGCTAGAAGATATAAACATAATAACACATTGTAAAGGAGCTAGGAACATTAAATGGGTGAAACCGGCGAGTAGACATCCGACACAGCATTTCCGTTAAATTAGTGTGTTGCTCGTCATGTCGTCAAATAAAAAAAAACTTTGGTGGACCTAACCGCCACTGTAATTATTTATTCGATATCATCTTATTCTAAGAATCTTCTTTTCATTGTTCAGTATGTGTATAATTTATTGAATTGCAATCAAAAAGTAATAATCATCAAAGTAACTAATATTTGATATACAGTAAGCATATTGATCAACCATATTAGAGTGCGAAGTAATGCTTTTCCAATAATATATCTTAAGTCAGTTTCTCTACAAGCCAAATTGACTGCAATTGTAGCAGCTTGCTTTGTTACGATTAGGCGTTAATATTTGACAAAGGCTGATTTGAATTGAGAATAGCATTATGTCACATTGTCACTGATGTTGTTCATTTTGTGGTTGTGTGTAAATATGAAACGGCTACTATTACTAGGTCCATGGATATTAATTTGTATCACGAGTTCAATATTAATAAATACTGTCTATTTTATGATATTTATTTTAAGCTACGTTAATTTGAGCTACGTACGAAGCATAAGTAGTGATGCTTGCATCAATTTTAATTAAATTAGACCTTTGCTGACATCAGGTTCTTGGACCTGAAATCAAATGTCTCGGTAATATCCTTTGCATATTACAAACATGGTCATGCAACTATCAAAGTTTGTTGGGATAATAATGTACTAGTACATAAGTGTTAATAATTAAAAATATATCAGTAACACCTTAGGTTTTGTACAACCAGCCAACGTAATAAATAATTTGAAATCCAACAAGACCAATAGTTTCAATTTCATAAACCTACTACATTAATTTAAATATTTTTGAAGATACTTACTAAAACTCGCCAAAATATCTCATAAAATGAAAAGACGAAGTTATTTTGACACGGTCATCATCATATTAGCATAACAAAGTTTACTACTGGACACAAACTTTCCCCATTAGCCGCCAAGAAATACGATCCTGCGCCACCTGCCACTGACTCCTTGCACATTTGTACAGGTCGCCACACAATATAATGGGGGTCTTCCGACACTGCAATGACCAGTACGAGGCTGCCACTCTAGAAGCTTTCTTCCCCACCGGTTATCGGTTCTACGAGTTATGTAGTCCATTGCCACTTCAGCTTGCCAACTTTCCAAGCTACCATAGTTTTCTTGCGGGTGTCTGCAATACAAAGTCTATCACGAAATTCCGAGCATCACCCGCCTCATAGCACGCTGAGCGACTTGGAGCTTCCTCTTACAACCAGCAGTGAAGGACCACATCTCAGTGGTATAGGTCATCACTTCATCACCTTCGTCTTCAGACATTGAAGTATATCGGGGAATGGGTACGTCTAAGCTTCCAAAAAGCATCCGAATTGGATGCGCCGAAGTTTGACTTGGTAAATATACTCTTCAACAACTGTTGTGTTGCGAGACACTGTTGAGGTCATTAAGCCTTAAGATCCTCTAGCAACTCCACCATGATGACTATTTCATCGGAAAATCTAAGGCACTCGCCATTGATGTTTATCCGTCATCCTTTCCAAGCCAAAAGTTTGAATTCGTCTCCTGTACAAACAGCTTAGCATATTAATATACCGCCTGTCAATTTGGCAGCGCTGAAAGGTTTGCAGGACAGCCCAAATTCCTACGAATAAGAAGACTATCTCATAGTCCACAAATGCTAAACATAAAGGCAGATACTCCTCAGGTCATTTTAAAATAAGTATATAAATTTCTGTTAGTTCAATGTCAATAATTATTATTCTATAAGATATCAAGTAGTTTCTGTTCGTTTATTTTTTACCACGGAACCATGTTTAAATTTTACTACTACACTTTGTGACGTTGGCTTAAAGTATTTAACTTCTGTATCAAAATTATTTACCTATATCGTTAGTTAAATAATAACTGTGTTTTTTGTTGTTGTGTTGGTTCGAGTTGCACTTGAATGGTTTATGCAATTTTAAACGACTAATTAATGGCGTTGAACAACGTTATAAAACAGTTATTCAAGTTAAAATTAAAAAAAAAAAACTAAATGTGTTTAATCTTGTGTTAAAAAAGTAAGTAATGTGTTAAATCTTGTGTTAAAAAACAAATATGGATTTATAAATGTGCAAAAGGTTACACCTAAAAAAAATCCTTGCAAATACTTTACGCGTCTGATTTCGTGTTCTCGAGGCAGACGTGATCAAATTATAGAACTCGGGGGAGATTTAAGTTGACATTGCAGTTTTGATTTATGTTAGGAAAAAACACATTTGGAGACATGAGGAATTTTGGATTTTTGAATTTTTATGGAAAGACATAAGACAGGTTGTTATTTTAATAAACGACTTATTTACCTATGAATCCTATTATAAAACAGTATTTGTATACAATTTTAAAAGTATGTGTTTTAGACGTAACAGATAGTAATCGTGAACTCTTATTTATATATCGTGTCAAAACCATTGTAGAAGCATTATTTTAAAATAGGCAAGGTTTACCCAAAATTATATTTTACTTTATAATTATTTTAATAGAAAATATACATGAAGAATTTTAGTGTAAAATTTTTATCCAAGATCTTAATCATGTAAATCGATGCCAGTCAATTTTGACGGAAACTTTTTTATAAACCAGAAGAGGATGGTCGTTTTACATAAACAGTATTCTTAGTACTCGATTTAATAGTCCTTTTTACCTACATTTTATTTAAGATAAAGAAAAAAAGATCTCATATGAGTCGACAGAAGCAGCATAAAATTTGAATCATCCGATTTCATAATATAACAACGCTTTTACATATAGACTTAAACTTATGTCACATATTTACTGAAAAATTGTACTTTAGTTAATGGCCCTTATGAAAATTTGTACTTTTTATGGAAAAAGCATAAATATTATTCTAGGTTCACTTTTTAAAGCGAGGTAAACAACAGGATATTGCTTTAAAAGCATATTTAAAGTAAAAATATTGCAAATTTTTTGTTATTCAGGTTGCCATTACTAACAGTGGATGATTGTTTTTAATTGCCGTGTTTGCTCTTTTTTGATAGACTCCCCAAAATGAGTGTACTCAATTCAGAGTGTGTATTTTTTTATATTACCTCTTTGCTCTGCTCCTAGTGCTCCGGTTTTGTTCATTCTGTTTTAAATTAACGGTATAAATTAGCTGTAAATTTTTTCCAATTTTTTTAATCATTTTAATAGATATTTATGAAATTGAGAATATTACGGCACCAAAAATTATAACCTCATTTGATTAAATTGCAAACGCTGCTAGAACCCGTAAAAAATAGACTTAAACCATGTTGTACATTATCGTACTACTACGCTATTAACTATTTAGAAAACTTGTAATTAGTTGAATTTCAATCTCGTTTAAGATAAAATAGCATAAAATAACAAAAAAAATATTGTACATAAAAAATTCTTTATGCTCTGTACATTAAAGGTGTTATAGACGATTTTTTGATTTAATATATAACTTAAAAGATAGCAGATATATAAAATGCGTAGCAGACATCGCTAGGCAATTTACTAAATAGATCACGTTGTAACTTGCGTATATTGCCTAAAATAGTTATACGCTGTGTCACGTCGGTCATATTTTATTGTTGAAATGTTACAACAGCAAAAATAAAGCACATTCACTCAGACTTATGGCATTCAATAAATAATAATATTTATTATTTTTTTATTTAGTGTCTAATTATATATTTATTGTCTACGCCGAGGGCTAATTATTATATCAACAAGCTTCTAATATATTTCTTAACAAGAATCAATTTCTAACAACATTACTTTTTTGCAAAAACAAAACTGTCACACGTAGTCTGTACAAATAACTAAACGGCATACCGTATTATGGATTTAATAACTCATACCTGTGATAACATAATTTTGAGAATAGAGCACTTATTAATAAAATTGACAAAGGTTTTTGTATTATTGTATTACAGTAGAATCCGGATATAACGACCTGCAAGAGACCGTCGATATTATGTCGTACTAACCAGATGACGTATTAAACGGATATTTGCATACATATGTATGAAATTATGTATTATATGTGCGAAAGTTTGATTTTCCTATTTAGGTAAATAAAACATATTGTAGGAATCTCTTACATATGTTTAATTTAATTATTCTATATAGACACATATGCACATACCAAATTACAAACATACGTAATGTACTGTAATACTGACACTAACGTAGGCAATCTGTTATTTGGGTTTTATTTTTAAATAGAATAGAACTTCGAACTGAATTCGTGACATCATGGTTTTCATATGGTCATCAACAAAGTTAGTCTGAACAAATACATTAAGCATTTCCGCATTCTGCAGAGCTTCAGATACACTCAATTTTGGATAAAATTCTGGTTCGTCATCATCACCGTCGCTATATTCGCTATTCGCGTCGTTGATGATACTATCCACAATGTTTTTATCATTCACAAGTGGCGAGAGCATCAACGACTCTCACGACTGCTTATCAATAGCCCTCGCCCAAATGCTCAGCGGTACGTCGTCTTCTTCGTAAAAACCATCTGAAGTTATAGTACATTCTACATTGCTTCTTGCAAAACTAGCATGTTTGTAACAGTTAAAAATTGCTCCTTGCTTGAGTTGAGTCCAGGCATCTTGAATCATTAGAATAGCGTCAAGAACAGTGATCTTTAGGCAGTTAACACTATGGCATCTGCCATCTAGAACATGGATCATTTTAAAACAAGGTTTTTATGAAAATATGCTTTCAAAGCTCGAATAATCCCTTCATCTATGGGTTGCAACACTGCTGTCGTGTTTGGAGGTAGAAATACTAGGGTTATGCCTTTCAAGCCTGCAATATGGGAATAACTCCGTAGCCTAGTGGTACAGGCGTGTGCTTCAAATACCGGTCGTGGGTTCGAATCCTGCGGGGACTCAACAAATTTTCATTGTTGTTTCCTAGTTAGTTAGGTAATTTGGGCCGATCACCCATTTGTCTGAAAAGTAAGATGATCCATGCGTCGGATGGGCATGTAAAAGTCGGTCCACCCACCAACCCGCATTGGACCAGCGTGGTGGGATACGTCAAAACCCTAATGGATAGGGGTGTATTAGGGAGGCCTATGTCCAGCAGTGGACTATCAAAAGCCGATGATTATGATGATGATGATGACAACTTCTGACATTAATTCTTCTAATAATCTGACGTTGAAAAATAGCGATCGAAATACAAATAATGACTTGGAACTAGAGACGCGGTAAGTTTTAAAATAGCAGCTTCAAGTAGACCAAAACCTTTGTGTGTGAATTCTCCAAAAGTCTTTTCTCCTTGGTAGATTACCATGTCTAGAACTATGCCGTCAGTATTAGCTAGAATAAAAAGCTTCAGTCCTACAGGATTAGGCTTATTGGGACAGTACTGCTTTAAGCCACATGCTCCTGTAAATGGTATAATCATTTCATCCACAGACATATGCTCGTTACGTTCAAGAGACAAACAACCACTCAGAATTTGATTAAATAAAGGTGCTACCTTCCATATTTTGCTATTTTTCCTTTCTTCAGAACTGACATCCGAATCAAATACCACTTTCAAATTGGTTCGTATCATATAAAAATTTATCTCTAGTCATAGCATTTGTAAGATCGGTATTCGATGTTTCATCATCATCATCATCAGCCTTTAATCAGTCCACTGCTGGACATAGGCCTCCCCTAATACCCCTATCCATTAGGGGTTTTGGACCGTATCCCACACGCGGTGGACTGCCTTTTACATGCCTATCCGACGCATGGGTCATCTTACTTTTCAGACAATTGGGTGATCAGCCCAAATTGCCCTAACCAAATAGGAAACAACAATGAAAATTTGTTGAGTCCCCGCAGGATTCGAACCCATGACCTCCGGTTTCTAAAGCAAACGCTTTTGCAGTCGATGTTTAGTTGACCAATAATAGTCTATTATAGGATAGTTGATAGTTGGCATTACCGTGATAATGCCAAAAATATTTGAGTTCTTTTAAAGTTAACCCTAATGTTTTTCCTTTATTGTGAACAAAAGAACGATTGCTAGCTTCACCAATGTTAAAGGATATCATCATCTATAAACTGAGAGAAAATTTCGTCCCAAGGCCTATTGTTCATATTATATGGAATATAATTAGGACTGGAAAGAGCAAACACAGTAGGTTCGAAACGCGCTGTCCAAAGATTTTCTGGTAAATGTTGGGAAGAAGGTCTAGATAACTGACTACGACGGTGCCCTCTGGTACTACGACGTGCCTTCGAACTCTCTGCCTTCCACTTGATCTGCGTATATTTATAACAGAGCTTACAGGCGATGGCAAAGGGATCGGAGATGGCAAGTTAGAGTGTATATCAGAAAGGTTAGAGCCACTGTTTGAGCTATCGTCGGGTTCATCTTCACTCGTATGATTATCACTTGGCTCCAGAACAAATGTAGGATCATTATCGCTTCCTCACCTCAAATCGATCCATCAGAGCTAATTTCATATTGTAGATCTGAAACAAGTCGTTAGGCTTACTAGCACTCTTCATGATACGTGTAATACGTTAAGATTGAGTTATATTAGAGTTTCATTGTTAGGCCGAATAGTTCACATAATAACGATTAATTACAACAATAAATACAATGTAAAAGTTTCAAATAGATTATTTCAATAAAGTTTATTACACCTGTTTCAGTTCTCAGCGCAAATTTGATCAGTTATTTTGTTCATCACACGTAGAAGGACGTTTAACATACAATATCAGTGTTGCTGAGCATTTGATTCATATGCCACGGTTGCCAGCTATTTAATATTTAGTGTAAATAGTGAGGATTTTTTGTTTTAAATGTTTTATGAGTAATACGGTGGGTGTCAGGAGGTTAAATGGACGAAATATCGTAAAAAAATGGTCGCTACAAACGGTTTGTCGCTCAAACCGGAGTCACATTGAACTTATATTTTCTCAGTATCTAACTATTAAACCGAACTTGAGTAAATAATATCAAAGCTAAAAACGATTAGTCGTCATAAGCGACGTCGTTATAAACGAATTCTACTGTAGTTATATTTTATAAAGTTCTTGTAATAGTTAGTAGTGTAACTGAAAGTTACACTACTAGCTAATACAAAAACCATGCTATTGTTTTCTTGTTTTTGTAACTGAAATTATACTATACTTAAAATAGTCTGTTAAAATGAAAAATAAATAAGATTTAAAGCTTATTTAAATACAAACACTTACAATGTTGGATGTTTATTTTATATTTTATAAATAATAGAAAGTAATAAAACGAATCAAATAAAATTGTTCTGTTGTTCCCATTGTCAGAAATGAGTAAATCCGTACAGTACTCGGTAAATGATATTGACGGTTGTATTACTTCAAATACAAAGGAAAGATATAGTGAAATGATAAGTGGGGGTTTAAGTGGTTTTTACAATAAGAGCTCACTTTATTTTGTTTTCTTACCTTTAGGTAAGGATAAAGGTAAATGTTTCGTAGTACAAATATAAAGCTACGTTGATTTTTAAAGGAATAATTTTGCAGTTTAGTCTGACTGGCTATGTTTTTAGAACCAAAAGTCCAAACAAAGGATAGTAAAGATTAAATGTGATAATTAACACTGTTTGTAAACCTTTCTTAAATGAATGTTCGGTATTTACATATCTTTCAAGAAATTAATTTATTGAAGTATAGGTAATATTAGACATTTCATAAGATGATCTGATAAAGACATTTATCTCATATACAACTTTAAAAGTGGAAGATGTGGTAGGATTAATATTTAGCTCTTTGTAAAAAAATTAAATATTTGTAATTGATGAGTTGAGAGTAATATTTATAATAATCATAAAAGATGATTGATGGTAAAAGACAGTCAATTTATGCCATATTCACACTTTTATAGAAAATAGTAATAGTAGTAATAGTGATAAATCATAAGGTCTTATCGCTTATAAGAATTGAAATATATGATATTCTGAGCAAAATACTCAGGATTATTGTGAGAAAGCATCTAGATCGATGTATATATAGAAAAATATTAGCTAAAGCACCATGTATATTGCATTGGGAGTTTTTGAAAGCATGCTAAGTACATAGTAGAATCAGATCATCAAATCCTAGACATGAGAGTGGATCTAAAGATGGATCAGACTTCAGAATCTGACTCAAATAGGGAGGATATTCTAAGCAAAACACAAGTATCACCATGCTAGTAAGTAGCAAGATTAGATCAATTGTTATATGGAGAAAAATACTTTGGGTTCTCAATAGAACGAGCAGACGTACCTGCAATATAAATGTGACAGAAGGAGATTATTTGTAAACTACCATGTTCCTAGAAATCTCTAAAGATTGATCAGTTATTGCAGGTTAACTTCAGATTATTCAAGTCCCTAAGACATGAGTAGCCTGGATCGTAAGATGGATCCGAAAATCAACCATTCATTGGACTGCAAAGACAGGGCTTAAGATAATTGAATAAGTACAAAGTACAAGTTTCATTATATGTAGTAATAATGTAACATAGATTCAAATAATTGTTTTAAGCGAGAGTAAACTTTTTTACCTTTGGGTTACTGCAATAAGTAGTGACATCCTGTGCTTCTGCAAATAAATAAATACTGTGAACAGTAAATAATTCTTTTATTTACACGAGTACTTCACATTATTGCATAAAATGTCTTTTAACGTATTTTATTGCGTTTATTTACAGGTTTAATTATATTTTAAGGTATGACGTTTCGAATGCCTTCGAATGGTCGTGGTCACGAAAAAGACTAAGATGTCATTGGTCTTGTTGTTATTGCTGAAGTTACGAGATGATAAACACAAGGAAAAACAAAAATACACATATACTAATTTATATTATAATAACTGATTATGAAATAACAATAAATTAAATAATTACATAAAATAAGCTTGAATTTAAATTTCTTTATAAACAAAATAATTAGCTTTAACTTCCTTGCAGCTGGAATTGGAACACTGTGCACTAACATTACGATAAAGTTGGAACCTATCGGGAGGAAAATATATTAACGGCTGTAAATCACCTGACACTCAAAATGACTTTCAGGCCGGAAGCGGGGTAAAAGAAACGTGTTTCGAGGGCAACCGGTGTAGAGAGCGCATTTAACATTGGAACCAACAGGTCAAACCCGCTCTTGTTCCCCTGTTACCTGCGCTGTCCACTCTGCACTTGCACAGCTGTAAGGAAAAGGCTACAGTGTATCCATCTATCTTTATATTCATCTTAATTGAAATATTATTACATATTATTCAAACTAAGTCGTATACTGTGAACGACGTGAAGGGAAATACAGAGAGTATTTCCTTTCCTTTATTATATTATTACATTTTGCTTTTAGGTAAAAGTTTAAATATCTATTTTATTTCCACTTTTAGTGTAGTGCTATGTTTTTTTCAGAAAACTTTTTCAAAATTTGAGGTTTATTTTGTGTGAAAGATATCTATGTAGTTAAAAACACCAAAAAGCTTGGATAAGTTTCTGCATCGATTAAAAATTAATATAATATAGATAAAAATTGCCATAGATGCAAAATGGATTCATATAACCGTGAATGAGTATATTTGTATTTATTTTATTTTTGTATTTTAACATAGTAATGATTAATAAAATAATATTGGTAACAATTAAAATTTTTAAGACCTTGTATAGCTCTTCCAAATTTAAATTGTGCACTAATAGGATCTTTTTTATCACTAACATAACTACCTATGTCCAAACTATTCAAAGATATATGCCATATCATATGCTATATATATGAGAAAATATATATTTTTAAATCTGATGTTAATTGGCAGTTTCATATAGTAAGATTTTTTTGTAAACTGTGCTTTGATTAATATCTTTTCGGATTAAACGAATAATATTCTATCAACTGCCTCCTAGCTCAGTGGTATGGGCGTGTGCTTTAGAAACCGAGGTCGTGGGTTCCGAATCCTGCGAGGACGCAACAATTTTCATTGTTGTTTCCTAGTTGGTTAGGCAATTTGGGCCGATCACCCTATTGTCTCAAAAGTAAGATGATCCATGCGACGGATGGGCATGTAAAAAGTCGTTCCACACACCAACCCGCATTGGACCAGCGTGGTGGGATACGGTCCAAAGCGCCCAATGGATAGGCGTGTATCAGGGGAGGCCTATGTCCAGCAGTGGAATAACACAGGCTGATGATGTATGTGTATGTATGTATATATCAACGTGAGTAAATTATGTGCTATTATTAATACAAGACGATGGCAAAAGTAACTATGTTTGCACGTAATCTAGAAAAATAATAGTAACTTCATTGTCAAATTTGTTAATTATATAGTAGATCAATAAATAATGAATAACTGGAATATATGTTATATCTCTAGCAATCTCATATTCAAGAAAACTCGTTTTCAAAAGGAAATTACATTAGCGTAAAAACACAAAAATGGCTTTCTTGTAGAAGGCACCTTGGAGTACACGATAACACCAAAGCATTCTCAAAAAGCGAATTGTTCTGACGCGGTAACAAATGTCTTAAGAAGTTTTTGTAAATACCAAGAATACTAAATAGTAAGCAGCTTTTTATTATATGTATTACCTTTACACTTTGTTCAAAACTAAACATCGGTGTATTTGTATCTATTTTACAATTTTATGTGAAATCACACAATAGTAATTGTACTCATAATAAAATAATTTTTATATCCCATTTTCTAAAGGTTTTTTAAAAGATTTGGTAAAAAATAAACTTGATTAAATTTTGTAATTACTTTTTCATATCTTGAGTTGGTTTTCGTGGAGATTTCGGAGTGTTTATTATATTGGTGAATATTAGCTGTACTACAAGTGATAATGTCAGTTAGATTTATACTAATACATAATTTGTGACGCTTTTAATCCCATAATATTACATAATTTTCAGGCGTTCAATAGTACACATGGTAAAAGCTCTGGCTGCGGTTAACACTATAACCTAATTAAAGATTTATGTTCTTGATTTATGCTTACTCTTCTTGATTTATAATTCTTATCAATTGAAATTAATCGTATATTTTAACATTGATATACTTATCAATAAACATAAAGAAAAATAGACAGTATATATTGTCTGCTTTTATAATATTGGTTGCTTTTTAAAAACAAAAAAAATATTTAACCATTACAAAATACGTTATTAAGTTCGCGCCGAATATGTTCAAATAGTCAAATATTCAATTTGTTACTTCACTCAAAGTAAACAATGCTATAACAGAAACAGTGGAAACGTGGCTCTACATTGCCGAAACTTTATCAATAATTCCTAGTTAAGCATTTCGGGTAGCACGTTCGGAACCAAATCAATGGGATATTGCGAGAGCACAATACTCGAACATCTCGTAATAATGGATGCTCAAAGGACATATTAACACAAAGTAAACAGTTCAATTCTAAGTTGCAAGTCGGTTTCGGACTAAAAACGATCATTGCAGTCGACGACTTAATTGCGCAATGAATGATTGACTTGTGAGGCTGGGTTCTGCGATTTTTTAAAATAGGTAAGAAGAATATTGTAACAAAATTAATTTTTATATGGTGTAAAGTTTAAGCTTATTCAATATCTGATAATTTAAAAAAACGTTTTAGTTTAAGGCGGTTTTTTAATTGTCTTAATCCTGTTCTATATTTTTTTTTAATTTGAAACAATAACAATAAATAACAATTTCTTAGCTTTTTCTTAAATATTTCTTACTATTGCGTCTAGAGATAGTATACTTTATTTTACGCATTGTTTATTTGAATCAAAAATGTTATTTTCATCGCAACGGTCTTGTGTAGGGCCTTCTGTTAGCTTAAATCGAGTTTTAACACAGACGTTAATCGAACTTGAAATAGAAAATCAAGTTAATTAGTCTTAATCGTCCGCCTCTATGCCCTTGCTTTAAAAACCGAAGGTTCGTAGGTTTGAATCCGCGGGGAAACAACTTTGTATTATTTTCTAAAAAGTAAGATGATCCATGATCGGATGGGCATGTAAAAAGTTGCGTTGGACCAGCGTGGTGACGTACGGTCCGAAAACCCTCTAATGGAGAATTAGGGGCGGCCCATGACTAGCAGTAAACTATCAAAGGCTGATAAAGATGAAGTATTAACAGTACGGACCAACACACAATATCTATTTTTATCTCGGATTAGTGTGGCACACTTTTTTTTACTTGTACAGAACTTTGCTTTACATATTTCCTCATGTCTCATATTTTTTAACAGTTAATTAGATTATAAGCCCACAACGTTATATATGCTCGATATTTAATAACACTACAAGACACGTAATTTTGTGTTTATATCAAAAAAGCTATTTTAAATAGATTTATTTGCACACCAGTTTCAGGATCATCTTTATTGTATAAATATATACATTTAATGTCAAAGCGAAAATTTAGTTTGAGCAGGAAACATTAACCAATGAAAAAAAAAAATATTCTTTACTAAATCCATACCAATATTATAATATAATATAAGCTAAAGTAACTCTGTCTGTCTGTCCGTTTTTACTGTCTAAACCATTCAAATCTGGTACATATTTAGAGTAGACTTAGAGATAGGCAACAATAAAATATTGTGTCTAGATACTTAAATCGAGCCTTCAAACTCTACTAAGATAAACTGGGCGTTGAAATGAGGATTAAAGTCAAAAAAAAAGAAAATAAAAAAATTAAAACTGACAAATAAAATCCGAGAAAGGACCTAAGCTAATAATTATTGCGACAATAGTGGTCAAAAGTGTTAAAATACGGGATAAAATCAAAATATCGTGTAAAATTTTTACATGATGATAGCAAAATCTTTCAAGTTTTGCCCTTTTTTTAGAAAATATATGTATGTAGTTAACACAATACTATTAATAGAATTAAATTACTATCACGTTTTTTCATTCATTCCTTTTGTACACGAGTATAGATGTCCTTTGAGTCTACATTTATTACAATAGAATACTTCTCCGAACGGTGTTTTCAGGTGTTTAAGACGATAAGGCCTAACATACTGTTAAGATGTTATTTGTTAAATGTTGCTTACTTATTTATGTTCTAGTATATAACATTTTCTTTAAAAAAATTAAAAGTCAACCATAGTGCTTTTAATGCATGAAAAGTGTAATATTTGCAATTGAAACATTTTTCTATTTAGAGACATAAAAATATGTTGTTAATATAAATTAAAACTGCTATGTGTTTCTTGCTCGTGCAAAATTTCGTCCCGAGCTGCATAATTTGATCACGTATGCCTCAAAACAGATGTGCGGAGGTTTTCACGGTCACTTAAGATTTTCGTCTGAAATTAACATATTTAAACTGCATTCATTGTTTCATTTTTTTAATGTATTGTTCAACGCAGTATTAGCTGGAATATTTTCTATAACATCTTGTTTACTAATGGTTATAATGTGTCGTAGAACATAGGATATTAATTGATATGTTTTAATGTTATTATTTTGATTAAATTTAACTTTAACCTATATGGTTATTTACTTGTTTAATTTTTATTTCATTCAATTTTATTTAAAATTTTTAAAAGTTCATTATTATAATTCTCTTTTTTATGTTATTGTTTTTAAAATATTATAAATTAGATTATAGCAATTTATTTTAGTTGATGATAGGAATTTTTATAATATTTTGTAATTAGTTATTATTAAGTAAGCGAATCTAATGTAGCACATAAATTACCAAGTTTCGAAATCGCTTTGGAGGTAAGTATATCCATTTTTTTTTATTATTTCATAATCAAGTGAGGTCACATCTTTTATTTTGCTAGACCCTTCTTTATAATATCGGCATGTAATCCTTTTAGTGTTACGTAAATAACCGTTTTTTCATTAAATAATCGGTATGAAAAAGACCACTGTGGAAAAAATGTTATATTTTTTTTTTAATTAAAAAAAGTTTTAAAGTAATTGTAAAGTAAATAAACACATTTGAATTCATAAAATTGTGGTATTTATCAAAATAAATATTTTCTAAATCGAACCTCTACTTTGCGTGTGATAAATCTTAGCAGATTTGGAACGAAAGGGAAAATTAAAGGCTTTTCCTGCAACCTACACATCTCGTCGAGCGTTAATCATCTTGGATTATCCGATTTCTTGAATAGTAGTTATGAAGGCTTCATGAAAGTAAATTAATTAAACAGCCGTGATGTATGTGAATTTAACATCACTATAAAAAGTTAATGAATGAAAGAAACATATTTTTAAGTTGAATGTAATAGAAAAAACGGGAATCGTGGGTGTTACAAAAACATTTAATTTTAACTTAGTCCATACAAACTGTATGTGTTCTGCTCTATTCATATTTTTAGAATCACCTTTCTTAGAAAAATAAGTACAATTGTATAAAAAAAAAATTAAGTTTCTTCATAGCCAAGTATTGACGTCCTAAACTAAAGGAGCTTAGGATATTCATCAAAGTTCAAGTCGATTTAGCAGTTTATTTGCAGTATAGATAAATAATCTACGTACTGCCTGCATCGCCATCTGCATGCCATCTCATGAATCTAAATCACCCTTGAATCCCCTTGAAAACACAAAAAAAATGTAATTGGTCCAGTCGTTTAGGAAGACACGTTTTTAACACACGAACAGAAGAATTATAGATTTAAAGATTATATAACAAAATTTTTAACTTTTTTAGGGCTCGTTAATAAATTACAAGAATGCAGGCCGTTGTCGCTCGTTAATATCAGCCGAGCTGTTTAATGTACCATATTCCCGTGAATAACGACTTCAGTATGTAATCGATTTTAGCACGTGTTCGTGTAGAATTACTCGCTAACGATACCACAACGGTCTTCTAACTTTGTGAGAAGCCGAAATGCAGTGCATTTATTTGCTCATTATATTTACATTTGTAACATGAATTATATGTTATGTGTGTGTATGAGAAAGCGTGTTTTAACTTTTTTCGATACGCATTTAAGTGAAACGGGTGTCGATTTGTGTCAATTTAACAGAACATCTTATTTGAAGTTCTACTTAAGTTGATAAGCATCTGATCTCATAAATAACGAAACACGAAAAAAATGTAATAGAAAAAAACATGGTTATTTAAACATAAAAGTTTTAATTGATATTGGCGGTTACCTATTTTTAATTTATCATCATTATCAATAGCCTCTGAAAGTCCACTGCTGGACTATTAATTTATGCTACTAATATATCTGATAGGTCCACAACTAGTCGGCAACCATACCGATTTTACTAGAATTTAGCTGTTTATAGAAAACATTGAGCAAGATCACGTCAAGTGGACCCCCATTTACTACTTGATAATAAAAATTTAATCTATATATATTTTTCATAAGTGCTTATGATTTATAAAAAAATTGATTTTAACAACATTTTTTTTACGATGAAAATTTTAAGCACTTTTAATTAAAAAATGGATTAAAAATCAACCGTAGAGATAAATTCATGAAATTTTCAGCATCTATGGTCGAATGTCTATATTTAAGAATATATTCACGACTTAAGATTATTTGTTTATTTTCTATTGTTAACGAACTTTTAAATTAACAAATGAAAATTTAACTCATTGCTTGGTAGAAAAAAGCATATTTTACATCGGTTACATGCTTTATTCATTTAAGTTTAAGATTGCGGAAGAAAATTTCACTGCTCGCCATTAGTTTAAACAAAATGAATTTATTTATGACAGCGAGCGCTGTGGAAGCGCCGCTTACCGAGCGTCTCGTACTGCATTGAAGCTTTTATCAGTGATAATTTAAAATAACAGTACAAAATATTATTATAAAACAAATTTTATTATTATTTACGTTATAATATTATAATTATTATCAATAAAATTTTATTTCTTGTTAACAATATCAGAAAGAATATAATCATAACATACTGAATAGAACAAACAAAAGCTTAATTTAAATAATTAAATGGTAAATTTGTCGTCAGTTTACTTTCACTTTTTTTTAAAAACTTTGTTAATAATCACTTTTTCATCTTCTGAAACGAGCCTGCAATCTAGTGAAAAAATTTCCAATGGTTTGTAGTGATGAAATTGGCGAGTATTTTTATTGTTGTTAAGCGTTCGAATCGTGGTTGGTATTTTTCTTCATGTACCTCATGATCTTTAATCGTACAGAAAGCAGAATTATTTTTTTTAAAAGAACTTTGGGCTCACTGAAAAAGGAAAGTGGGTTGTTATGTGGTTGTTTTTATCACGTTGGAGACTAGAACGATAAGCGTCTTTTACACTTCCTGCCAAGCCATCACACGCTCCTTTGCCATGAGATGTAGCGAAAAAGTCCAATCAGCATCAACACCAAAATCATTTTATGATTAACTAAATTGGCAAAATTATATTTATTTTTATATTGTGAAGGCTCCATCAGAAATATACTTGATCTTTTTAATTTTATCGGCACCAAATTTAGTTTTAAAATTCTATCAATTTAGTATTAAATAAATGTACCGAACTTGCATCGTGACTAACTTTTTCTGATATGACAACAAAATTCTCATGGTTCATTTCTTCATTTACTTTATAATAAATTATATAAGTGTAAAGTGTAGCCTGATCATTGGACCAATGGTGTGATTGAATAGCATCTTGAATAAAAAACGAATAATTTTCGGAAAAATCGAGACATACTACAAACTCTAATAACAACTAAATAATTATAATAAGATAACTTAAATAATAATAAAATTTGTTTTATAATAATATTTTGTATTGTTATTTTAAATTATCACTGATAAAAGCTTCAATGCAGTACGAGACGCTCGGTAGCGCGGCGCTTCCACAGCGCTCGGCCGCTGTCATAAATAAATTCATTTTGTTTAAACTAATGGCGAGCAGTGAAATTTTCTTCCGGAATCTTAAACTTAAATGAATAAAGCATGTGACCGATGAAAAAAAATGCATTTTTTTTTACCAAGAAATGAGTTAAATTTTCATTTGTTAACTTAAAAGTTAGTTAACAATACGAAAATAAACAAATAATCTTAAGTCGTTAATATATTCTTAAAATAGACATTCGACCATAGATGCTGAAAATTTCATGAATTTATCTCTAACGGTTGATTTTAATCCATTTTTAATTAAAAGTGCTTAAAATTTTCATTGTAAAAAAATGTTGTTAAAATCAAAATTTTTAAAATCGTTTGGGGATCATTTTCGATCATAAGAACTTATGAAAATATATATAGTTTAAATTTTATGATCAAGTGGTAAATGGGGGTCCACTTGACGTGATCTTGCTCATTATTGATGGTTAGAATACAAAGAATATTTAAAATTATCGGTCTATATATGTAACCATACAAAAGCGGCACTTTGAAGGCCGTATACAAGCACCTCAGTGTCTCAAAAAGTCTCATATCTTACCAAATATGAATTTAAGTTTACATATTACATTAATATTACGAGATAATCAATACTTACTACCTCACTAAGCAGATATAACACATAATTGCATCTATAAAAAACTGTGTTTTATATGCTTGTCGATGAAAATATGCTAATAAGGAGAAAATAAGTAAACTATTTAAAAAGTAAAAGTGAAAAATATTGGGTTTATGAAAAGTAGGTTACAAGTAAAAAGTACAATTGTACTTACAGCTATAATTTACTCATATAATTTGTTTTGCTATATTAATATTTATTTAATTTAATAACAATATTTTATTCATCTTCAAATTATGCTTTTATTATTGCTGGTATATATTTATAAAAAATTCTAATATTTTTTAATTTATTGTTTGTCTAAAGATCGTTTAGTGTTCTTGCTGCTGGCGAAACAATTTATCGCCATTTGACACATGCAAAGGAATTTCAAAGATTGCCTAATGTCAACGTGCTCTGTAAGCAAATAATAAGATATGTACATATTTCACCTGAAAGATAACTTTTGTAAATTAGAGTAAGTGACTATTAGAAAAATGCTACTGTACACATCTCATAGGTTTTGTAAATTTTAAACAAAAAATTTAAAACGGTCACATAAAAATTGCAGAAATATGTTAAAATGGATAAATTAGAAATAGTATGTACATTTAATGTTGTCTTTAAATATCTCGGTTGGGGTGCATAAAGTTTTAAAAATCAAATTTTGTGTTTTTGTATAGACAATATCATCCTGACACAATCCATCCTACAACGCAGCACTAAAAACTTGTCATGTCTTTGATATTTTGGGCTGTTATACAGTAATTTACATTAAAGCTTTTAGAAAAATGTAATAATAATAATAATACCCCTGTCTTACAAATCCAGACTTTTATTGGTTTACAATTAAAGGTTATAAAATCTTACAATAATTTGCTTGAAGTAATAGGTATTACTTACAAAAGATTGTATTGTCTCTCAACTATGGTCACGCCCAAGGTCCCTTTGTTGTACTGCTGGGTAGTACCTCGCCGACCGAAGGAATAAAGGTCAGGAAGCAAACGCCTCTTAAAGCGTTACTATGTTATTCCTTTTATGTACAGCGTCCGCACAGGGTCGGTGGTTCCCACGGTTCCAACGTTCACTACGAGTTGTCAACGCGTATTTTTTTTAATCGAGCCCATTCACCTTTTCTAAAATCTTACGTTATTTAAAACTAGTACTGATAGTTAACAAGCTATTTGAAGATTTGTCTACCAAGTGACTTTATTAACCACGCGCGGTCCACTGGTTGACGCCGCCTTGTCAACCCGTTGATGACGAATGGACACAGCGTTGAGGCGGCGCAAATGAATGCCGAGGGCTCTAATGAGCGTGAACTTTGAAGTACGCCGTGGAGGCCGCTTCTAGCGAGCTATTCAACTCCATATTTGAATGTATATAAAATATTTTTACACTACAATAATTTATGCAACATGCATTGTTTTGAACTTCTGAAACAGCGGCAAAATCTCAAAAATTAAATGAATGCTGAATGTATATAAATAAAATTGTTATTCCGTTCCAAACAATACAAAGCTAAAATAAATGTATTCATATATTCATAAAAGGGCATATTTTATAAATGGATTTTTCATAATCCTTGTATAGCCGTATCAAATAAAGCTTACGTCGCCTCGAATTCTTGCATCTTGATTTTCGTTCAATATGAAATGAGGAATATATCGCAATTTTTTTTGTTATATTTAAACATATATAGCTTATGTCATACACACTTATATGTACGTAAATATTTTGTTAATTTATTTAAACAAACATGATTTTTTCTGGCAAATAAATAATTTTAATAAAATCACAAGGGTACATTCAGTTCACATAGAATTTTAAAAACAAACCTTGTATTTATCTATTCCGTATTCGAATTCGTAATATTTAATTCATTTGAATAAATAAAAAACAGATATTAAACCATAAATGATTCCTGTCGGTGTGTTCCTGTGATTCCTGTGATCAGAAATAAATAACTTGTAGCCTATAATTAATAACAAAGATAAGGTAAATTCTTAGTCGTTCTCGAGTTTCGAACAGAGTAACAAACAGCAATTGATATTTTGGATTTTAAAAAGGCAAATTGTTATGAATTATTTCTATAAGAACAGTGTATTTTAAATTCGACGTTTCGAACACTTTCCAGCGGCCGTGGTCACGGGGTAGACTGAGATGTCATGCGTCTTCTTGCCAGTGCTGAAGCGGGGTTACCAGATCTTAATTTTTATTAATTATTTTTAATCTGTACTCCGACCTATGCAAAATGAACTGATTTTATCTGTACAGCCGGCAGTGGTATTATGCTTGGGTTTAAATTTTAATTTATTAATTATGGGATCCCAAGCAGGTGGTAGAACCAACCATCTTCTCTTGAAATTTGGATGTTTTTAATCTCAATAGCCTCACGGATCATCTTGGTAGGAATCGGTGTTCTTTAGCGAGTTTATGGTCGATCAAATCTGATGTAATGGTTTGGGTGATTTAATGTTGGTCACACACTGCCTGTTGGGTCTTCTATGTTTAATTCGCTATATGTTCCTTCACGCAGGTTCTTATTAGCTCGCTTCGTTTGTCAATATAAGAGGCCACAGTCACAATCTAGCTTGTACACTCCTGGGTCTTAGAGAATATTGCACTTGACGGGTGGTAAGAATTGACAATCTTCTTCCGGCTTGAAATAAGTTTTGATTGAAGCCGCCTCAAATGTAGCCAATCTTGTCAGTTACGCCTCTCACAAAGGTAGAACAGCAGGTACTGCTCACTGTGCTGCCTTCACTCGGTCACGGTGACGCTGCCGTGGCGCAGCGAGCTTTATCTCGCAATGCTTGCTTAACCGGTGTGGCTCACGCCAGGTGTTTATCATCACAGATCCTCGTGCTCTCTAAAAAGATTGCCCACAGTAGCTAACTGGGATGATGGTGGTGTGGTGCCATTTATAAATATTTATTTGTATGGGTTGGTTTCCTATAACAGTATGGCTCAAGGTGTTATCAGGATTGCGAATAATTAAAACATCAAGAAAAGCTAAAGAATTATTATTTTCTAACTCCATAGTAAACTGTATTTTTGAATTTATGGAGTTAAAAGTGGTTAAAATGCATTTATTTATCATAGGTAAGATGGTAAATGTATCATCCACATAATAGCTTATAAAATCTTGGATGAATGGGAGACATGGTAGGGCCTTCTCCTCAAAGTCTTCTGTAAAAATGTCAGCAACAATGTAAGACACTGGGCAACCCATAGCTACACCACCCATCTGCATGTAGAACTCATCTTTCCACAATAAATAGCCAGATGTTAGGCAATGTTTTAGTAAAAATGCATATATATTGAGATGTTGTTTTCCTCTAACTTTCTTTTACAATATTGATGCAATCTTCTATGGTATAGATGTAAACAAAGATTGAACATCAAAATAACCATAATTTCATTGTCAGCAAGATGTAGATGTTTTACCTCGCTTACAAAATGGTATGAATCCTTTGTAAACGCGCTTGTTTGTCCTTTGAGTGGTGAGAGGATTTTTACTAAATGTTGAGCCAATTTGTAAGTAGGTGAGTCAATTTGGCTAACAATAGGGGCAATGGACTTAAATTGTGCAGAAGAATTATAGATTTAAAGATTATATAACAAAATTTTTTTAACTTTTCTAGGGCTCGTTAATAAATTACAAGAATGCAGGCCGTTGTTGCTCGTTAATATCAGCCGAGCTGTTTAATGTACCATATTCCATGAATAATGACTTGAGTATGTAATCGATTTTCGCTCGTGTTCTTGTAGAATTACTCGCTAACGATACCACAACGGTCTTCTAACTTTAGAGAAGCCGAAATGCAGTGCATTTATTTGCTCATTATATTTACATTTGTAACATGAATAATATGTATGTGTGTGTATGATAAAGCGTGTTTAATTTTTTTCAAAACGCATTTAAGTGAAACGGTGTCGATTTGTGTCAATTTAACAGAACATCTTATTTGAAGCTCTGCATAAAGTTGATAAGCATCTGATCTCATAAATAACGGAACATGAAAAAAAAATGTAATGGGAAAAACATAGTTAAATAAAAGTTTTAATTGATATTGGCGGTTACCTTTTTAAATTTATCATCATTATCATCAGCCTCTGAAAGTCCACTGCTGGACTGTTAATTTATGCTACTAATATATTCTATAAATGGCTAAACTCACGTGAAATTGAGGGAACAACCGTGAAGTTATCGCACTCGTTCTAACGAAGGACCGATAGGTCCACAACTAGTCGGCAACAATAACGATTTCACTAGAATTTAGCTGTTTATAGAAAACATTATTGATGGTTAGAATACAAAGAATATTTAAAAATTATCGGTCTATATATTGTAACCATACAAAAGCGGCACTTTGAAGGCCGTATACGAAATACCTCAGTGTCTACAAAAGTCTCATATCTTACCAAATATGAATTTAAGTTTACATATTACATTAATATTACGAGATAATCAATACTTACTACCTCACAGGCAGATATAACACATAATTGCATGTATAAAAAAACTGTGTTTTAATAGCTTGTCGATGAAAAATATGCTAATAAGGAGAAAATAAGGTAAACTATTTAAAAAGTAGAAGTGAAAAGTATTAGGTTTATGGAAAAGTAAGGTTACAAGTAAAAAGTACAATTGTATTTATAGCTATAATTTACTCATATAATTTGTTTTGCTGTATTAATATTTATTTAATTTAATAAAAATATTTCATTCATCTTCAAATTATGCTTTTATTATTGCTGGTATATATTAAAAAAAAATCTAATATTTTTTAATTTATTGTTTGTCTAAAGATCGTTTAGTATTCTTGCTGCTGGCGAAACAATTTATCGCCATATGACACATGCAAAGGAATTTCAAAGATTGCCTAATGTCAACGTGCTCTGTAAGCAATATAAGAAGATATGTACATATTTCACCTAATAGATAACTTTTGTAAATTAGAGTTAGTGACTTTTAGAAAAGTGCTTCTATACACATCTCATAGGTTTTGTAAATTTTAAACAAAAAATTATAAAACGGTCATATAAAAATTGCAGAAATATGTTAAAATGGATAAATTAGAAATAGTATGTACGTTTAATGTTGTGTTTAAATATCTCGGTAGCGTGCATAAAAAACTATCAAATTTTGTGTTTTTGTATAGACAAAATCATCCTGACACAATCCATCCTACAACGCAGCACTAAAAACTTGTCATGTCTTTGATATTTTGGGCTGTTATACAGTAATTTACATTAAAGCTTTTAGAAAAATGTAATAATAATATTAATACCCCTGTCTTACAAATCCAGACTTTTATTGGTTTACAATTAAAGATTATAAAATCTTACAATAACTTGCTTGAAGTAATAGGTATTTCTTCCAAAAGATTGTATTGTCTCTCAACTATGGTCACGCCCAAAAGGTCCCTTTGTTGTATTGCTGGGTAGTACCTCGCCGACCGAAGGAATAAAGGTCAGGAAGCAAAAGCTTCTAAAAGCGTTACTATGTTATTCCTTTTATGTACAGCGTCCGCGCACAGTCGGCGGGTGGACCACCCAGCGTTCCCACGTTCACCACGAGTTGTCAAAATGCTGTCAACGCGTATTTTTTTTTAATCGAGCCCATTCACCTTATCTAAAATCTTACGTTTTTTAAAACTATTACTGATAGTTAACAAACTATTTGAAGATTTGTCTACCAAGTGACTTCATTAACCACGCGCGGTCCACTGGTTGACGCCGCCTTGTCAACCCGTTGATGACGAATGGACCAGCGTCGAGGCGGCGCAAATGAATGCCGAGGGGCTCTAATGAGCGTTAACTTTGAGGTTCGCCGTGGAAGCCTCTTCAAGCGAGCTATTCAACTTCATTTTTGAATGTATATAAAATATTTTTTTACACTACAATAATTTATACAACATGCATTGTTTTGAACTTCTAAAACAGCGGCAAAATCTCAAAAATTAAGTGAATGCTGTATGTATATAAATAAAATTGTTATTCCGTTCCAAACAATACAAAGCTAAAATAAATGTATTCATATATTCATAAAAGGGCATATTTTATAAAAGGGTTTTTCATAATCCTTGTAGAGCCGTATCAAATAAAGCTTACGTCGCCTCGAATTCTTGCATCTTGATTTTCGTTCAATATGAAATGAGGAATATATCGCTATTTCTTTTGTCATATGTAAACATATATAGCTTATGTCATACACACTTATATGTACGTAAATATTTTGTTAATTTATTTAAACAAACATGATTTTTTTTTGGCAAATAAATAATTTTAATAAAATCACAAGGGTACATTCAGTTCACATAGAATTTTAAAAACAAACCTTGTATTTATCTATTCCGTATTCGAATTCGTAATATTTAATTCGTTCGAATAAATAAAAAAAAAAACAGAAATTAAACCACAAATGATTCCTGTCGATGTGTTCCTGTGATTCCTGTGATCAGAAATAAATAACTTGTAGCCTATAATTAATAAGAAAGATTAGGTAAATTCTTAGTCGTTCTCGAGTTTCAAACAGACTAACAAACAGCAATTGATATTTTTGAAATTAAAAAAAGGCAAATTATTATGAATTATTTATATAAGAACAGTGTATTACTAGCCGTGGGACAAACTTTCAGTTTTCGGCTAAAAATACCAATAAATGATCGGTTTCTTACTCAACTAAATGCTTAGCAATATCTTTTTAGAGCAAACAAAGGAATTGGGTATTCCTTTGTTTGCTCTGGCTATATGTCTGGATAAGTTAATCCCTGGCATCTTTTAGTCTGAGATGTAAATTATAGAATTAGTTTTAAAGTGTTATTGATAATGTGATTTAATCTACGTTAAGCTCATCGGATGCATGAATTTGGCTTTCTTTCTAGACTTTCCACGTTTATGTGCATTTGAAGATGTTGAACAAGATTTACTTATTAATAAGAACTTTTCTAAATCCAACTATGAGTCATGAGTACCTACTACTACTGCTGTATGGTCTACAAACGGAAGGCGAGCGATGTGTTTGTTGTTAAAGTTGATGACGATTTACCGGTGGTAGGTCCCGTCTTTACAGGAGACCGTCTGGGTGGGTACCACCACGGTGCCTATTTCTGCCGCGAAGCAGAAGTGTGAAAACACTGCTGTGTTCTGGTTTAAAGGGCACCGTAGCCAGCGTATTTACTGGGTAAACGATATTTAACATCCTATGTGTAACGGTCGGCAGCGCGTTGGCGATACCTCTGGTATTGCCAATGTCTATGGGCGTCGGTAACCACTTCCCATCAGGAGGCCCGACTGCTCGTCTGCCTGCGTATGCCATAAAAAACGTGCCAGTCTAAAAGCTTCAAAGAATTTTCTAAAGTCACGAGAAACTGTTTCAGGAACTGGAATGAACATACTTACTTTTTTTTAAAGGAATTTCTTTAAAACAATGCCTTATGTGTATCATAGACACATGCTAGACGTCATCTAGCCTAGGCGCCTAAATTATATTTTCTGTCACTACGGTCAAAATATGGTAAAATAAATATACGACTTTAAAAATATTTTAGCATTTATTTAACCTAAAGTAGGTAAATTTACTACTACGGAAAAATACGCAGATAACTGCTCTTAGCCTACATAAATGTGTCAAGAACTCGGCTTATTTTAAAATGCGCCAACGCTTTTTAAAGTGCGATCGCACTTAATAAATGCTGCAAATATTATAGAACTTTCAATTTAAAATAAAAATAATACTTTTTGTTGCTTCTGGAACCGCAAAATCAAAAAGCATTCAATTCATTAGTAAGTTTTAAATTTATTCTATTATGTATAAAAACGTATTAAAAAAATTAAATAACTTATTTTATATTTTATTTATTTTCGCTTTACTATATCGAATTATTTTGAATTAAATATTTTTAAGACAACAATGCATCCTTCGCATAAGTATTCATTCACCTAGTTTTTATTGTATGATAAGTTGTAAGGTGCCTATTTGGTTTCGTTAATAAATCATTTTGCGTGGTTCAAATCGTAATAAACTACGGTTTCACAAGAATGCGTAACAACCTAAATAAAACTTTAACGAGGGAGATCTTTGCAAAGAAACGTGTCTACTTATATAAGTTATATAATCTGTGATAACTGATTTTGCTAATTCAAAGTAACATTTAACAGTATATGTTGTTATAACTTCGATACTTATAATGTTACAAATTTATTGTCAGTACCTACTACCGTTCGTTTACGTAATTTTTTCTTACAGATGGATGAAATTGATAAATTAGAAAATAATACTACACTTTTTTTAACAATCTAATTTTTTCGAAAAAAAAATTCTCTTATGGAAATAAACCATCCTTGAAAAGCAAACTTTATATATAATAGTTATACTTCGTCGGGATAAAATATAAAGAATTAACACGAAAAATCCGTCGAAAAGTGTATTTGATAAGCTTGATATTCACATATTCACTTCTAAAGATTCAAATATTTTAACATCAGATGTAATATGCGTATTGCATGTCATCATCATCATTAGCCTGTGTTTGTCCACTGCTAGACATAGGCCTAATGCACGCCTTCTCTATTAGGGGTTTTTGGACCGTATCCCACCAAATTTGTCTAATATACTTCTTGCAAATACTCACAAACTCGAATACTTCTTTTAGACAAGAACTTTTCAGTGACGGCTAAAAAGCATTCCCAGTGGATTTTAGTTAGCTTTGTATTCGTTTTGGCATTATCTTTCATCTTGTTGCAGTTTCAATTGCAACTGTACGGTTTGTGTGGAAATGTCCTCGTTTGATTGAATAGGCGAGTAAGGTGATTGAGGGTTGTGCCTAACTATTTCCTCTGATCTGATCTCAAAAAATTTTTTTTTCTTGTATAACGGTTTTCTTTTTATTAAAAAAAATGTTTTCATAACTCAGGTTTTTTTTGCTACATGCAGGTTGTTTTAGATGTTTGTATTTTATTATTTTTGCAAAAACAATAATGATTTGCATTTGTTTTAAGGTGAAAAACGTGCATTTATTAAACTTGACAAGAAATTGATAATTCTTTCCAAGACGTAATAAAACTTTTAGTATGCAAACAGAAAATCTATAATTCATTATATTATAGTATTTATACGAAATAAGATAATTCCCCTTCTTTTTTAATAACGGTTTTATAGAAAGGTTTAAACGTATAAAACACGCACGAAATTATTAACTTTGTTAAAATTTGAAGATTCCGATGTCATTAAAAGGTCGATTAAAAAACTGATATGGTATATGCGTATCGCCTAAGAATAACTAACAATAACATTTTTATACTTTACATGTTATGGATAAAACGCTTAATTTACGAAGTGATTTTAAGTAATACAGTTATACGTTAATACGTTAATACGTTATCCATTTAGATAGCTTAATTTGATTATATATTTTTAATTATCTTTTTTAATTATCTTTAAATTTAATATAGATAAATATGTTTCTTTACAGTATGCAATTTAAATAAATAATTCTCAAGGTGTACGGATCACTAATGAAAAAAACAGTACGCTCTTTAATCTACGAAAAAGTCTAGTAATAGAAGTCGTTTCTTCTTTAACTAATACTAGATCGATTTAAGACAGACCATAAGAACTGCTTTTGAATCCAAGGAAATGAAAACCAAAAATATACGTTACTTCGTTCTACTATAAAATTAAACGAATAGGTAAGCGACGCTTACAGACTGTTTTATACTTAGAAACGTTTTGTCGCCATGTGTAACATGCAAAAGAAATTCTAGGAATTGCCTGACGTTATCGGGTTCTGTTAAGAATATTTTACAAGGTTTATTTTAATTTTGAATGGAACTAGTTTGGAGTAACCTTCTTAAGTTTACCTTTAAGCCCTAAAATGAATCAAAAAAACAAAAGCTCTCTAAAGTTCGCATCAGAGAATATTTTTTTTGAGATATTATACGGTTCTTTTTTCATATTTAGACCAGATTTTACAGGCAATTTTAACAATGAAATTCGAGTTAGACTTAAATACATTTTCTGCAGACGGCAATTTTACAAAATTGTGCTCTTGTAATAGTTTAGTCAATATTCATTGGGAACAAATATAAACAAATGTAATAGCGCCAGAAGCGAATACTTCCTTATTCGTTAAATCTTAGCTTGTCCGTGGAATAGTTAGTGAATTAATGAAGGTCAATACTGCAATTTACAAAATGCAATAGTTATGACCTTCTTTGAGGTTATATAGTTCTACGGAGGACGATAGGGCAACGGTTATGATACATTGCTACGTTTTTATGCCGGTTATATATAAATATTAAAATATTATATTTATATACAGTGGTTAACAAGTCAGGCGGCAGAATATTATGAATAGGGTATTCATAAAGTGGTGCCACGTTATGACAAGTGCCTCAATATTCACGGGAATTAAGTAGAAAAGTCGATTAAGATACAGGCTTTCATGTCAAAATAAAATTCTTGCGATATCTTCGCACGTATTTTTAAATTCCAAAACGGAACTTACTTAAAAAATGCCTCGCAATTATTAAAAACGGTTCTTTTGGTGTTACAAACAGACACTGCAATTTTATTGATTTGCATAGATTGAATTTTTACATTTTAAGCATATTAATTTTTATAATTTTTAATATTCATTACTTTATTTAAAATTTTAAGCAAGTCCTAGCTAAGCTCCATGTACAATTTAAAAGTAGGTCTCCTTTTTACAGGGGAGGTAAGACTGCTGTGCTAATTACTGCCGCACAACATTGAATAAACACTGCTCTCATCTGGTTTGAAGACCACCTGAGCAGTGACAAGCGTTATTACTAAGCGAGACGTCATATCTCAAGTCTTATTATATATTATCTGGTGGCGAGTGAATGTGTGTCATCAAATGTACGAGTACAACTTGTTTATGAACTTCCTGCTCGTCGCATTGCTTTTATTACGAAAAAAAAAATTATGGTAGATGTATCAATCCATTTAACGAGTTATTCGATTTTGTTTTTAATGTATTATTTACTCAAGCAAAATACCTTTTTTTCTACCTATCTGCATTTTTTTTGTTGGAACAAACGTACGTTTATTACAGTGAGTGTTAGAGTTGTTGTAGGTATAGCTACCCATCCATATCACACCAACCCATAATAAACTAAATTTATTTAGGTACCTTCACAAGATCCAGTCTAAGTGCATCGTTGTATTTTATTGGCTGACTCGATTGAACTGAGTTGGAGTAGCAAATTAAAATTATTAAAAAAAATTGTCAATGGATAAAAATTCGTGCGTTTTTAATCCACGCTGTAGATTTAACTATTATTTTTTTTCTATTTAAAAGCACTGTTAGTTGCAATTTTTTAAACGCTTTAAAATCTTTATTTCTCAAATTGACTGATACTTATGAAAGAAGATTTTTATGAGAGTTCTATTTAAAATGTTCCGAAATATATCTTTTTTTTCCTTTTAATATTATGAGAGTTTTGATATTTGCTCCGTCTAGTTTGAAGTGCAAATTTAAGAATTATAGAAGTAAAAGAAAAGTTAATTTAACAATATCTACATTTAGATTTATAACATTATAACTGGAATAAAGTTATTATACTTATATTTCATTAGCAATTACTACTATCTCCAAAAACAAGTATAATGTGCAAGTTCTCAATTATTTACCAATACCAATATACTTCCGTTTTGTAATACAGACCACAAACTGATACAATGGAGGCGAAATCTAGTTTACATTTATTTATTATTAGCATAACATCGGATTTACTTAATCAGTAAACTTTTTATTTCAAATCATTATTTCAACAAATGTTAAAGATTATTATGATTGTGTAGCTATATCAAACTATTTGATTGAAATTTCTAGTAATTTCAAAGTAAACACTAACAAACTACAACTGAACGTTTGTAACTATTAACTGATTGCGGTTGTAAAAAGACTATAAACGCGGTCGCGGCAAAACGCGATAAAAAAACGTTGTTTTTCTAGTATATGCGCTTGCCGATCACATCTTACGTAGCAAGTCTTACTAAACCCTGTCACTCTGCACATGAAGTATTATGTTGAACTAGAGTATAACAACAGCAGAAAAATGATTATACATCTGAAAAAAATCTTTTAACAGCTTCGATTACATGCAATTTTTTACCGGCAACGTAAACTTGAACCTGAAATTTAACAATATAACTTTTTCAAAAACATTATTACAAAAATTTCAAACATTAACATAAGCAACGGTTATCACAATTTTAAAATTATTATCAGGTTTAAGACACCAATGATAAATTATTTCAACACATTTAACAGTTAAATCAAAACCCACAGTTTATACATTTGATTTTTAGTAATAATATGTTTTATTTAATATTAATAAAAAACTAAAACAAATAAAAAACAAAGAACTTTACTGATAACTTATCTTTCAGAGAAAGTTTTAAATTTACTTTTCTCACCTTCTCAGTGCGACTTCATCGCTTTTCTTGATCTTTAAATAGCAGCATTACTAAGAAAAGCTGAGTTCACGTCTCATTACAGAAGAATGGAATATAACTCATTCAATCAATCGTAGTTAAAGGTAACAATTTTCTATTTATATTCTTGTTTTAGTCAGTAGTTTATTGTACTTTATTGTTACAACGTTTACTTCACGATGATTCGGTTACTATTTAGTGTCTCGCCCAAACTTAAGTATTAATAAACATTCATTTTAAGTATCTTCTGAATTCGTTAAATATAAGATAAAATAATAATACTTGATATGTTACATTATATGGTTGTGAGTTTTATCCTTATTATTAATGATGTAGAATAGCAGTAAGGTAAGTCTGACAGGTACTGTAAAATATTTTTGCACGACGTGCTCCGCGGAACATTTTCCTTACAAACGACAGTCATTAAGAACGACATAGTACTGGTTACATTTTGCTACGATACGCCAAATAACTTGAAAGAACAGCGTTTTGCGATATCCAATGCAAAAAAATACATAAGTCGTATGTTTCGGTCAACGTAATTATAGTAAATTTTATACACAGGGAGGAATAAAAGTAATTACATCTTATTTTTGCATTCATTATCGCATTAATATGTTATTTTATAAACGAAAAATTTTAAAGACAAGGGTTTCAAAGCTGTAATTTCTATTAAGTTATTCAATTAAATAACAAGTCACACGCTTTATGCACGTAGAATAAAGATTTTTTTTAATGCATTAACTTTTGTGTAAACTAGAGACCGACCGAAACTGGTTTCGGGCCGAAACCGAAACCGAAAGTTCGGCTGTGCTCAGTTTCGGCTGAAACCGAAACTCACGTGATTAAGTAAACAAATTTAAAATACTGAAATTAGGTGCTTTTACCCATTATTCTGCATTAATTAGGACATGACATGGTGACACAGTATATTAAGTTTGTAGTAATCATTTTTACATAATCAACTTAGATTATATTTTTTTATATAACAAAATTGAGAAATACGGTAAATATTTTTCGAATGAAATTCTCATAACAAAAGGAGTATCAGTAATCAATTAACAAATTACTAATTATTAATGTTGCATTAAATACTAAGTATAGGTATTTTAGATCTTCAATGCTTTTAATTATTTCTTTTATTTACGGATTATTATACATATCCAATCCACTAATTTACGGATTTTTCGCGTTACTTAAATATATTTATTCCGATTTCGGATTCTTTCCAGCATACATGATGACGGGCAGACTAAGTTGGTATATGTCTGTATCTCAATGTTTTGAAAACGTCAGAGTTTTTATTTAAAATTGACATATCTTTCGTTTTCTTGATTTTGAATATTGGTTTGACAAAAATACTTATGTTGTTCTTCGGTTTTGTAGTTTTTATACTCTTCGTTTAAGGTTTAACGAAAATCCGAAACGTCGGGAATAAATATATCTAAGTAACGCGAAAATCAGTAAATTAGTGGATTTGATATCTTAATACTTTTACCAAAAGTACCAAACTAGCGCGGCTGCGTAATTAAAAAGCTTATATTATAGGTAGAGGTACCACGCTCCTGGTATTTTATGATAATATCACTTCTGGTATTATCTGAGACCTAAAATATTGAGGGCTTGCCATCCGATGACACGGCATGAAAATAGACGACGATGGCCGTTTCTATTGCGAAGATTACTGTTTTGCCACTTGATCGAATGTATGAACCCATGTTTCGTCCATTGTTACAAAACGAGAGAAAAGTTTTTATAATATTATAAGAACTTGTCCAGCTTTTCTTGGAAAGCGGACGTGGATGGACGGCTGACGACTGTTTGTCTTCCGTGCTCGTTCTCCTAGTCTAATTTGACAAGTCCAACTAGCGACAATGGAATACGGCAAAACATAGTCCTCCAATGTTAGCTTCCGAATCGCAATGAATCTCTTGCGTCGTTAATTTTTCTTAAGAGAGGTTTTAACAAAGCCATTACTTGATTTGTCTCCATTTACGAGAACACGTTCTGACACAAGCACACAAATGACTTCATCAAAAAAAGGCAGAGAAAATCGATGACTTTTTAGAACGAAGTTCCTTACTGCAGGCTTGGAGGAAATAGGGATTATGCTCGCGGCCGAACGGAAAAAATGTGATAATAAAACCGTAAGAAATAAAACCGTCGTATCACAAGCCAATAATCTATAATACTTTTTTTTATTTCTATATAATTTACGTAGTGTAGGACGCCCTGCGGCAAGGTGGAGTGACGACATTCTCAAAGTGCCGGTATGGGCTGAATGAGAATAGCTGATATTTATTATTTCCAAAATAATGAATTTCCTAAATACTTTCTATACTTAAATAAAACTAATAAAATCAGCAAAATTTGTTTTTTTTGGAAATTGAGTCAGTTCCAATGAGCCGAAGGAACTTTATTCCTAACTGGTGTCCCACATCTCTTTTATTAACATATGAGCTACGCCTTCCAGTATTTCTTTTGTTACCAAGGATATATATTGTTCTCACAAATTTTGATCCTCAAATCCTCGAAATCGACTGACGTGGCCACGATTAAAGCAATGACACTTAACTTTCACTCAGAATTTTGTTTCAGTTTCTAAATCGTTTAATTTTGATATCACGAAATTTCTGAACCCAGTTTCGGTCGTGCCAAATTTGGCGAATCCGAAACTACGGCCGAAACTTGATTTTGGCGAAACTCAGCGAAACCGAAACCGAAAGTTCGGTCGGACACTAGTGTAAACTTACATAATGTTACCTATAATGAGGTTTAATTTAATGCGCTTTGGCAATTTTTAATAATGTTTTATATTAAAATGGCTACTATGGGTTATTTGTAAACAAACATACGCGCGAGGGGACTTTATTATAGACCATGTATATAAGTACAATTATAGAGCATAGTTCTATCTATCTATCTATCCATGTATCTGTCTATATTTTACGGTTTCAGCAGTGTTTACAGTTTAATCGCACGAGGTTGTGCCGTAATTTTCTTAGTTTCTTAAATATCTATTAAAATAATACTTTGAATCGAATACCTCCTTCTTTTGGGAAGTCGGTCAAAAAATAAGCTATATTCTAAAAAAGTGAAAAATTGTATTTTTATTCATTTGTACTCTAATGACTTACATTGACTCATTGAATACAAAATATTAATGACTGATAGATTGTATAAGAAGAAAATTGCATGAAATTATTAATGTATTCAAATATTTCTTCACTGTAAAAGGTCGTATATAATACGAACATAACAGTATTAGAAACGGTTACACATTACGATCATTAACAACGAAAGAGCAAATTTCAATTGTCGTATTAACCATATTTCGATAATGACCCATCAGACTACATCAATTAGTAATCTGTGATGTAATATTTTAAAGTAATAATGATTGAAGTGTTGTGTCAGATATAAAATGAATTTAATCTATTATAATATACTGTCAAATAATACTTCCAAGAGTAAAAAAGGGTACGACAACTTGGTTTCATGTAAATATTAAAGCTCTGAAATTTACAAATAAACTTATTACAATATTTTTGTTTTTCGCTGTATTCAACTTAATTTTCGTTACGTTATCTTTAAATATTAATTAAAAACATTTTTACCTGATATACATATTTCATGTTATTTTTATAACGATATAATTAAACGTATTTACATTGACATTACGCAGTCAAATTTTATTTACTGTTTTTTCTTGTTGTTATAATCACATTTGAACTTTAACTGTCACACGGTTTATACCATTATATTTACATTATACGTAACAAATACGAAAATGTATCCTTTTTATAATTCATTATGAAAAATAAATACAAATGCTATTAGAAGCTATAAATGCAAAATATTTTCTTAAAAATGGGCTATTTATAGGCAAAACCTTTTATGCCTCGAGCTACAAATATTTCAGTATATAGACACTTGAGTTGAAATGGATGCCAGCTAATAACATAGTGATATAAATGTAAAAAATACACAGATAAATAATTTTTACAAAATTTCCATGTGGACCTATCAGAACTTTTACAAATTATGTACTAAATTGACAACAAGAATATGTATACTTTTCTGCATTTACTGCAACTACTTTTGAAGACGCTCTCGGTGCAAAAGGGAAATAACAGCGACGTAGAAAATAGCTGTAATGTTGTAACGAAATATCCTCTAACGCACAAGCCCCGCTTTACCGCTGCGAATTATTAAACAACCATTTTAACTTTCAACATTCCGCTGTTGCACTTTAGGAACCATTAACTCTACTAGTAATAATATTAAAAGAAAAAAAATGATTAAGTAATGCATAATAAAGCTTTTTTGTATATACTCTTACGATTATGGTTGACTTATTTTAACGCTTAAATGAAATGGATCGTCTTGTAATTATGAAAAGACGCTGTTACCTTCTCAACGATTCTTTTCCCATTTTTTAAAATGAAAATCTATTACACTATGTTAAGAGTTTGTTGAAGGATCTGTGGGGGGGAGCATTTGATGTATATATTAGCAAGATTTAGTTTGTAGAAACTAAAAATATCCCATTTTTGAAATTGAAAAGGTATAATAAGGTACTCAACTTATTTGGTCCATATATATACATAATTAAAAACTATTTAGATACTTTTTACTGTTCTAAATTTGCTATGAACTCAATACGATTTCGATATACATTTTTACGCAGAGCGACTGGCATCTGACTTCCACAACCCAAAGGGTAAACTATGACCGTATTGCCAACTAGGAAAACACTTAATAAAGTAGTTGAATACTACCCGTTGAATAGTACTCGCAAGCTTAGAACCAACGACCTCCGGTATCTAAAGCGCAAGCTCTTACAACTAGGTTACGGGGGCAGTTACAAAAAACATAATAGTACTAAATCAATATAAAGGTTTTGTATTCTTATAACTATATGTTAAACCTTAACATATTTTTTCTATCCATAAGTTATTTTAGGGACATATGATATTTTATTTTAAAAGTTTCATCAAAAATGTTGTTTTGAGAAATACCAATGTGTTTTTTTATTGTTTAGTAATCTTGTTATTTACAAAAGTTTTCAAAACATTCGTTACGTGAAGAGAAATTTTCTTAGATTGCTTTGATGCTATCGCATACCCATAGGTAGAGTTCACAAAATGCCCTTTTTAGTGCCGACGAACATACGATTTCCGTTTTAAAATTAATCTTTTATTAAGTGGTACGTGGTATGTTTACATTCCCTTCTCTAGCTACGTGATAAGTTTTCTTCACTCTTTTAGATACGTACTCGTCCTGTTTCATATGATTAACTTTGAGAAGTTCAAAACCAGATTTTTAGTAAATAACACGCATATTTTATTTGAAATATGGTGGTTTAAAGTTACCAGTGTCTATCTTTAAAATACTCAAGAATGACAGTACGCGAATCACATCGCACGGGCGTAGGAATGACACGTTGATTAATGTAAAGATGCATAACAGAAGGTAGGGGACGGCCTTGAGGTAACTCGGAATATTGGTACGGAACGCCGGTCTCGCAGGAAATTAAGCGTACCTCGGCGAAATATCACCGTTGCGGCGTGTCTTTTAATGGCCGTCGTTCGCTCTGTACCTACGGAACGAGGAAAATACTTTAATGGGATGCTATGTGACAAGTTTCGCGGACCTTTTGTTATACGGACTATGAAAAATTTGTTAAAAATTGGTTGAGAACATTAAAAAGCAGAAATAGATTTTTCCCAAGTCAAACGAAAAGCATAGAGTTTATATTTATGTTTGTACTTTATAAAGTATTTACTTTTTCAAACAAGCCATTACACTATTCCCAAAAGAAGTAAAGAGTTAAGAGAATATTTGAGCAAATTGAGACAATGGCCTATATAAGCACTGCCAAATGTTTCGACAACTAATACAGATTTTGTTTATAACCAACGCCAACGCAAAGTCATTCTTCCGCAACATTTATACCCACTACCTAAACTATCCGTTTCGAACCACTTTGTCTTTTAATGATATTTGTGCGTCATGGGTCCATATCTCCAAATTTAAAGTGTTAGTACTGATTTGAGACTACATAAATTCAGGTATAGAATATTAGTTTCTTTTTTATTTCTAAGAAACTATTCTGAGATAGCAGACAATCATACTGTATCGATTGTTAATTATTTTACTATTAATTCAGGCATTTCATTGTGCGACACGAATAGTCAGCAAAGAGACAAACGACTTCGTTTATTCGACAATATCTTGCGTACTATATTTCAATGGAATAGATAATCAGAGTTTTATAAGGCCAGGAATCAACTTTGTGAGTTATTATGATAGGGCTACGGTCTTGTGGCATCATTGTTATCACCCCTACAAAGCGGCAACCGTGCGTAGATATATCTTCATATAAATCGTGGCTATAAATTTGCTAGAAAATAAATATATTTTCTTTGCTTTCTGTTGAATGGGAATTGTTCATTAAATACTACATGCATGGTTTAAGTGTTCGAACACAATTTTATGAAATTGTAATAAACCAATGACAAAAAATTAACTCATAGTTCAATGTACTTCTCAATTGAATATTAAATAAATACCCTAACATTTTTGTCAAAATTAATAAAATTAACACAAATATGGTGTAGTAACCAGATTTGTGTTGATAATTTAAAATGTAGTTATTTTAATTTTTCAAGGTGAATAACTATTAACTAGGACTGAATTCGGATGACTTGATATGGGCAAACGTAACATAAAAACCTTAGTCCAAAGAAGATTCATGTACTTGTACATATATACCATAAGAACAAGCTAGCTCGTTTAGTGACGGATACGACAGACGTTACCGAATTTTTGTAGTTTGGATAGTTATTTTAGCTGCGTGTATAGTTAACGTGTCAAGTGATTTAGGGCCATTTCAAGCGGTTTTGTACTCCAATTTAATAATACGTACGCATTAAACCAAAAAACAGACGTTTTTAAAGTTAATCAAGTTTGAAATGCGCATAATTATAATTACTGTTCTATGTCCTAATGCTACAAAATATATTATGCTACAAACAAATTTAACGTCTACACTAATACAAAACTCTTTACATAATACATAGAGATATATAAAATCAGCTTGCTAATCAGGTAAAACTTACAAACTCATATCAATGATATGATTCCTATTATAATTGAATGAAGTTTAAAGAATAACACTGATTGTAAGTTATAACCTTAACTTTGCATTATTGTTACCTAGTGTATGCGTCAAGATTCTTTGTACTATATTTTAGCCTTAAGTATATCAGTCGAAATTATGTAAGCAGAACTCTACATTCTCTAAAAAGTACTTGGCATTAAAAACATTTATCATCATCATCAGCCTGTGATAGTCCACTGCTGGACATAGGCCTCCCTTATACACCCTATCCATTAGAGGTTTAGGACCATAATCCACGAAGCAGGTCCAATGCGGGTCGGAGGGTGGACCGACTTTTACATGCCCTTCCGACACATGGACCATCTCACTTTACAGACAAACGCCCTAAACTTTCCTAACCAACTAGAAACAACAAAGAAATTTTTGAGTCCCTGCAGGATTCGAATCCACGAGCTCCGGTTTCTAAAGCTCACGCCAATACCACTAAGCTACGGAGGCATTCAGTAACGCAGTCAGGAGGCAGAAAAACATAACGTTATCAGATCTTGTCTACCCTATTATCTATCACGCTAAGTTTTTATCGCCGAATTAAAGTAATCTTAATAAAACGAACGTAATTTTGAAAAATACTTCGAATTAATTTGTGTAATAGATTTATAGAAGAATCCATTACGTTCGGTATCTGGTATTAATCAAAATTATACTATTTCTTTTATCAAACCCTTTGTGAAAATTACTTTTGAATTTGTTGTTTGTGGTGTTTGATTTGAAAAAGGAATTAAATCTGTGATAGTTATTTCGTCTGTCGTACATTTTTATTATCAATATTTAATATAGAATCTAAAGTCTATATAGAAATATGGAATTTAATCACTCACGGTTTAATCACTAATCGGTTCCTCTGAGGTAATACCTCGCGCTGCTTCTTTCTGCCGTAAAGACTGTATGAACAATACTGTCTTTTGTTTTGAAGGCACCGTTGTCATCGTAATTATTGGGTAAAGAGACATAACATTTCATGTCTCAAGACGGTGAGCGAATTTATGGCGTCTTACGTTTTTTTGATGGGCAGAGCTGGGCCCACCCACCAGGCGAACGTCCTGTTCGTTTAATCATTAAAAAAATCTAGAAAAGTAATTCAACTCCCGATGTAGCAGATATTATGGTGTATTTCTACGATTTTAAGAGTAATTTTAATGCGAGCTTTAAAATCGCCAAATTCTTTGATGAACTGTGACGAATACATAAGTATAGTACCTAATACTAAGTAAAAATAACTTTTTTGTTTCCGGATATAAACTCAGCTGTTCACAAGAAGTCCGAGAAGTTAATTCGTCAGATATTCCGAACCGTATACGACACATACCTTGTTACAAAAGACCATTCTGTGTATACTCTCTACAGATGGCGTAAGAGATAGTCTCGAAAGATCAGTAGTTTACACGCATCACCTAGGAAGGCTATAAAGAAGCTTTTAGCAAACATAGGGCAGACATAATAATGACGATAATTTTATATGTTACTTTATGCATAACTTTTGCCAGTAATGTCTACTACGGTATAGGTAAAATATGTTATAAATGTAAATTTTTACGACAGAAGCTAGAATCCAACAATCACTTTATTAGTACTATCGTCAGTTTCATTTAAATCGGTGACCAAGCATTTGAAGAGCTTTCTCACATCATTATACCTAAAAAATCGTCCTCGTGAAAATTGGAAATCACAAAGCATATTTTATATTATACATATATAATGGGCCTTGAGTCGTGGGCACTAGTTTCAGAGCGCCCAACTCAAGCGCCAGCAAGCGAAGTAGCTGGGGCTACCTGTGGAGTCTGCTGCTTAAATATAGGGTCCGGGATAAAGAGCGCTCGTTATTACATGCTAAGAGATGGAATGGATCATTAGTCCGAGATTTTGTTGTTATGACGCAGATGGGGTCACAAAATTTGCAAAACGTTCCTATGTTTTAGCGCCGGAGGAGCAGTGTCCAACAACTTTATTATATTGTCCTATATTTGTGCCCCGTGTGGGTTATGGTTTTGCAAAAGCGTTTTCCCATGTAAAGTAAAAAGATCTACCATGGAAATAAGACCCCCCGGAGATCTATAAGAGATAAAAACGGTAGTAAAAAAAGAACGAGAAGATGGGTAGTCAGTATAAAACCGACGTATCTCGTCTTTGGCTGTACAAGAACAGTTATGCATAGGGCAAAAGGAAAGAGATGTTATTCTTGCTTGTTTTTAACCAAAGTATAAAATCCAAACACATGTTTTGTTAATATTTTTATCATCATCATCATCATCAGCCTGTAATAGTCCACTGCTGGACATAGGCCTACCTTTATACACCAATATCCATTAGGGGGTTTGGACCGTATCCCACTACGCTGGTCCAATGCGGGTTAGTGGGTGGACCGACTTTTACATGCCCATCCGACGCAAGGATCATCTTACATTCCTGACAATTGGGTGATCGGCCCAAATTGCCTTAACCAACTAGGAAACAACAATGAAAATTAGTTGAGTCCCGCAGGATTCGAACCCACGACCTCCGGTTTCTAAAGCACACGCCCATACCACTAGGCTACGGAGACAAGTAATATTTTACACCACATTATTTATCAACTCAGTTATAATACATTGAATATTATATTTGTATTTTCTACTTATTTACTTATCAATATAAGTAATAAATCAGTTTGTGGATGTTTTACTGTAATTAATGTTGTACTGGTGAAGAATACCCTAAAAGAAAAGAACAGCATAAAGCTAAAAGCAAAATTAACAGTGTATATATTAAGTTTGTTCTTGAAAGGAAAATGTAATACCAGGAGGGAAAAATTTTGACGCCAGTAGTTTGAGACATTGTACAGGTTATTGACTAAGATTAAGTCTTTTTTTAAATGTTTTTGTACATGAACTACCAATTTGATTTCAACGATTTTTATTTACGCGATTATTATACATATCAAATCCACTAATTTACGGATTTTTCGCGTTGTTAAAATATATTTATTCCGACGTTTCGGATTTTTTCAGCATCCATGATCACGGGCAGTCTCATTATTTTCTTTTAGCAAAAACACTTAATTTTTTCTGAAATAGTAGATGATATACCGTCTACTATTTTAGAATACCTCTGTTTTTTTTTTATTATTTTGTTCCGTTATTCGTGTTATATGCTATTCTTTATATATTAAATCGCAGTCTAATCTATTTTTTCTAATATAGGCGAATATATACTAATAGCGTAAATAAAAATTCTGTTCGAATCTGCTATCATTCAATATTTACATAGTAATAAGCTAAAATTGGTTTTATAACATTTAAATTGCTCACGTTACTAACTTTGTGTAGCTGATTCTGATTTTAATAAATATATATAGTACTTATAAAGTTTGTTCGAAGCAATAAGCTATCTTTATAATAAAGAAGAAAAATTCACGCAGTAGCATGCAAAGTTTAGCCTAAAATCAACCTTTAAATATTTTTTTTACAATCAAACATTTTTTTCCACTGTAATAATCCAGGCGTAAGTATTTTTCAAATAGAATTTGTAAAGAAGGAAAAATAGTATGCAAATAGTTAATGTCTACATATATAATACATTTAAATAGTACCTAAATACATATGTGTCCCAAAAATGCAGCTAGTTGCATAACTACCTTTTCCGAAAAAGTATTGTAAAAATCATTTTTAGCATTTTATTGCTATTGTTACAACGTATTTCTTATGAAGATAAAAACTGCAATGACATAAATATGAATATCGTTTATGGTTTATAGGATGACTTCGCGGTGGAGTTAGCCATTACAACCCGCGAAGTTGAGGGCTGTGCAACTTTAAATGTGCACAGGCTTCACCTCTTAATTTTTGGCTTAGCCCTGAGGGTCCTCAGAGGAGAGACCTCGGCTCGGCTGCCACTTGTTTAAACCGTCACGATCTAATCGAGGCTGCCCAGGAGGGCTGAACCTCGGCTCGATCAGTCGCTTTTTAGATCCTTTTCTAACCCGTTAGCAACATGTATCGAGGGCGCCCCAGGTGGCCGAGCCTCGTATCGATAAGTTGCTTTAGGACTTTTTAATTTAAGCTAAAACCGCTCTATCTAGTGGGTGAAAATCGGCCTGGTACGTGCCAATACTATCTAACGTACGAAGTGTGTGTTTACCGACGGTGAGGTCAATATGTGTTGCGTTGCAATATGTGCTGATCGAAGCTTGTTTTAAAAATTGGTGAATTGAGGGCAATTCCAGGTCGACAAGCAGGTCAAGGTTGCGCACGCACCAGTGCGCACCCGTGGCCCTGCGCATTAACCTGTATTGCAGGGTTTGGAGTTTGTGGATGTGATAAGGGGAGACATGAGCAAACACCGGACTGGCGTAGGTCATAATAGGACGGATTACTGTTTTGTACCTTGTTGCGCAGAGATAGCTTGCTCTTGGAATTAATTAAAGGGAACAGGCGACCAGGTCGTAGGCCGCTCTCTTTGACCTGTATGATGTGCGGGCCGAAGCTAAGAGCTTTATCGAGTGTTACCCGGAGGTAATTGATTTTATCTACCTATGGAATTGGGTAGTCTAGGGTCGGATCATGGAGGGATTATCGGCATTCTCTGTAAACAAGACTGCCGCACTTTTGATGGGTTTATTTCGATTCTCCAACGCCGAAACCAGTTACCGAAGTTCCTGGCTGCAGTTTGGAGACGTTTTTGATTTTGTTTTGAACAAGAGGACAGGTGCTGGAAGAGTAAATGCAAGTATCGTCTGCGAACAAGGCGGTGCTTACTTTATGATTACGTGGATATCGTTGGTGTACAACGTAAATAGGACAGGACCTCAATACAGAGCCATGTGGCACTCCGGCTAATAGCGGGTGTGGTTGTGATTTCGATGCTTCGACGCGGTATTAGAACGTTCGCTTCCAGAATGTCTCGTATGATGAGTACGAGACGGTCTGCAACAACCGAGCTTATATAACTTGTATATAAGCCCGTCGTGCCATACTTTTACTGCTGATCCCTGCGAGACAGGTTACAGGCCCAGTGCAGGGTCATTGATCAAACGCAAATCCGGGCCAAAATGTTTATTGCTCACTCAAATTAAACAATATATACATGTTTTTATCATATTGTACGTATATTGCTTAATGTGTATGAATGCTGTACCTTTAGTTTAAATAAAGATTATTATTATTATTATTATTACTTTGTTGAATGCCTTCGCCACGTCGAGGAAAAGCGCTCCTGTGTGTTGGCTTCGTAACATGCGGATTTAATTGCTCCGTGATGCGGTGCAGTTGATTTATGAATGAATGTTTGGCCCAAAAGCCGAATTCGACGGATTGGGAAGCCTTTAGACTGCATAAAGTCTTGTAAGCGGGTCAAAACTAATATTTCATAAATTTTCAAAGCCTTTGAGGGACGATAGGAGGTTGGTTGGTTAGGAGGTTTACCTGGTTTGAGGAATGCCTATAACTTCAGCATCCTTCCAAGTGTTTGGAAAAATACTCTTCGAAAGAGCTGCGTTATAGATTAGGACTAGGAGGTTTATAAGGTGAGTCGGAAAATCTTATTGACGCGGTTTGATATGCCATCGGTGCCCGGGCTTTCCGTGGTCTTCCTGTGGCGCGTCTGGACTGATGTTCAGGGCGCTAGCTGCTTCGATTTCACTCGGTTGGATACCAATCGTGGGCACGAATCGCAGCTCTCTTACGTCGCAAGAGGTCCTTGATGTCGTTTGGCAAGGCCCAGCGGGGGTTTTCCTCCACCGGGACCTGCCTCGAGGAGGCCTCGACGACACTTTGGACATGTCTCGTGAACGCATGAGCAGCGAGATTCACGTCGTTAGCGGTGTTAAGGACATTAGGGATGGTATCTAAGTGGGGTGAGCTAGTAGAGTCTAGCTGTGACTTTAGCTTATGCCAGTCGACTTTAGTTTTAAGAAGTACATTTGGGTGGTTGGGAGGTCCTAGCTTTAAGAGCACAGGGCGGTGGTCCGAGGTTAGGTCGTTGATGACCTCTACGCTTTTAAGTGCGAGATTGATATTTTTTAGAAGTGCAATATCAAGCACATCCGGTCTGTGGCCCACCACGTGTGGGAAGTGTGTCTGCATTAACGGAGCAGCCACACTGAAATTTAGTTGGTCTGATAAAGCGTCAAGCGCTAGACCTCGCGGATTGTTGGTTATTGAATTCCACCGGTTGTGCTTGCTATTGAGATCGCCAGCCAGAAGGACGGCGCCTCCTAAGGAGAATAGCGTCTCGAAGTCGGATTGTTCGATACATGAGGTGTCTCTGCATGGTAAATATACCGAAGCTATTGTAATCGGCGCGTGACCTGTCATGGCTAACCTACAGATCGAGGCTTCTAAATGCTTTAGATTTGACGGAGTGTCGATTGCTACGCAGTGCAGTGACTTTTTATAATAAATGATAGTACCGCCGTGCGAAGCGCCGATTCTATCATTCCTTATGATGTTGTAGTTAGCGACCTTTGGATCAGGTCTGCTAGGTTTGAGAAATGTCTCCTGCACTAGTAGCAGGTCGACGTCGTTTTCGCGTAGGAATTCTGTTATTTCGGTCATTTGTTTCGCGAGACCGTTTGCGTTAAAAAAGACAAATTAATCGCGCGTGGCTTTACGCGGCCCGGGCCGTTGTTTACAAAAGTAGTGGGTGTATTATCCATTTAGTTCCCACGAATTAGTTCAATTAAATTTCTGTACACGTGGAGTACAGCTAAACGGGCGGTGAAATTGCCTACGGTGGCATCTAGTTCGGCGGTCAACCTATCTACTTCGGCAAAGTCAACCGTGTTGACTAATGCCTCTGTGTTGGTCCCAGTGCTGCCATTGCTATGGCTAGCTTGCTGGGGGGCGCTTCGCGGAGCGCTTGTTGGTGCGGCGCGTGGTGCGGCGCTACGCGGAGCGCTCGGCGCAGGTTGCGGGGCCGGTTGTTGCCACGCTGGCATGGGGGCGCTACGCGGAGCGCTGGGTATTTGCCACGCCGGAGCAGGCCGGAGGGGCGGGAAGGAGTTGAGGGATGGCACCGGTGGGCGCCTAGGGATGGTGGAAGGTGGTGGCGGCCTACGTTTGGGCGCCTTGGGGCACCCTAAGTAGTTGGCCGTGTGATCTGGGCTTTGGCAGTTTGCATGCCGGCGGTTCGAAGGTGGCAAGGACTTCTCGGTCCCGAGGTCGAGGACAGTCTGAGGTTCCATGGTCCCATAGGCACTTAACGCAACGAGGTCATGCGTGGCAATTGCGGGCCGTGTGGCCAAAAGTTGGCAGTTGTGACACGCCATGGAGGCCGTTTGAATGCGGCGCGTAAAAAATGCGACCAATGTCTCAAATGAGCTTTCAATCGTACATTTTTTTGCCTCTACAGAGCGTTCGAACGTCAGACGGACGATTATACGGCTTTTTTGTCCGTGGATGGAACAGCCGCTGTGCGGAATATATCGGGATGTTCTCCGATTTGATGAAGTCGAAGATCTCCTGGGTTGAGATTTCCTTCGGCCGCCCTTTGACCACTGTCCGAAGGACGCGATCTTCCGGGAGCGCGAATGTGTGATAGTAGTACTATCTTGAGCAAGTCATTGGACGTCGCGGTGCGCTTGCACCGTTTCTAGCTGTACTTTGATGCTGGCTGTGAATTTGAATCGGTTGGAGAGAGCTGACCGCAGTTCGGCCCACTTCTCCTTAGATCTTATATATACTGGCGGTGGCTTTTTGTCTCTAAGTGAGACGGGCACTTGCTGTGAAGCAGCGGGGTGGGTGCTGAAGCAGCCGATGTTGAAGGCCGTGAACCGGCTGGCTGTTAGGCAGCGGGTGGTGATTACCGTGAGGCGGCGGGGGTTAGCTCTGTAGCTGATGTGGGCCGAGGGGCTGATAACTCGGCGGCCGATGATTTCGGCGCTTTAACGGGTGGATTGGGGGTCGGCGATGAAGCCGGGGATCACCTATTTTTGCGCTTCTTTTTGCGCGATTGAATGAGCAGGAAGCCTTCTGCGTCAATTTTCTCGGTTTTATGGCATCCGAGTCTGCCTCGATCTCGACCTCCATTTCGGAGTCAGACGTGGATAGAGTGGTTTCTGAGGAGTTATCCGACTCCTCCAACTGCTCTGACGTGATACTTGATGGGGCCGCGGTTTTTGCCTTCTTGGGCTTAGTGGATGTGCCATCGTTGGCGTTGATGGCTCCAGGAATGGCTTCTCTGGCAGCCTCTGGAGAGTGATTTTTAGGTCCTCTAATTTTAGGCCCATGCCTTCTAATACTTGTTGCATAAGTTACATCGTGAAGCGATTTGTTATTAATTTATTGCGAAATGAATTTGAAACGTGCGTGAGGCATACCCGGTGAGACCGGGGTTGTGCCTCTACCCTCCCGCCCCAGTGAGCAAGGAGGCGTAAACATAACGTTAATAAAGAGTTCTAGCGCTTTCGGCGCTAGGTGTATACCTAAGTTGCTGCCTAATGCAGCAAACTAGAGTTAAACGAATACTAATTAATAACACGTGTGTGTTGTGCGTGTTAATAAACTACGTTCGCGGTGTAACGTGGCAAGAGAAACTATAAGTTTATGGGTCCCTACATCTCAACAGAAACCTGTGAACGGGGGAAAAATCGGAAAGGACTCACCGGACGGCTACAGCTTTTACGTTCAGGCGCGTACGCCGAATGCGTCGACACTGTTGCTTCCGGCACACACTGGCACATTCACTGCACGAACGCCACTGCACGGCGAGCACGACGTCTTCTTTCTTCTGCCACTTGTAGGCGACGGGGAGGGCTTGGCCACGGGTGGGCCATGGACGGTGCAGCTAGATGCGCACTGTTTGTTTTCTGTTGATTATTTGGATATGAATACTTTAGAAGTTATTAGTTGTACAAGTTATGAAGTTCAGGGATAGAGACGTCACTAATATTCACTGAGACAATGGACGCTGATAAGTATCAAAATTCTGACAAAATAAATATTACCAAAGCGATAAATCAAAAACTGGATTTAACCCCAACCTTGGCATTTACATTTTTATTACAAAATGTATTCATACAAAAGTAGTGATGGCGAACAAACTATTCGTTAATAAATAATCTTATATTGTTATAAAATTTAACTTTTCAGAAAGAAAAAGCTTTCGCGCTCAACTATATTAAAATGCTCAGACTGTTTTATGGCTGCTTGATTGGTTTTGTAATATTTATGGAGATAAAGTGTCATTGTTAGTACGGATCCATAGAAAACAATACCTGCACATACAACACTATTAACCATGGCAATGATAAACTACTTTATCGATATATATAGACCAAAACGAACTCGTGGAGTTATTGAGTACCATAAATTTATTATCGAGAAAATGTACACTATATATGCTAATATTATAAAGAAATTAAAATTTTCTTTGGCTGCTAAAGAGCTATTCTTCCACCTAGTCATTTTCCCAGGTGATCGTGGGGTTGGCTTCTAATCCATCCAGATTTATTTGTATAACAATTTTACGCACAGCGACTAGCATCTGCCTCCGCTACCCAAAGGGCTAACAGCAATCTTAAGGTGAAACAGTTGTCAGAAAATTTGAAGACTCGACATTCTGTACCGACTGCTAATTATAGTCTTGGCCACCGAGACCGATTTTTACTTTGACTTGACTGATTTTTACTTGACATGACTCAAGAAAATCTATTTCAAGAATCTAAAAACATAGGAGAGTCGTGGACGGACTGTTTATTTATTATAAAGCCGTGATTTAGTTTTAGATATACTAAGAAATAAAATCACGTAATTTTATATTCTATTATTTTTGATACAGCTTTACAAACAAACTGGCGATACCTTTGGTCCCATGTTAACAACTTATGTCACCTGGTATCCGTTTTTAAATGAGACCATTGGAAAATACAGCAAAACAACATTGTTTTTAATTTTCGTCTGTCTGTCGGTCAGCCTGCGTATATTCCGGAATGGCTGGACCTATTTTGACGGACACTTAATATATGATATCTAATATAGCTGGGAGTAGCGTAGGCTACTTAAAAAAAGCAGCTTTTTATATTACCACGGGGACAAAGTAGCGTGCAACAAACAGAAATATTGTAATAATAATTTTACCAGCTCGAAAAATAAATACCAGCTAGTCGATCGAATTTATCGTTAAATATTTACATAGTAATAGCCTTTAGTGATGCGAAATGGAAATTTATTATAATTTATTGTAATAACTCTCGTTAATGGTATATTAGCAGGTTTTTAAATGAACTGCTTAAAAAGATGTAAGTATGCAATATCTAGATTCAATTATATAATAAGGTTCGTATTAAGCAATAAAAGTAAATGAAACAAAATAAAAATCTTTATTAATTTTCTAGAACTTTGTTATCAAATATTATAAATTAAAAACAATTCGTATAATGTAACCTCCGTAGCCAGTGGTATGGGCGTGTGCTATAGAAACAGGAGGTTGTGGGTTCGATCCTGCGGGGACTCAACAAATTTTTATTGTAGATTCCTAGTTAGTTAGGGCAATTGAGGCCAATCACAGTCTGAAAATGAAGATGATCGTGCATGCGGATGGGCATGCAAAAAGTCGGTCCACCCACCAACCCGCATTGGATTAGCGTGTTAGGATACGGTCCAAAACCCCCTAATGGATAGGAGTGTATAAGATGCCTAT